>OY744537.1:62669378-62724378 GCA_963556195.1 Sepiola atlantica | reverse complement strand
GGTGAATTATTCTACATTAAATATATGTGAAACTAATCCCCCACTCGAAATTCTAAATGAATTGTTTTTTTTTCTTTCTGTTAAGTTTTCAGGGTGTTCACACTTAATTGCCCCTAGCCCTACCACTAACCTGAAGTTCAAGTGGTAAGCCCCCCTCCTCCCACAAAAACCCTTATAATCGTCTAAAAAAAAAAGAAAAAAAACAACACGCACAGGATTTATCTCCCATAGAAAAAAATAATTAACTGTCCTAAAACGCTAGAATGGCCTTGAAATGGGGGATTATTTTATGTGAAACTGATCCCCACTCTAAATTCTAAAATAATTGTTTTTGTTTCTTTCTTTCTGCCAAGTTTTTCAGGGTGTTAACATGTAATTGCCTAAATAAAAAAAGTAGAATCTCATATTTTGGGGAGGTAAGGGGGTGAGTTAGCAGAAGGTGTAAATCTACAATAATGCTAAAGAAATCTTGCAATATATTCATTTTTAAACAGTCCTAGTATTAGATTTTAGTTTCTTGTACATAAAATGTATTACAATTCAACTTTGACTTTTCTAACTTCTTTCTTTTAATGGATTCATGGTATTTTTAAGGTATTGCAGCATATTTATGTGCACTTAGTGCAGATTACTTGGAAACCATTAATTTCTGGAGATTTTCAGTGGCATATTCTGATTCCTTGTACAAAAATACACTTATATGGTAAATTTCATTGCTTAATCTTGTGTTTTGTTTAACAAAGATATAACATTTTTACTGAAAAATTAGTGTAAAAAATGTGACGAAACGCATATGGTATTAAAGAGGGGAAAATATCCAATTGTGTGAGGCACAAAAATAGTCATAACTTCCTTATTTTTAGTCAGATTTTAAAAATTTAAAAAGATTCTTTCTTAGATCATCAAGCTCTTTCTATATATGCCATTATTGAGATATTTTAAGCAATTTAAATTTTTTCATGTGTATTGCTACTTGTAGGAAGAAATCTTTGTTTACAGTTTGTTTATCATTAACATTTTGAATTTTCAAATGAAAAAAAGAGAAATACGACAGACAACATGACATCGTATTTTTAGCATAAACTATTTTCAAATGAAAAAGAAAAAATCAAACGCGTTCCGTATGATGTCGAAAATCTATTTGATTCAACTCAAAATTGTAAAATAATTATTTGTTTGTTTCAGAGTTATCTAAAAAAATAAGTTATTAAAATGAAATTTAAAAAAATACTTGTAAAAGTAAATAAACGAAAAGTAGTGAGTAAGTATAAACATTTAAAAAGAAAAAAAGTAGTTGCCAATGCTAGTGTCACTTTATTCGGATTTTAAAAATTATTTTAAACATTAGGCATTTCATTGTTTACTTTTGAAAAGCCACTTCATACATAAATTGTAATTTCTAGAGAACTATCTCTCAACTATACCGTTTTCTCTCCCAAAAATGGGTTATTCAAAAAGTAGACTATGCAACGATTTATATTTTACTAAATTGTTAATATGGTATTTATTTAGAGTTGACAATTTATTCGAAAGTTTAATTATTAAACTTAAATCCAAGTCATGAATTCTATGACTAAAATTACCATAAAGCTTAAAAAATGACTTTAGGTGAATTAATAATCTCTACTTTTTTTTAACCATCCTTCCTTTTCCCTTGGCGCGGTTTTCGGGTGTACTACTAGTCTTTTACGCATGTCTATAAAGTTTTATTACCCTGTCTTAAAAACAAATATTAACCCCAACACGCACCAGTTGACAGAACTTCGAGCACACAAAATGACAGACATCCCAACAGTCAACACCGGCAATTCGAGAAGTATATGGTGTGTTTATTTTACGCGACAAGACACAACGTCTTGCAAACATTTTCACCTATTAAAAAATTAAAATTTTTATCTGTCAAATAATTTTGACAATATTTCATTTTCATCATCATTTTTGCTTAATTTTATTTGTAAAATTATTTTGTTTGTTTAAATAAATTTTCGTTTTTTAATTTCTTGCATTTCTGAGTTATATTTTAGCTTCTGATGGGTTAAAGAATTAGATAGAATGTATATTCAAACTCAGTTTTATTCTTCAGAAATCTTTCATGAATCTTTGGTCACTGTTTTAACGAGTTAACTGTTAAAAAGGTATCAGAACTTTGATTACAACAGTCAACACCTTAAAACTTATATGATTCATATCATGGAGAATGATTCAGTCACAAAATTATCGAAACGATGGCATAATTCAACTAAACGTTGAATAATAACTAATCATCACACAAGAGAATAAATAGCTTCCATAGTAAAAAATTTTTTTTCAAAAAACCGAAAAACCGAACCGTAAACCGAGGTTTTAAGGGAAAAAAACCGAAACCGATACCGAAACCAAAATTTCAAAACCGCCCAACTCTAATTAAAACTATTTTGAGTGATTCTTTTTCAGTGAACTCGCTTTTTGTTCAGAATTATCTGAGTTATTTCCCTTTGGATTTGTTCTGACCAATGTGAGAAAATGCACTCTCGTACACAAGAGTCTTAAATACCATTCCACAAACGTGCAGTATTTAAAACAAGATCTTATTTTCTTTTACGGCTTGTCTTTCAAACCTTCTCAAACCCTAACAGGCATTGTCTCTAAGCTATGTTTCCTGATAGCAGTTGCAGAGACTCTCAGAAACACACAATACAAAGTAAAATTTACACATAGTTCTCTATCTTTGACACCGGCAACATGTGTCCTTTTCTTATTGTATTTGGGAGAGTAATGAGTTCTATTTTAGTACTGATGTCTGTTGTTTTTTCCTTTGTGTATTATAATGTGTGCCATATTACATGTTTCTGTAACCCCTGTTACGTTTGTCTTTGATAAACTGCTTATCTAAGAATAAATGTATGCGTATGTAAATCTAACAGTTACTTCACTATTATCCTTTTCTCTCTCTCTCTCTCTCTCTCTCTCTTCAAATACTCACGTGTGTTATCCACAATAACACAACACACAAAATGGTGGCCACCTGTGCAGAAAAGATATGTCCAAAGATGTGGACGCTAAAAACGTAAAAGCTTGGATATAAACTATTAATAGCTTTTCATTTCCACTGCTGAAGTGGGAAGTTGGTCCATAATTTTTGCAGGATTTCAAGCCATATTTTGTTTAAGCTGACTTAGGATTCGGTAATCAGCTTTTTTTCAACTAAATCCCATCTCTGATTACCATTCCACCCCCATTTCAAAAAATGATTTAATGGAAATATATGAGAACTCAGATATGGAGAAAGTATATTTCGATGGCGACGCTACTGAGGTTGTACAGAGGTTTTGTTACCTTAGTGATATCATTGGAGCACATGGAGGTGCTGGTGTGATTACAAGAGTTAGGAGTGGATAGAATAAGTTCAGGGAACGACGACGACGATGATGATGATGACATAAGATCAAGTGAAAAACAAATCGAAAATGAGGTTTTATGAAATAAACAATATCAGTGTTTGGTTTGATTAGTGCTAATGTGATTGCAAGAGTTAGGCGTGGATAGAATAAGTTCAGGGAACCTCTATCTAACCAGCAAAGTATTATTGCTGTCAATAGATGTACAATATGAGTCTTAAAGACAGGTTTAGATCTGATGAGCCCAGAGAAAGATTAAATCTAGACAGTATAGAGATATTGTTGGTTTGGTCAGTGAAAAAATATATATGGGTTCCTGGGTTAATAGATGTAGAACAGTCGAGGTAGCAGGGTCAATTGGCAGGGGAAGGCCAAGAAAAACATGGGAGGAAGTGATAAGGATGGGTTTGAGAGAAAGAGGGATAAATAAAGACCTGGCCAGAGATAGATTAGTTTGGAAGTCAGTTTCTAAAAGGTGTCAAACACATGGCAGCAGACGTTAAACTGATGACGACGACGATGATGATGATGATGATGGATAGGATAGGATTTCGGTTAGATACATAAATATGTTCAAAAAACAGACCCTGCAATGATTTTACAATCTGTATTTGAATGTCCTTAGAGTGACAGTTTCATTTACAATGATTTATGGACAATGCTAAACTGTGTTGTGCATAGATTTAAAGAGAAAATGACCAAAGTGAAGAGAATATAAAAATAAATTACGTTAATACAAAAGAAGCACCAATTTATCTTTCTTTGATGAGGTAAAATCACCGAGAGAAACAGAGAGAAACACACAAAAAAGATGTTATCAGCTGACATACCTGACGAGGTGAGTACAAGATCGTTAGTACGTTTTTCTACAACAGCAATAATTTGCTCTATAGGGATCCTAATCAACCACAAAGGTAAAACCTGTGAGTATCAAAAAGGAAAGGAAGAGGGAGGTGGAGAGGTGCCAAAAATAGAGGTACGTTTAGCAGACGCCTAATGAGAGATTCATGATTGGAGGAGATGAAGAGATGTTAGCAATTGGAAGCAATCAAACTTGAAAGGACAAATACAAGACAGTAAAGTGGAAGTTATTAAGCATCTTAATTCATGCCAGCCTGTCGATCGCAGACTTTTTACTTCCTGCCGTGCCTTGCTAACCCACTACTAGATCTTGATACAGATATATTTCAGAAGAAACATTGATTTTTTTTTTTTTTCAATAATTATTCTAACCAACTTGTTTATTTATAGACATATGCTTGCTTGCGTAGTATCAAACCAATAACAGATTTATAGGAATACAAACCGTATATACACATGCATACACACATATATATATATATATATATATATATATATATATATATATATATATAAGTATGTATATAAAAAAATAATGTGAAAAAAAAGTTTATATTGTGTTATAACTTTTTATTATTTATTTTTTTATTTATTTATTTTGTGACGTGTAGGAATATAAATTGTTCTGTAAAGAAAAATAGTTTTTTCTTGTTGATGGTATGGAGAACAAAATTTTCGACTGATCCTTCAGTCTTCATCGGTGTTTGGGGTTTGCGTGTGTATGGTGGGAGGTTTTCCCAGGCAATCATATATATATATATATATATATATATATATATATAATCATACATACATACATACATACATACATACTAAAAGAATAGCTGCCCCAAGATGGGTAAATTGAATTCCCTGGACAGAACAGCTTTGCAATTACTTTTATGTCCCCTTACAAAGATTAAAATCATGATAGAATGATACTAAACCTGATGTCTAGAATTCTTATTCTAATTTTGATCAAAATCCATGACATGATTTTGATTCTAGAAAATGTCTAAAATTTAGCTTAATGTAGCTTAAGCTTAAGAAATTGAATTCGAGCAATCTTGCTGGATTGGTGTCTGATGACTATGGATCAAATTTAATGCAAATCTGATATGTTTGAATTTTTAAATGGGAGGTTGTACCCATATTATGCCCCCTTAAAAACCCTTTAAATTACCCCAAAAAACTGAAATTTGGAGAATATTTATTAATTGATGTCTATTACCTATTGTTAAAATTTCACTAATATTGGCGGTATCTGAATTTTCACAAAGGGTTTCCCCATTTGCATTAAACTAAATATCGCTCACATTAACCACATTTAGGCCTAGCAGCTGTGTTACAAAATTCATAATGATCGGTTAATTTGTTTAGGAGTGAATTCCGTACATACAAATATATAAACATATGCACATACTTAACTTTATATAAAGAGATATATATCATGTAATCTTAGAAGCTTAATTTAAAATGATGTACAGAAACAGTAAATACTGACTAATAAATGAAAATAAACCCCAAAAGAAATGCTTAGTTGTTTCATTTAAACTGATGTACACATACGCAGTAAACACAGGCATATCAATAGGAAGACAACACATTAAAAATTTCTATAATACATTGGCTAGTCAAAATCAAATATCGATTTACTATCTGGGTCTAACTTTGATAATCTGACCGACTTTATATATATATTAGTGGTATTCACCTGGTGTTGCCCGTGGAGAGATATACTGCTGGTCAGAAGGTTTCTTAGGAAAAATAATCTCAAATATCGTCATGTTTATAATTTTTGCCTTATTTTCAATATGAGGTCAAGTAAAAAAAACTGTCAGTGTTCTTTAAAAATAAACTCTTTATTTTAAATCTAAAAAAATACCATTAAAATTATTATTTAAATATTTTTACCTTTTTTTAAATACATTTTTCACTTAGATACTCTTTACTTTTATTTTTGTTTTATGAAACAAAGAAAATCTATTTAAAAAAATGAATTTCGTTTCTTTACATGGTAATATATTTTAGTTATTTTATCAACATAACCGATATTAGCTCCTAGTGACCCCAGATGGAATCCATTCTTTTAACGTGGCCATACACTCAAAGTTTCCTGTTCCGCACACTGTCCTATACTGTCCAGATTTAATCTTCCTCTGAGGTCATCAGATCTAAGCCTGTTTTTAAGACTCACATTATACATTTCTTTTCATGAACGCATGTCTCCAAACCTCACTGGGCACGTTTTACTTCCATGCATCATCATACTTTTTTTTTTTTTTTAACATAGTTCACCCCAAACAAGGCAGGCCGCCACTGTAGACGTAAGGGGCTACTGAGAAAAAGAAAAGGGGAGAAGGTAGGGGGTGGTCAACCTAGATTGGGATCAGCGCAGCGAGGTGTCTGTTTACATTAGTTTTAAATTTCTGCATGTCTGTACTGTTGGGGAAACAGGGGGCAGGGAGGGAGTTCCAGAGGCCAGCAGTACGAGGAAAGAAGCTATTTGAGTAGAAGGCTCTCCGACATCTGGGGACCTCCACAGTGAATGAATGAGATTTAGTTGATTGTCGAGTTAGTCTAGTGAATTTACGTCGAGAGGGCACCAGAGTAGCCAATTCATCGGAGCATAATCCATTGAAGTATTTGTAAAACAAGCACAAGGATGCTACATTGCGGCGATGGGACAGAGGCTGGAGCTTGGCTGACAGTGAGGGACCTATTAGGTTGGCGATTCTTTTTTGGACCTTGTCAAGGAGGGAGAGACTAATAGATGATGCACCAGCCCAGATGTGACAATAATACTCCATGCATGGGCGGATGGTGGCTTTGTAGAGATACAGGATAATGTCAGGTGTGAGGATTTAACTAGCACGGTAGAGGGAGCCAACCTTCTTTGCGGCAGCCTTGGCAATGTCTTCAATGTATTTGTTCCAATTCATGTTACCTGTGAAGGTTAGGCCGAGGAGTTTGAATGATGAACTTTCAGGTAGGGTGTTATTTGCCATGACAATCGGTGGTTGAAAAGGTTCCTTGTAGTTATTGAAGGAAAGGAGCTTTGTCTTTGCGGCATTAAAAGTTACCAACCATTTATGACCCCAATCCACTACAGCCTGGAGGTCATTTTTTAAAGATTCAGCCATTGCATCGGATATGATTGCGTCGGTTTTGCCAACATGGCGAGAGTAAAGGGTGGTGTCATCAGCAAATAAACCAATCTCAGACTCTATGCCATCAGGGAGATCGTTTATATAGATCAGGAACAACAAGGGTCCAAGGATAGATCCCTGGGGTACACTAGCATTTATGTCATGTTGCTTAGATGAACGGCCATCGAGGACAACCTGGATTTTTCTTTTGTCTAGGAAGGATCTAATTATATTAAGTAATTGCCCAGTAATACCGTATGATCGTATTTTCAGGAGAAGCCCTTTATGCCATACCTTGTCAAAGGCCTTGGATATATCAAGCGCTACTGCCCTAGCTTCACCTGCCTTGTCGAGTGTATGATACATGCGTTCAGAGATGACCGTTAGGATGTCTGCAGTAGATCGTGCTTGTCTAAAGCCATACTGGTGGTCAGAAAGAAGTTTAGCATTAACTAAGTGTCGTACTATCGCTAGATTGATTAAGGATTCAAAGATTTTAGCAAAGATCGGCAGCAGACTGATTGGGCGATAGTTCTGGGGATCGGTTCTATTTCCAGAATTCTTGTAGACTGGTACCACAGAGGCAATTTTCCAGCTATCGGGGAAGCAAGATTCAGCTAGACACTTATTGTAGAGTTTGGAGAGGACAGGGGCCAGTTCAGCAGAGCATTTCTTTATTACTATTGTGGGTATAAGATCAGGCCCACAAGCTTTGGAGGTGTCAAGGTTTTTTATGATGTCTCTAACCTGGGATGGGGTGATGACCAGGTTATCAAGTGTGGCTTCGGTCAGCAAAGGGAATTCGGGGAGGGGGTGGTTATCTGAGTCCAAAGTAGAGTTAGAAGCGAAGCCTTATCAGTGGCCGTGCAAGCGACATCATTGTGGTTTGATAGTGGGGGAATCGTTGATTGACCATTATTCACTACACTATTGTAAATTTTCCAGAAATCACGAGTACCTAATTTCTGTGACTGGATGCGTTTTTCTGTTAACTCATTAAACCTTCTCTTCGCTTCAACTATCACGGCCTTGCAATTATTTCTTGACTCTATAAATTTATTTCTATTAGTAGCTGACTTATGTCGGCCGAATTTACGGAATGCTTGTTGTCTCTCAGAAATGGCAGCTGCACATTCCGAGGTGAACCATTGAGGAGCTAAAGTATTTTCGCATGGGGACATAGGCTTCAATGCCTGCTTTGACCCATTCAGTTAATTCGTTTGCACACTGATTGGCAGGGAATGAGAAGGTTTCCCTCCAAGGGGCGTCACTGATGTGATCTCTGATTGACTCAAAATCAGCCCGCTCATAGTATCTTGTTTTGAGCAACGGTTCATCAGCTTTTGGACGACTTCTTAGGGTGATATGTATCATTAGCACAATGTGATCAGCGTTCCCGAGTGGGCTATGAGCTTTCGTCACACAAGCCTCGGGCATTGAGGTCAAGAAAAGGTCTAGAAGTGAGGCTTGTTGGTCTATTCGATCGGGGATGCGGGTCGGAAAATCGACAGTCTGAGAGAGGGAGTGAGCTAAGGAGAAATTATACGTAGAGTTGCCGGCTGCGTCAGTAAGGCTAGAGAATCCCAACCAGTCACGGTGGTGGGCATTAAAATCCCCAAATACATGTATGTGGGCATTCGAGGCAATTAAGAGTGCTCTATCTATGCTTACAGAGACAGAGTTTAACAGAGTACAGTCCTGGGTCGACGGGGAGCGGTATAAGAAATATAAGTAACTGATGCTGTGATGTAAAGTCAATCTAAAGCACATGTAGTCGTGGTCATCTGATTCAAACCTATGTTCTCTAGTCAGGGGGAGGGTGTTCCGAACATAAACTCCTAGCCCGTGCATATGTTTGTCAGAGTCTTTACGGTAGAGTGGAAGGTAGTCAGTCATGTCAAAGTGGTGAGAGGAGATTGAGGATTGGAGGTTAGTTTCACTTAGAGCTAGGATATCCGGGGAGTTAGTCAGGAGAAAGGATTCTACGTCGTTGATATTGGTTCTAAGTCCCCGGATATTTGTGAATGCGAGCCTCAAGGGCGGAGGCGAAAGTGTTTTTTGTTGGGTGTACTGTGTACACATGCCTGATAAACGCTTCCCTTGGGTCGACAGCGGTAAATAAAACCTTTTTAAGCCCATAATTTTAGTCATGTAATCTGCCGTTGAATCCTATCGAATATTATATTTAGTCATGTAAGCCCTATTTTTTGACACAGTATTCCCCATGGCAACATATTTTTGATAGCTCTGGAGCATTTTGAAGGCCTGACCTCTTGAACATTTTAAATGGGACCTTGAGGGAGCCTGACCTCCTTCAACAGATTTTCTTTTACCACTGATTGTAATATTTAAATCATAAGTAGATAATTATATCGATTCTAAAAAGATAAGCATGTTTCATCTTAATCGAAGTTGAACTGCACAAAATTAAAACTTCAGTTGTATCATCTTTTTTTTCCCCACATTTTCTAAATATCAATTTGTTTTTTTCAAAAATAGTTTCAGGTCTAGTTGCTTATACTCATTATTGAAATGAACCCGTCCGGGGATGGGTATTCCAACGAGTATAAGTATATATTTTTTTCATTATTTCATCATTTTGTTATACAGCATAGCAACCCGTTTTTCCTGTTATTTAATGCAAGATCCAGTTATTTCAGTAAAAGTTTTTATGAACCTCGGTTCACCTTCTGTGATCAACTACTCACAGTTAAATATATTCTAATCGACTGTACCAAATACAGGAATACCTGCAAAAAATCACGCACCAAAGCTCACCATGCTGTTCGAAAATATGCCTACTTCACAAATAACGAAAAGAAAATGGTAAATAATATGGGATATTTTCACAAATAATAAATTATATAAATATTAACCAAATGTTGCAAGAGAAAACGTAATTTCTACCCAATCAAAAATAAGACATATTATCCAGAATCAGAATCGGGCACACATATACTAACACACATATACTTACTCAAAATGAAAGTGTACCATTCTGCAATCAACTATTCACAGTGAAAAATATTCTAATCAAGTGTACAAAATACAGAAATACCTGCCAGAAATACTATCACCCACCAAACCTCACCATGCTGTTCGATAATATGCCTACATTACAAATATTACTCTACCTAAAAAATAAATAAATAAATAAATCACTTCCAGCTCCTATAGGAGAAATCAAAGATACAATTAAATAAATTTCCCGAACTTATCAAATGACTATTTTATAAATACATTGTATGACATAAAATGACTTATAGAGAGAGTTTGAATTACCTACTAAACATCATCCTCGAGTTTCTCTGATCTCTCTGTACAAGGGTTTGTCAGGACAACCTGACATGAGGATACGTCACCCTATAAGTAAACACCAAATATTAAGAACAACATAGTATTCAAAGCCCAAATAAGATCCTCTCGACACGGCTATACACTCTATAAAGAAATGGTGCACCTTCTCTTAGTGGCATTACACTAAAGTAACAGCACTTAACTGGATACTCCACCAGACTAGATGAATTCTCATCCTGGAATCCAATAAGACCAAGATACCACAAGAAAGATTTATATATTAACATAGTTTACTGGTCAATTGGAGAGAGGAAAATCAATGTTCTTCACTAACTCAACATTTCAGATGTAAAGGAGAACTTTAGTTAAACACTTGGATATCTATGTATCTAATATAGAGATCAAGCGTTAGCCCCAAGAAGGGGCCCCTTGATTTATGAAACTTTACATTGAAGTAAAATAACAAAAAAAATTGATGTGCTGTAAAATAAACAATCCCAATCAAATTCTTAATATCTTCAAATATTTATTCATAATGTTTGCTTATTCTTGATATAGATATATGCATCTATCATCAGATGAAGTTTCGTGTCAGGTGCAGGACAGATTCTATTTAACCTAATAGATGGATCCTAACAGGTACAACCACTCAGAGTCAAACTAAGGGGTGGGTGACATTTTGTCCATTGCATTTATCATTTTCAATCCTCATCTTTAACTGACAATCCATCCATCTAATTAACCCATATCCTCGAGTAGCTTTTAGCCTTGATAAGTGGTGACTCGCCAATAAAATAAAAAAGAAGATACTCCTGAAATTTGTGCTTCATGTAATACATAGGACAAATATTTCTCGATGTTACTACTAATATTACATTCAGTTTTAGAAACAAGATTACTTAGTCCCATAGGGGGGCGGCGGCGGCGATGATGATGATGACATAAGATCAAGTGCAAAACAAATCGAAAATGAGGTTTTATGAAATAAACAATATCAGTGTTTGGTTTGATTAGTGCTAATATGATTGCAAGAGTTAGGAGTGGATGGATTAAGTTCAGGGAATTTCTGCCATTACTAACCAGCAGAGTGTTACGTTACGACTGTCCACCCAAGGGAAGAATCTATCAAGCATGTGTATGCAGATGATGAAGTATGGAAGTGAAACCTGGCCAGTGAGGGTTGAAGACATGCGTTGCATGGAAAAATATTATATGAGAATGATACAATGGATGTTTAATGTGAATCTTAAAGAGAGGTTTAGATCTGATGACCTCAGAGGAAGATTAAATCTGGACAGTATAAGTATATATGTTTTATCACATTGAAAGAATGGATGAGAGTTCTTGGGTCAGTAGATGTAAAACAGTTGAAATAGAAGGATTAGTTGGCAGGGAGAGGCCAAGAAAAACATGAGAGGAAGTTATAAGGATGGACTTCAGAGAAAGAGGAATAAATAAAGACTTTGCCAGAGATCAGTTACTTTGGAAGTCAATTTTTCAAAGCCGTCAAAACATGCAAAACAGATGTTAAATGTAATATGATAACATCTCAGAATCAATATTACATTCATGTGTGTTCGTTTAAATCTGAATGTATTTTCTATGTTGTTAAATAGTTATGAAGGTTGGCGATTTTTAACTTGCATAAATTCGCCAACAACTCATTAAATAATTATGATTTGAAAGAAACATTTAATTATTTTCTAGTAGCAATCAATTTTCAATCTATAATTAAAATTTTCAGTGAAAAATAAAATAAAAACAGATTTAATAAGAAACAGACCTCCCCCCCCCTTACCATTTTGAAACCATGAAGGAGAATGGCCAATCAGAATTTGTTGGTCTTTAAATAAAATTAAAATAATTATGATATTTATTTCATTTTGAAGAGGCAAAGCGGAAACAAATTACAGGATTATATTTGTTTTCTAATATAATGATACTAGCGGGACCCGTGGAAATTCCAGTTGTATCCTTCATCCGTTGTATATTGCTGTCGTGCTTAAAAATATTTCCATTCTATGGATGTCCAATGCTAATGCGAACCCCATGATATCATTGTACCATCTTTTGTTCAAACTAAAACATACTTATCTAAGTACTCTGGTTGATGTAGTTTCAGAATATATCTGGATATGGGGGTGTATCTCCAAAACCCTTGTAGGACTTTGTGATATATTTCCATTCTATGGATGTCTGGTACGAACACAGACCCCACAATAGTATTGTACCATCTTTGGACAGAACAGATACTACACTTTGAATTTATTTATTTGCAGAAAATATTTAAAAAAATTACATTTACAACAAATTAGGCACAAGCCCATCAAAAGTGTGGGGAAAATGAGTGTAGTTGGTCATCCTTGGTCTAAAGTGATAAAAATGTCTATCCTACTCTTAACTAGACTCATCTCAATGTGAGGAGCAGATACTACACTTTGATCCAAGAAAGTGTATTTTAGTTTGTGTTTCACGTTTGACACAACAGTGACATCAGATGAAATTTTTTAAATTACATTTTTTGCATTGCATTTTTGAGGATTAGTCAATCCCATCTTTTAAAACAAGGGGTGTATGGTGATAACGCATGTATGAACATGAAATTGCCATAACATATTATATAGATAATTTGGAACAAATTACCTAATGAAGTTAAAATACAGGGTGTTTAGAAAATCGATGGTATAATTTCAGGATCACGTTCTATATGTGTGTATATAGGTTCAGAAAGATTTAGTTTCTGAGTTATACGCCATTGAAACAAATTCTGATCTAAATTTCTTTATTGTAAACATCTGACGCATCCATTGTGTGTGATAATACACTGTTATTTATACATATGGGATAAATAAACACTATCTCTGTAACAGGATCACAAGTAAAATAAACCTGCGCCTGGTGTTTCCATACACACCAACAAAACCCTAAAAAAATGACACCAAACAAATATAAAAGCCGTGGGGCTCAGAAGAAAGCTATCATCATGATGCTCCATCCTGCGAATGTTGACCCTTCTTATTTCAGACCAAATACAGGTAAATAAATATGATCAGCACAGCACAAACCAAAGACCACACAGAAAAAAAAGATGGACCACAAAGGAAATTAGACTAGTAATAGAGTACTATTACAAAAGCAACCCACACACACAAAGATGCTCCTTTACACAGGAAATTCCTACCTGTAAGACATTCCTGGCAAGGACTCGCCTTCCTACCACCACTGCAAAAAAAAACTTTCCTTTCTTCCTCTATGTACCTAAAGCCAAACGGAATTTCCATGAACAGAGTTTCTTTCCAAGAACTTTCCATCTGTGGAAAACATTGCCACGAGACTACTTCCCTGCAGACTACAACATGATCGTCTTCAAGCTCAATATCAATAAATACTTGTTGAGCTGTTCAAGTAAGTAATCATATTTTGTCCATACCATTCATTATTTGCAATCCTCTCTCAGCATTGTTCATCATCCAACTGACAATCCATCTATCTCATTGACCCTTATTCTCGAGTGGATTTTGGTCTTGATAAGTGGGAACCCATTAGAATAATAATAATAATAATAATAATAATAATAATAGTTGAAAATGTTCACAAGATGATGAGGGACGATGCTTTAATAAGACCATCATTTCAGAAAAAAAAATCCTAATCTGCACTCCTCCAGCAGACAAGAACCCGGAAATAGTATTAAGTAAGAATAGAATTATGCCAATAGACGAATGCATTTCTCAATCAGATTCTCTTTTTTCTTTTTAAATAAAGGTGATTAGATATAAGTATTTTATTGATCAGGAGTCGTTACAATTTTAAATCTTTCAATAATATCTTACACCTACTTACATATATATATATATATATATATATATATATATATATGAGATTTAAATGTTACTACAGCTTAGAAACGCCGTTGAAATGATAAACTTTGAAATTTTAGAATCAGTTAACATGACGTAAGATTTTGTCAAATAAATCGAAATATTTATTAATTTGTTTAATTTTTTTTTTAAATCCAAATTTTTGGTTTCAAAAAACCTTTTTCATATAAATACATACAATATTTTCCTTTTTTTTTCTTTTCATAGTCGAAGTCTTACGGCGTGGCCGAAGATCGATCTTCTGGTGTTATTGAAGACTGTTTTTTTAATGTCCGATCTGTAGTGAAGCGTGCTGAAACGCGTGTGTAAAATAATGAGATTTAAATGTTACTACAGCTTAGAAACGCCGTTGAAATGATAAACTTTGAACTTTTAGAATCAGCCAACATGACACAAGATTTTGTCAAATAAATGAAATATTTATTAAATCATTTTTATATATATAATAGAAATAATTAGACTCATCACTGACGTTACATATTTCCAATTCAACAAAGAATTCTACAAACAAAAATTTGGACTCCCCATGGGCAACCCCCTAAGCAGTGTATTAGCCTGCCTCTTTTTAGAATTCTTAGAATCCGGCCCCTTCAAATTTAGACTACCCCCTAACATCGAATACTTTAGATACATTGATGATATTCTAATTTTCCTCCGCGTAGATATACAAATCAATAATCTCAAAGACAAACTCAACACAGTAGAACCCTCCATAAAATTCACCCATGAGACTGAAATAGACAGCTCGATACCTTTCCTAGACGGTCTTATAATTAAGTCCAACAACAAACTAGAATTTAAGGTACACCGCAAAAACACTCACAAAAATGACTACATACACTTCTACTCTCACCACAATAGCAAGATAAAAACAGGTATGATTATAGGCTTCTTCCTACGTGCTCTTAGAATCTGTAGTCCACAATACATAGATGAAGAAATACATCATTAATTCCTTAAAAACACTGCAATACCCCACACATTTTATATTAAATGCCAAGAAGAAAGCCTTTCAAATATTCTCCAAAAACAACACACAAAAAAATCAAATACCAAACACCTCTCTCATAGACAGACCCCTTCTCTTACCCACGCATTCCAATAACACATCCATATGCAACACACTACTAGGCATTCCAACTGTACAAACCACATCACAATCCATAAAACAAACTTTAAACACATCAAGACACTTAAAAAAAAAAACCCACATCCCATACCGGCTTATACACTGTCCCATGCAACAACTGCCATCAAATTTACGTGGGAGAAACACAATGTGAATTGAAAAAAAGATTGAGTGAACACAAAAGGGACATAAAAAACAATAACTCTCTCAGTGCACTTTTCTCCCATGCATTAGAGCACGATCATGCCTTCAAATTTGAACAAGCCAAAATCACCAAATACATCCACAACAAAGCTCGGCGAAGACTACTGGAAACTGCACTAATCACCGCCTCCAACACCATCAAACAACAAAATGGCTTCTATAATCAATCGCCCTTAATAAGCAAAATTATCCTTACTGAACAAAATCTTAACCTAGATCATGGATAAGCTCCATTTTTCTCTTCGATCTCAATTATACTCACACACATGTCTCCGCACCCACACCCACGCACAACCCCCCACCCTACACACACACATCTTCATTCACCACGAATCCAAACCTTCTAACTTACAACAAAATCTTCCCTCTCTCCCCCTCACCCATTTCACCCTTTCGACCACTTCTCTCACACACCCATCCCTCCTACTCTCAAACCACCTCATTTTTTCAAATCTTTTCCACCACCATGACATTACCCACTCATCAAAATCACAGAGCCTCCCCTCTCCTCTTCCCCCACCTCTCCACATACACACTCACACACCCCCACGCACACATCTTCTTTCACCACAAATCCTAACTTTCCAACTCACTTATTCCTCACATTCTTGACATAGCCACCTGGTGAAACATTCCCATATTTCAAATATTTCACACCTACTAAAACAAAATCTCCCCTCCCCCCTCACCCATTTCATCCTCTCGACCACTTCTCTCACACTCTCACCCACCCATCCCTCCCACTCTCAAACCACCTCATTTTTTCAAATCTTTTCTAAAACCATACCATTACCCACTCACCAAAATCACAGAGCCTCCCCCTCCTCTTTCCCCATCTCTCAACCTCTTCACTCACTGACATCCACATTATTCCCGCTCACGCCCACCCCTCCACTTCTTTACTCACTGCCATTTACATTATTCCCGCTCACCCCCACCCCTCCACTTTTTTCACTCAGAACCATCCACATTTATTTCATTCCATGCTACTGACTTCACCAAGCCCGGACCCCGGTTCTACTGCTCCCAGCAGTGGCTACTACTTCTTCCCATCAACCCATCATGTAAACCCAATATTTTCATGTACTTGCATGACATTTTTCTTAATATTATCATTCTGAAGAAGTCTTAAAAATAAAGACGAAACGTTGATGAATATATAAAAAAAAAACATCCTTTTTGTTTTTTTCTTTTTAATTTCCCATCACGTCGGATTACCTTCATCCTTCCTTTCTCATATATATATACATACTAATGAGTCACTACTTATAAAGGCCAAAAGTCACTCAAGTAAACAGGTTAGTGAGATGGATGGTTTGTCGGTTGCATAATGAAGAATATTATGAGAGGATTGAAAATGATGAATGGAATGGCAAGTAGTTGTTGACATTGGATTGGAAGACGACCAAGTAGTAGCCTGTGGTAACGTGTTGCACAGATGAGAAGTTTTTGGAAAGAAACTCTCTTCATGGAAATTCTGTTTGATTCTAGGTACACATAGGAAGAATGGAAAGTTCTTTGCAGTTGTGGTAATAAGAAAAGTTCTTGCTGTGAATGTCTTACAAAGAGGGAACAGAGATTGGAGCTAAGTCGAGCACTTTCTATGGAAATAACGATGGAGTAGAAAAAGACTAGCAACGTCTCTTCTGTGAGAAAGGGACTGCAGAGAACAGAAGAGATTATCCCCCACTAGATTGTGAAGTTGATTTTGTACTCTGTCAAGGCAAGAATAAATGCTCTGAGCGGCATCTTCTCAGATCTCTTGTATTTCTTTCTTTGTAGGTCACTTGCCATAAGTATCTATTTATACTAATAGTAAATGCTATTTATGCATTGAGCACTGTTAAAGTAAATACAAACAAAAAAATGTATATTTAACATTATTTTATAAGTATACTAAAAGAATACCCGTCCCAGGATGGGTAAAATTTATTCTCTGAACAGAACAGTTTTGCACCACTTTTATGTCCCCTTATGACAATTGAAATCAAGATATAATGAATCAAATTCAATGCAAATCTGATATATTGGAATTTTCTAAATGAGAGTTTGTGCCCATATTATACATCTAAAAAAAAAAAAAAAACCCTTTAAAATGCTCCAAAGAAACTGAAACTTGAGGAATATTTATTAATTGATGTCTAATATCTATTATTAAATTTTCACAAAAAAAACCCCCGGAAATATCTGAATTTTCACGAAAAGCTCCCCCTCCTCCTTTCCATAAAACTAAAACTAATTAGTACCCACATTTGGACCTCTTACGCCTTGCATCTGTGTTCCAAAATTCATGATGTTCTGTTAATTAGTTTAGGAGTGGATCCGGTACATACAAATATATAAATATATATAACTTTATTAATGTATTTTTATGTAATTATTTTTATTGGTGATTACAGCGTTCGTTGTTTTCTTTTTTCTTTTTTTTTCTTACTATTATTTCGATTGTCTCACTTCCTAAGTGATTAAGATGCAGAAAATTGCATTATTAGTCGCCCGTAACTTTATAGGACGTATTTTACGTAATTACATAAAAATACATTAAATATTTAGGTGATAAAAAATCGTACATATTTCTAGACAAGCTTCTTGGTCCAGTGGTAAAGACGCTGGACTATAGACATCAAAGGTTCGATCCTTGTCTAAGTTAGCCATGCTGATGACGGCTGTGAGCCAGAAACATGTGTCCATGGATTACTTTTATGTACGTATAAAATTAATTAAAAAAATATATATATAACTTTAGTAAGATAGAGATAGATGAAACAGTAATAAATATATATCCCAAGATTAAATGTGAAATCAATTGTCTGTCATCCAATTAGAACATAGAGTGGAACCATTTTTTATTTTTATTTTATTCATGTTCTAATTTTTTCCAATTTCATTCATTTCTTCCTAGGACTTACTGATATTTTGGTTTTTGATTTTATACTAGATTTCGCTTGAATAGACTTTTAATCTATGGGGATAATCTTAGGCTTCATTGAACGAATCAACTGCAAAAGGTGCAATAAATACATTTAAACCCTTACAATAGAATTTTAATGAGAGGTCATTAAGTTAAAAATCAGTACAGGATTCTTTGTTCACAATTGGCCTTCTCTTACCCCTACCCCCACTCCACCAACTATGCAGCAGCTGGCATTAATTAAGCGGATTCAAATATTGCTCGCCCCCTTAAATACATAATTAGGAAAAAGACAAATGAACAGACCAACTTATCACCATGCGTTTTCTACCAATGTGTGAAGTGCGGACAGCATCTGCCACATAAGAAACTCCTAATTTATTGCATCATTTACATAATGAAACATAAAAACAATTGTTTGGCTTGTCTTTTTCTTTTGATACTTTTTAACTTTTTTGACTGAAGCAATTTCGTTTCGGTTAATTTGGGTTTTTGTATTGCCTATTGTTATCTTATTTTCTTTACCATTAAAAAAAAAAAATAAGATCGTAACGAGAAAGATGTTTTTTGTACATTTGTAGACCTTCCACTTACCCCCTCTCCTCGAAAAATTAGATTCTACTTTTTTTAGGCGATTACGTGTGAACATCCTGAAAAACTTGGCGAAACAGAAGGAAGAAGAAAATCAACAAAAAAAAACAATGATTTTAGAATTTAGGATGAGGGATTAGTTAAGTATATGAATTTAATGTAAAATGATCCCCCCCCCCCCATTTTCAGGCCATTCTAGAGCAGTTGACAACGTTTTTTTTACCACCAAATCTAAGTCCAAATAGATGCCCGTTGTCTAAGTGGATGCCGGTTTAGGATTAGGTTAGAAGACTGTAACAAATGTTTTGAAAAATAATTTATTTGGGAGAAAGAATGTTTTTAAATTATTGGGGAGGGTAAACTGCAGCTATATCACTGAAAATTTGATCGAAAGTGTTGTAATGAATAATTACGAATAACTTTCCTTACTCTGACTTATCTCCCCTTTGGAGAACTCTCCTGCTTCTACTAACCACTATAAATAGTAGCACTAATACTGTACCGACATTGTGTGCCAAATAAAGCTTTCCCAAGTTACGTCTGTTCTCGTTAGTCATTATAAGTGTTCCTGTTTTTATGATTTTGTAACCAAAGAAAGATTTAATATCGGGTACAAAATTGACTTAACATCGGTGAGAAGAGATCATCAAAAATGGAGAATAAACGAAACAAAATTACTTCAAGTCTTATAGTTAAATTATTTATTTATATAAAAAAAAAATGAATTATGTGTAAAAATATTTATTTCACAAGATTTCTTAAAATCTATTTTTTTAAATATACAAACATATGATTTTTATAAATATTGTGGAAATGAGACTTAGGTAAACTGAACTGAAACCAGCACTTAGCCACGGTTGTCGTAATAACCCAGGCCTATCAACTGAGTCGAGTTTTTCTGGTGACGTCATTGATAGTGGGGGTAAGAACCCCTATCAATGAGGCCCGGAAGTGCTCGAAACGCTTAACGTGAATGCATACATTTGTAATCAGAGCAAGTAATCAGATAAAGCAGACTCATTCACTTGGAAATCATTGTTAACTTATTCTTGCTATTGTGACTTTATTCCCCTGTCAAGAACACGGCTAAGGATTATTAATTTATTTGGAAATCATTGTTAACATATTTCCTTTTTTATAGATGTCAAGCGCGAAAGAAAATCAGAGGAAATTAAAAGAGAGCCTCCAACGATTAAGGTGTTGCATTAAAGTTCGAATTTCCTGTCTTAAAAAATAAATTAGAATTTTATTTCGAGATAAAAAATACAATTTTAGACTAATTAATAAGTTTCATCACCCCCCCCCCCCCACCCCCCCCCCCACCCCCCCACCCCAAAAAAAACATAAGTGTTTTAATTTATTACAATTTTTTTTACTATATTGTAAATAAACTGTTCGCTTTGCGAAAGAAAAAAACCCACACATTTTAATTTATAAATGTTCTATTAATTAATTATTTTGAATTATTGATTTTGTGTTACTTTAATGAATTCGTAACCTTTTATGTTTGATTTACTTTTCATGTTTGATTTACTTTTAAGTTAAATAAAAATCAAGAAACATTTATTTTTTCGGAAATGAGAGCAACTCTTATCAAATTATTCAAAAACGGCTAGTATCAGTTATGCTGCATGGAAATATCTCTTACCTGCATATTTTTTTTGTTTTAAAGTATTTTAAAGCGTTTTTATTTACATTTTTTTTATTGTTGTCTTCTGAGTCTTGTAAACTCGCCGAATTGAACATGGTGCCGGTGTGAAGCCTCGATAATCGCCATAATCGCTCCCATATTGAAAAATAAAAAAACAATACAGCTAATAACTGTCGCTAATCGAGCGAAAACTTAATTTTCAACCGATCTGTATATTCTTATTACCTGTATTTTTGTTTAATTTTCCATTTTGAGGCGATTATCAAGGCTTCACATTGAGGCTTCTTTCTTTTGGTTCTAACGTAACATATTTGACCATACTTTTTGATTGAACTAGAAAACGCTTTAAATTAATGTAAAACACACAAAAAAAACTTATCCAGTAGGTAGAAAAGCAACTTTTGTTGTCTGTGGTAACATTTATTTGTTGCCTATTTGTTTGTTTTTTCACCTTTTTTTTTCTGTCAACTATTGTAAAACATCAACGGAGAAACATTAGAATTTAAATACAATTGAAAATACCAGTAAAATTATGAATTCAATGAAATTCTTAGAATGTGTGTAAAAGATTCAAAGAATAAACAAATTATTTGTTTCTACATAACGAAGGTTGTCGACAGGAAATGTAAATCGCTCCCCAAACTTTTAAATGCATAATTTTACTGACATCTTTTTTTAACTACACTTTATGTGTAATCATAAAATGAAAACAACAATTGAATTAGAAAACAATAAGAATGAATAGTGAATTAATGAGATGTCCTTTTGTAAAACAATATGGAAATTAGTTAACTGTAAGACGTCCCTATTTACTTGCCTCCCAACAAAGAGAGATAGACACAAGGTTGGTTTTTAACATGGAGAAAATCCAGCTCCTCAAAAGGGGAACTCTGGATTGGGGCAAAAATTTAAATTGTCTCAATCTAGAAGGACCTCTCCCTCACTGACACAGATAAAAAAGATGAAGTCCAGCATCACACACTTTGTTCCTAACCAAAAGCCAAGGAAACCTTAGGATATCAATTGCATAAACATGATCAGCATATTAGAAAGCTATTGTTCTTTTATTTTGAATGTGAATTTGGTGTTTTAATCTCACTGTCAGTGCAATAAATGGCCCAACTTTATAAATTAATTAATTAAATAAATGTTTTCTGATGTGTTTGTTTGTGGCTATCCCCTTCTAGCAGCATTTGCATACACTACCGCCATTGAGACATGCTGTAATAGCCACTCTGTTTCACGGAGTTAATTGTTTAAACAAGATACAATTCTACCAATTTTACAGAGGAACTCAATTGAAGAACGGCCAACATTTCAAGGAATCTCTACTGCCACAGAAGAAGTAAAAATAAATCTATCCGCAAGTGAAGAATATTTATCTATTTTTTTAACCTCTACGTCTCAAGGCGACAGACCCCCAGTTCAATTGCAGACATGACCAAATTACTAGTAGAAAATGTGTTTGCTTTAACTGTCTATCGACTTTCAAGTCTAGCAAACCAAGTCAGAATATTCACATCGTCTTTGGTCGTAACTGATCTGGAAGATATGAAATGATTGATTCAGTCTTTCAGAATATTTTCGTTCAGATTTCATCAAATATACACACGTTCTCACAATAGTTTGCCTTGTTAAAAAAGGCAACTCCTGTGGAAACTCTGGCTGTAACTTGAGCACCATTTGTAAACTATTTTCTCTTGTCCTTTTAAGAATAGAGTAAAAAAAATAAATTGTAAAAAAGAAAGGGAAGAGAGCCTTACATTAAAGGGAAGTAGGGGGTAGATTTAATTGGAACAAAATAAAACGAACTGAAAAACAGAGAGATGACACAAATGTAAAATCCCAATAAACATTTATTATACACAAATTTCAATAAACAAAATTCCGGTTTTGAAATTTGCACAAAGTGCCATGCTCAAGAGAAACTTTCTTGAATAACATTAAAAAAAATGGACTTATTTCCTTTTTAGTGTATACAAAGTAGATCTTGTTTTTAAACAATCCTCTTGTTTGGTTTTTTCTTTTTGAAGGTTTTATTATTGACACAAATTTCCCTTGTTTTGCTTCAAAGGAGACAGTTTCTTTTTCTTTTGACAGTCTTTTCTCTTTTTTTCTTAGAAGACCCTTTTCTGTTTACAATCTTTGCAGCATAAAGAGATATTCCCTTTTTTTTAGTCGATCTTGACCATACTTGTTTTAAACTCTGTCTTTACACCGTTTCTTTTTCTTCAGTGGAGACGATAAGCTTCGACTTAGCACAATATATTTATTTTGTGTGAAATCGGCAGTTGAATTGCTCTCTATGCTTTTTGCAGTCTGTTCTGTGATTATGCACCAAAAGCAATATTTATACAGAAGTAAGCCTGACAGTTAATTTCAACTAACTAATAGCAAAAAAGCTACTGTTGTTGCTGCAATAGCGTTCACCCTGGTTGGGTTGAGCCGGCTTCTTCTCTATGCTGAACCAGCAGTCCAGAGCAAGGTCACATGAGATGGTTAATCAGCTGTAGAACTGAGAGCTCAGCCAAATCCTCCTTAGTGGTTGTAATTCAGGTCCCCAGTTGTCCACTGATACGGTTGCACCACACAGGCAGTGAGGTAGGGAGGATTACCTCTTGAATAAATTCACCCTCTGGGCGACGAGCTGCATTACCCGAACCATCAAAAACATCTTTGCAACAAGACAGATGAGAGACTTCAGATTGAGATGTTGATCAAGAATAGCAGTTGGGACACCATCAACATAGAATGCAGCAGAGGCAGTCATTGTCCCAGCACTCAAATTTCCGCTGATCACCCACCCTCATTGGCTATGTCTCGCAGCTCACAGCCATAGAGGATCGACCGGACATTAGATTGATAGACATGCCTCTTGATTGATATTAAAATCTACTTGAAATAAGCTACTATCTTCGGTTGGCTATCATTAATAAATTCTCAAACTCTTTAAGCAACACCCCCTCATGACACTAAAGGAGATGATTGGGATTAACGCCTGATACCTGTGGTACAACAACAGGTAAAAAAAACCGCTGAGGGAGCAGGGGTCATTTTTTTAAAAATCTGCCTTAAGTATTACATATGCTGGGCATCCCACATTAAACTGGTCTTGTGTCAAATTAAAAATAGTAATATGGGTTTAATAAAAGAAGGAAAAAAAAAAAAATAATAATGATGCTGATGATGATGATAATGATGTTGATGATCTTTTTCTGTTTAAGGCCTGTTTTACATACTGGTATGTGTTGTTGGATGGGTTTTAAAAATTGACTTCCAAACTAACCTATCTCTGGGCAAGTCTTTATTTATCCTTCTTTCTCTCAAATCTATCATTATCACTTTCTCCCCCGTTTTCCTTGGCCTTTCCAATCGAACCTGCTACCTCAACTGTTCTACATCTAACTCAAGAACTCTAATCCATTCTTTCAACATGACCACACGTGAAAAAAAGTAAAAAAGAAAACTAAATTAAAAAAAGAGAAAGTTGATGCAGAAATTTGAAAATTACTGAAAAGAAGAAAAAAATGCATTTCCAAAGAAAATTTGGGTTGCATAAATTTAATTAGAGTTAAAAAAAAAAAAAAAGGATACGGATCAGTTGAAATTGAAAGCTCAGTTTATCTTTAAGTCAAATTATATCAGCCTTATTCGATTTAGCTTTTTTGTTTTTTGTTGGGTTAAGACACTTTCTAAAAATATCACCATTTCTATTGCTTGATCGGATAGCTGATTAACAAGTGATAATAAAATGAAAGCTATTAATCATTCTTATCAATTCATCTAAATCTTGCGCTTCTCAGTCAAGATCGAAAGAAATCATATTTAAAATATTCAAGTATTATTAGGTCTAAAAATATAGGACACACCTAACAAAATAAAAATTACCTTTAAAGTTGAATCCGTTTTCAAGTATTACTAGTGAGACCCCATGGACATTCCACGGTGCTTTCATTTTGCTTCGTGATACCATAAAGCACAGGGTGGAGCAGGTGCTCGTGTGATTGCAAGAGTTAGGAGTGGAATGGAGTAATTTCAGGGAACTTCTGCCATTACTAACTAGCAGAGTGTTACCATTGTTGACCAAGGAAAGAGTCTATCAAGTATGTGTATGCAGTATGATGATGTATGGAAGTGAAACCTGGCCAGTGATGATTGAGGACATGCATTGCATGGAAAGAAATAATATGAAAATGATACGATTGGTGGGTAATGCTTGTCTTAAAAACAAGATTAGTTCTGATCTCGGAGGAAGATTAAACCTGGACAGTATAGAGAGATGTGTGCAGAACACAATACTTTGATGGTATGGCCACGTTGAAAGAATAGATGAGAGGTCTCGAGTTAGTCGATGTAGAACAGTTGAGGTAGCAGGTTCAGTTCACAGGGAAAGGTCAAAGAAAACATAGGAGGAAGTAATAAGAATGGGCTTGAGAAAAAGATGGATAAATAAAGACCTGGTCAGAGATAGGTTAGTTTGTCTCCAATCGTCAAAGTGTTGTCTCACCATCCACCTAACAAACTCATTAACCCTTATCCTCGAGTGGCCTTTGGGCCTTTATAAACGGTGACTCATTAATACAAAAATCACTGACTTTTTTAAAAATTTAAGTGGCAAGAAGCTACCCCCAAATTCCAGTACTGTCTGTGCTCTTCCAGTGGAGGCCTGGATGGCACTCTCCCTCCTCGGTCTTTCCATTCTCCTTAACCCTTCATCACCATTTTGTGTGATAACAACCAAGGTATTTTTTTTGGGGGGGGGGGGAGTATGGGATTACTGTCAGTTTTAGTTTATTATTATTATTATTAATAATAATAGATGGGGAGTTGATGTAGGTTTTTATGTAAAAACAGACTTCAGATTCAGATATTTTTTTCAGCCCACTTCTGATTATACATATATACATGCACATATACTGTTACCTAATGAACAACTAAATACAACTCCGCCTTATAAATAAAATATAAATCTTTGCTTCATCTACTGTTTTTGCATGTTTAATGATTCTGTAATCAGACACCTTCAGTTTAAGTCCATGTAATGAGGGTACTGTCTGTTTGTCTGCCTTCATTTCTTATTTTTATAATATTGTCTCCTAACATATTACTTATCCTTAGAATCAGCTGTTTGTTTTTCTACTTACTTGAGATCCTCTGAAACAGCCAATAGAATCTAAAATTCTTTTGATTTTCAAATAAAATCTCCTTTGAAGATGGAGATCTACATCTTTAGGCATCTAAAATACTTAGCACACATAAAGAATCTCTCTATGCTCGCATCATGAAATGTATTTGAGTTTTACGCCTTCTTTGCATCCTACCCAACTCAAAAACGAAAAATTCAAAGTAAGGTTTCTGGACCTTTCATCGAAGGGTCTTTCATAAAATAAAAAAAACAGTAGGCCAAAGAACTATACACCGATGAAATTGACTGAAAGAAAATCTGTCGCAGGGTGGGGGGGGGGGGGACAGTAAGAGAGAGAGAGAGATAGAGAGAGGGAGAGATGGACCGAAAGAGAGAACACTTCTTTCATACTTATTAGATCTATAAAGAAGGTTTAGTTATGCTTATTAATATATAAATTAACTATAATACCGTTGGATGAGATCATGAGTATTATTAAGAAAAAACGTGAGAGTTAAGAGCAAACATAGATTGTTGAACTGAGTGTCACACTTGAACTAATATTTTGACTATGTTATTGTCAGATGTTGTGTATTGATTTACTCCTCTCCAGGAGTTAGGCAAAAGGCCAGTTTTTATCTTACTCCCACAAGTAAGATGTGACCCAAGGTCGAGTCGGGAAAGTGGGGTTTAAAAATTGCCTATGCAGCCCTGTCGGCATTCCCCGGTAGGGGCGCCTCAGACAGTAAGCAATAAACTTACTCCTCCTCAAAGAGGGGAGGCAAAGCCTGGGAGGGTGGACCTCCTAGAACTGCACAGGACAGGCCCATAGACCGGCGTAAATCAAGCCTCGAAGGCCAAGACACTACCAGTCTATGGGGTGCAGTATCCATCGGAACAGATACTACACTTTGATCTTAGCCAAAAGGCCAAGTGGGTAGACTGGATCCATTCACTCATTTCAGCATCCTGGTGTTGTCTGCTTATGTGCCTATATTTTTTATTTTTATAAACAAGGCACACCCACACTTAGGATGATGTCTCTTTATATTGTTACTCATGGTAGATTATATCTTAACTGTGTTCTAAATTGTTATTAGACATGCTGGATATAAGAAGATCATAACAATATACTTATGACGTTTTTAGAGTCCAAAACATGTGAACGGTAAATTGTAGTCCAATATACATGGTGTTTTTTTATTGTTTTTTTTTAAATCAAAATGTAGACTTACATTTCTTTTAATCATCATCATCATGTTCGGTTTAACGTCTGTTTTACATGCTGGCATGTGTTGGACAGCTTTTAGAAATTGACTTCCAAACTACCCTATCTCTGCAGGTCTTTATCCCTCTTTCTCTCAAATCCATTCTAATCACTTCCCCCCATATTTCCTTGCTACCTCAACTGTTCTACATCTACTAACCCAAGAACTCTCACCTATTCTTTGGTGTTTCTCCAGATTAGGACCCGAGCTAACTTTTACCCCGTTGTTAGGGTTAGGGTGATAATCTGAAGAAGTACCCATTCTTTTAATGTGACCAAACCAACAAAGTCTCTTATTCTGCACACATCTCTCTATACTGCCCAGATTTAATCTTCCTCTGATGTCATTAGATATTTTAAAAGAAAAAAAAAGATATGAGATACTAAGAAGCATGTCTTACATGTTTCTCTAATGCTTTACACATTTGGATTCAATAGCGATTTGAAAAAAAAGTATTATCTAGTTGTGTATGTTAACAATACGTTTAGTAAAGAAGTCTGTATCACAAATCCAAGTTCAGAAATCTAAAGGATGAAAAAGACGTAAAAAAATACAGAATCACAAATCCAACATCAAAAGTCGAAAAGGCAAATCAATAAGAAAAGAGGGTCAAAAGTCCAACTTTGTAATCGTAACAGACCAAACAGACACTTGCCCACGAACCAAAAATAACAATGCGAATCGTTAAAAAGGCAACAGCTTTTATTAAGACCCATTTTTTTCGATTTGGTCACGAAAGTAGCGGCAGATAAAAACTTAACATCAACATTCGAATGATACTCTGCTCTATCGTTATTTCCATGGTAGGTAAAGGTAATGGTCGCATAGCCTGGACGCGCACGAGTGTCGTTGCCGACATCGCACACTGCCCATGGCCGTAGCGGCGGTGATTTGTTAAGAATCACCGTGTCTAGGGCACAGCATATGGAAGGCGGAGCCCATCCTTCTCCTTCCGCTGCCTTGAACCTTCCCTGAGTTTTAGTCAGGTACCCATTTACTGCTGGGTGGACAGAGGGAGTTTTCAGACCCGAAAATTCGCATGCCGTGAGTGGGATCGAACCCGGGTCGTTCAGCCCAAAGACAAGTGTTATAACCACTCGTCCACAGGCCCTCCCTAATGGTAGGTGCTTGATCAAAGTGTTTTTGTCTGAGCATGGCGCACGTAGGACCCCAGCCTGGTTATGATAGTCTCTTTGCTAGTTGAGTGAATGAGCCACTCCCTTTTTCATCTTTTGGTAATAAAATTTTTCATTTTTATTTGGACCTTGACCTCCCCAATTGTTTCTTATCTTGGAAGGACACCATCCATTCCCAAACTCTATATCTCTATTTCATTTCCTCCCACTTAAGTCCCACTCCCATTGAGAGATCGACTCGCTTGTTTTCGGTTATAAACAAACCGGAAAACAGTGGCTATCTTTTAAAGATTTTGAAGAATTTGTGCCTAATTTGTTAAAATTGTATCACTATTCTTTTAGCAAATAAATAATTGAAGTAAGATATCTGTTCCTGCATTCTGACCAAGGGTCTGGTTCACTGAGGTGCTCGACCTTGAATCGGAATGAGGTGTTTCTGTTTGATCCAAGAAGGTCAACTTCCCAGACTAGTGATACAATTTTAACAAATTAAGCACAAATTCTTCAAATGTGTGGGGAGTAGATGGTCGGTGGTCATCCTCTATCTATCTTAGTCCTACTCTTAACTAGATGCATTTTGACTAATTCATCCAAGTATTGCTCCTTTCTCTCTTTTACCATTTGTCCATCACCATCACTTCACCACAATATAACATTCCTCCTCTTGAAGACGGTATTAGTTTATCGCCGGTTGCTTGAAGTTCATCTACCAGAACATGCAGACGGGTCTGGTCACAGCAAATTTTTCATCCATCCAGAGTGCTCCCCATTTGGAGATAGCTGCCCCCCCCCCCCTCAACGTTAAACTGACTTCATGTCTAACCTTGCTGCAGTGGGAAGCGGGTTGATAATGGCATTTTTTAATAATAATGATGCTAACAAGGAAAATCCCAGAGTGCGAAAACCCAACCTATATAAACAAGCAATATAGACCAACCACAGGTAAGTTGAAATCCCCCCCCCAAAAAAAATGTGGTTGTGTAGGGTCAAGGAGGATGGAAAGATCGAGGAGAGAAAGCTCAGAGGGTACTGAAATTTGGAGGAGGTTGATTGCCATTCAAATTCTAGAGAAGAACAATTGTCGTTGTCAGCGATAAATCAATGGTAAACGGCTGTTGCACATATCTAATGATATTTGCAATGGGTATCGAAAGAAGCAGACAGTATTGGAAATCTGGGAAGACTTGTCACTAAGATTCCAGGAAACACCACTTTAACGGTTAATGACTATTTTAAGAATTCCTATCAAGTAAATAAATAACAATAATAATAATAATATCACAGATTAACGGCTGTTGCGATAATGCAAAATGATTTGCTATGGTTATCAAAAGAGGTGGAGAGTACTATAAATCTGGGGATGCCTTGTCACTCAAACTCCAGGAAACATCACTTGTTATTGTCAGTGAGCAATCACTGATAATGACTTGTGTCAAAACTCCAAGTAGGTAAATGATAATAATAATCCATATAAGCAAATAGTACTAGCCAAACACAGGTAAGTTAAAATAAAATAATCTAACAGTAAAAACCAAACAACCTGAAAGCATATAAAAAGAGCTGAAACTATCGCTGTAATGGCTGACGATATATGTAAGGAAAAGATTACGTGAGACGACTTCACAAAAAAAAACAAAAAAAAAACAGTCGCACAAATCGAATGGCACCACAGAAAGCATGCCACTAAGGGTCTGAGAGGATGGAAAGACCGATGAGGGATAGCACCATCCAAACCGTGACTGGAAAGGAATGGAATCATCGAATATTATGGAGACTTATTCTCACTCAAATTCCGAGGAAAATCTCTGGACGCTATCAGGGAGAAATCACTGGCAATGAGAACAAGTTACTTACAATAATCATGGAATGGAAAGTACTGGAATATTGAGGAGACTTTCCGTCCGTTAGACTCCAGGGAAATCCTTCCGGTTGTTATCTGTCAGAAATCATCGGGAATAACTGGTTTGAGAACTCCAAGTAAGAAGAAGAAGTAGTAGTAGTAGTAATATAATCTTTGCATGTATACTAAGATTAATATCCACGAGCAAAATAATTTTTCAAATATTTTTTCAAAATTATATTTACTCAATGCTGTTGGAACCCATTTCAACTATACATGATCAGTTTTCTGACCAAGATTTGACTCAAGAGAATTAAAATTGAAAAAATATTCTAGATAAAATTTAGAGGGCAAAAATGTCATTAGAAAATGCGCAATCTATTTTATACTAACAAGCATTTCTCTGCTTGTTTGTCCCTAATGATGTCATGGCACGGTGATTGAGAGAATTCATTCTCATAAAGACAAAAACGCGATAGATCTGATATGATTTAAACTTGGCATAGTAATTCTAGGGGAATCAATTTTTCTGCAATCATAAAATGGTAGATGGAATTTTGAATCTGAAACAGAATCCGTTTTTTTTTTTAAATCTAATTTTCAATAAAGAAATTGTAGCAATTATATGTTTACGACCTATTTTATTTTGTAAAAATTTATCTGTTTCACGCGAAGTGATTAATAGATTATCCAATCAGAATACATTATGTGAGAGGCACTTCCGGTGAACTGTGTATCATGTTTTCCCACATTTTTCTTTAATCAGTGTTTTTACGTCAAGATGAAGAAACAAGTGGACTCAAACCCAACCTCTGTTACAGATGTACGTCCTTCTGCCGACTCAGTACGCTTTCGTATTTTCTATATATTAGCGTCTATTAATAATTAAGAAAGAAAGTGTGGGAGTGAGATGGGAAAAAAGAAAGAAAGGAAAAAATGGTTGTAGTGTGAGTGAATTTCTTCCCGACACTCTCTGACGTAATTTCTGGTTGATCGTGACTTTGCATTAATTTTCAAATTATACATGATAGCATTGATTTATTCTTAAATTAGTACTAAACAACGTTGAAAAATCGAGTTAAAAGCCACCCCCCATTGGAGAAAAGTGCTCAGTCGACCCCGGAAGAGTCAATTTTTTTTTCCGGTTCTGAGATATTACACGCGCCTGGGCTGGCCGGTCGGAATGATGTCACCCGTGTGACCGTTTGTTGGGTACTCTCGGAGGAGAAGCTTTACATACATACATACATACAGACAACTGGGATTTATATAATAGAAGATAAAAAAATGTTTAACATGGCAAACCCGAATTGACTATTTTTAAGCTAAGGCAGGGAGAGCAATAGTCACCCTTAAACAACTGTTATGTAGAAATTAGAAGAAGGAAGATACAAATATCAAAGCAATAATTCTTTTGCTGCTTTTCTGTTTTGTCTTTTCACTAATTAGTCATCACTTATCAAGGCCAAAAGCTAATCGAGAATAGGGTTAATGAGATAGATGAATTGTCAGTTGAATGATGAAGAGGATTGAAAATGATGAATAGAATGAACAAAGTGTGATAACTTATGAGGACGGTTTATGACAAGTATTTGTTGATATTGGATTTGAAGACGACCGTGTTGTAGTATGCAGGGAAGCAGTCCGTGGTAATGCGTTGAATATATCTATTCCTTTAAATATATTTTATTGCAATTTTCTCATAAAATTCTGTAATAATGGAAAAAAAAAATTTTCACATGAGTAAAAGAATTAGCAAAAAGCGGAATTTACCAAAAGTAAAAACGAAATTAAGAAAAATTGAAACTATGAAAAGTAAGTTTCATCATTACTGCAGGCAACACTTGAGAGCACGTAACTTTTGAACAAATCTTTGACGAGAACACTTTCAAATGAAACACTAACTCTAGAAACGCCAACAAATTCAAGCAAGTCCCTATTTACTTTCCTCCCCACAAGGGAAGAGTTAGACACAAGGTTGGATTTTAATGTAGGGAAAATCTAGCTCCCCAAAAAAGACCCTCTGCATTGAGACTAAAATTTAAATTGCTTCAGTCTAGAAGGATCACTCCATCATCGGCTGAAAACAGAATAGATACTACACTTTGATCACAGTCTGAAGGCCGAAAATTGAAAATTCAAGCAAGTCGAAACAAAACACATACAGACTACTGATATTCCTAGTATGACCTTAAAGTGAATGTGGTGGTGAGGCCTCAAATGAGGATGAGAGTTGTAAAAAGCTTCTCAAAGCTCTTAATGGCCATTACTGAATGCCATGAGCACCCTTGCGGCTGTAATGTGTAATGGCTACATCTCACTTTAAGCTCAACCATGTGTCACATGCAGCCCTCGTATATATGGCAGGTAAATAGAGAAAGCTTAAAAAACGACGACTCTAAAGCGACATAGCCTCAGAAGAGAAGTATGCCTTTCAGTTGTAAGCTACCTTTCAAGCTTCATACAAGCAGAGCATTTCAGCTTTGAGCTTCAAAGATAATCTTGAGCTTTAATTCTGTGTTGGCTATAGAAGAGTAGAGACTACAGATATTATCCGCAACACAGAGGGCGATGTATTATTATATTAGACATTTTAATTATAAAAGTTGTATGTAAGTTGAGAAGCAATGAAAAATGTATTCTGTCATCTAAAAATTAATATATGAAAAGTCACAATTTTCTTTGTGGTCACTTGATTTATAGTAGCAATAAACGACCATTTTAAAAAAAAAGTAATTTATATATGATGTATATAGTTCATTGCTTGAATGTAAGTAATTTTGATCATATGCTTCTTAATTTTTCAAAAACTAGAATTCCGTTAGTCTGTCATACTAAAAATTTCAAATAGCATTTTTGCCCGTCTTTCAAGTTGAATTTCGAAATGGCATTTTTAGATGCATTCACACATCTCTCTAAAAGTCACCGCCCGTTTGTCTGTCTGTCTGTCTGTCTGTCCATCGCAAATAAGTTTGAAAAAGCATTTTCATCTCTAATCGTGTAGATACAATAAACACATTTTAAATATACTGTCCTGGTGCAGAATGCACCCTGACTGGGTTGAGTCTGTTTTCCCTGGAGGAAGTTTCTAGGGAATTTTAAATTCACAAATGGTCCGCAGTCACATGTGTACTCCACTCAGGCAAGATGATTTTAACAATTAGCTTTTGCAGGATGATATTACCTTCCCCCTACATACAGTGCCAGGTATTGCCAAATAGTCACCCGTCTGATACTGACCAGGCTCGATGTTGCTTAACTTTGGTGTGTCAACCTGATTACGCCATATATCTTAAGCATATCCGTTCTTGTTTAAAATACAAGATCTTATTTAAACTTAGACAATCATGTGATACACAGTTCAACCAATCAGCAAGCAAGAAAATCTTGACCCTTTCAGGTAAACAAAATAAAAGCCACTTCATCGCACATAACCTTCTTCTGCATGCACTTAGCAAAATCAATTTCTCACAGTGGTTAAGTGGTTAACAACGCGGACTGAGACTTCAGGTTGAGGCATTAGTGAAGTACAACAGTCAAAACACAGTCGGCCTGCCGGTGATGCAGGATGTGGCAGAGGCAGTCATTATTAAAGACTTCCACTGATCAATCACCCTCATTGGACATGTCTCACAACCATAGAAGAAAATCGTCTGGACGATAGATTGGAATCGTTTAGAAAATAATCCTTAGAATTAATTGTTTACAAAAAGGTATTGTACTTATGTTTTAATTTTTTTTTAAACTTCAGCATTGAATCACTCTCCAAAACAATGTGACTCAACCAGGTTTACCAGAACCTTAACGTTCCCAAAAAGGCCTCTAAAGGTTCCGCAAGAACAAGATTAGCTAATGCACTTACATGTGTAGGAAGCCTTTTCTTATTTAACAAGTATCAAAAGCAAAGACAGAAATCATCTCTTCTCGATTAAGAATGAAATTCGTACGTGTTTATCTAAAGTTCGACCTCGAATTAGCAAAAGACAAGCACCACAGGTTTCACATTGGAGAAGCATGTTTAATTTTATCAAATGGCTCTGAAAGTCACATTTTCTGAACCCATTTATTAGTTTACAAAGCATTTTGCCTTGATTTACCTTATGTCTTTTAAAAATTACTAGTAAAGGATAAACTGATGCAACAATTATCTGTTTTCGTTCTGTTTACATTTATATAATAGGTATATTATAATGGTTGATTATGTTTATTTTTTTACATTTGAGTTTATAAATTTTTTTCTTCTCCCGCTGAACTATTATAAACGAACAGTATAAATGTTATTTAGCATTAGTAAAAAAAAAATCAAAAGTATTCATTTTTCCTTAAACCATTTATTCAAAAATATATACTACTAGCTGGCTTTGCCGACTCGTTATCGCTTTACAAAGTTCGCTACTTAAAACATTAATTTACAATAATAAACATTTCATTTATAACTTTATTGTAAACATAAAAAACAAAATCTTTCTCATTTATTAATATGGATAAACATTAACAGTTAATTTCAATACAAATTTATTTCTTTTAAATGTGACCGTAAGAAAAGAAAGAAGAAATCAATTTGCCTTTTCATTTGCAATTTAGAAATAGATGACGACTTGTTGAAAATCAAGTCGGACCCTCTAAAGAAAGGAACATTTGAACACAAATTCTAAATATCTGTCTAGGAAATAAAACAATATTTCAAAACAAAACTATTTGTTATATTAAAATGAAAACAATGATTGAATTAAAAAACAATAACAAATAATAGTTAATATATCCTTTTATCAAAACCAATATGCAAAATAGTAAAACTTGCTATTAATATCGCATATACCTAACCAGTATATAAAAAAGATAGTGCATCTATTGTGTAAAGTTGAATTAACTTAAAACAGGGTGTTCTGACTTTACCGTTAGTGCGAGAAGTTGGTCCAACTTTCACATTTATTCAATTAGATGATATTCACTATGTGAACTATGACCAAAATAAATGAGAATGACATAGTATATAATAATTTTGTTTTTGTGCAGTGATTCCTTGAGACATGTAATTTATTTTAAGGGTTACGTAAGGGTAAAAGGTTGAGAAACGCTGCCCAAGAGGACCAATGCCACATGAGGATAAAAGGCTTTGTATAGAGTTGGAATTCAGCATATTGCTTCCATTTTCTACGCCAATAACGAGAGATTTATCTTCCTCCCATAGCGATAAAATATGACACAAGGTCGGGAAAGTGGGATTGGAAAAGCCAGCGCCCGAGAAGGTGAGCACTCTGGCCTACAAAAAATGCCTGAGCAGCCCCGTCGGCATTCCCCGATAAACTTACTCCACCGCAAAGAGGGGAGGCAAAGTCTGGGAGGGTGGACCTCCTAGAACTGCACAGAACAAACCCACAGACTGGCGGAATCAAGACCCGAAGGCCAAGACGATACCGGTCTATAGGGTGTAGTATCCATCGGAACAGATACTACACTTTGATCTGGGCCAAATAATGATAACGCATAACTACATCCAAATTAGAATAACAGTTAATAAAGCTTAGTTGATCTGAATTCAGTGCTTCGTTGTTTGTTAGCTTTTGAAGAACAACAATTATAAGAATGTATGTATCATTTCTGGAACAATACTATTTGCATGTTGTCACATCTTGGCTGGTGCCTCCCTCTTAGACAGGGTCCAAAAAAGAGCCCTAATCTAATAGGTCCCACACTGTCTACCAAGCTCCAGACCCTGTCCCATCGCCACTATGTTGCATCCCTGTGCTTGTTTTATAAGTACTTTAATGGAATGTGCTCTGACGAACTTGCTGCACTTATGCCCCCTCAACGTAAACATGCCCGACCAACCTGACAGGCAGTAAAATCCCACCCTTGTTTCACTGTAGAGGTCCCCAGAGCCGGACTTCTTACTTTTAGAATTCTCTCTCTGCTCTATCTTTCCCCAGCTGTACCAACATACAGAAATTTAAATGTAATGTGAATAAAAATCTCACTGCACAACTCCCCACTTAGTATGCCCCTATAAATCAGGCCTCTAATTCACAGTAGCCCCTTACATTTCAGTGGCAATGTGCCTTGTTTGAGGTGAAGATAAGTTAAAGAAAAATAAAAGAAAATGCACCAGAGACAGAGATTGCATCTTTTTCTATTTTTATACGACTATCATCTTGGATATTGCTTTTTTTTGTTTGTTTTTAATTATTATTTACTAAGGAGACACCACTTATCAAAGCCAAAAGCCACTCGAGAATAAGGCTTAATGAGATCGCTGGATTGTCAGTTGAATGATGAAGAATGTTATGAGAGGATTGAAAATGATGACGGGAATGGACGAAATCTGAATTCTTAGAGGCTGGCTTATGGCGAGTATTTGTTGACACTGGATTTGAAGACGACCATGTTATAGTCTGTAGGGAAGTAGTCCCGTGGTAATAGGAAGTTTTTCCTTGGAAAAAAAACTGTTTGACAAAAAATTCATTTGGTGCTAGGCACATGGAGGAAGAAAGGAAAGTCCTTGCAGTTGAGAAATTTCATGCACAAAGGTAACACTTAAGTTCAGAGATTTTTAAATACTCTGTTGTGGAGCACGAACACACCCACCCACATTGAGGGTGGGAGCATTAGGGTTAGGGTTAAGATTGCTTGCGGTGTCGACACAAATAACTTTTCAGACTAGCCTTGCACAGGATTCACATAAAATAATAAAAAATTTAAAAAAAACAGACGTACAAAATCCTTTCCCTTCATAGAAAGTTTATATATAAACATGTAATGTTCTTTAGACGAAAAAACATTTAAGTTATTACAGTTGAATGAACAAGCAATGTAAACTTTTGACATCAATATGAATGATGAAGAATCAATAATTTTTTTGCACATCAGTGAGCAAACTTTTTTAATGGCTGTCTTTTATTTGTTAGTTTCAGACAAGATGTACTGTTGTCCTACAGACAAATCGTTTATTAAATCAACTTAAACAGATTTGTGAATATTATACTTGAGCATACTAATCCATTCGGATAATAATAACAGCATTTTTTTTTTTCAAATAATTTAGTCTAAAGGGTTTGTAAAGGAGTAGTACCTTTTCAAGATGGCCTATTCGTGACATCATCAACTAGTCTCCATGAATCCCAGCACTATGTGATGCAAAAATACAGCCTCTCCATAGTGAATAACCGTCCGGGTGTGATGAAGAACCACATCCTTTACAAGGTTAGCCTGTTTATATGTGTGGGCATAGACAGAACACGGCGGATCTAGAGGAGTAATCTTTGAACAAAAACCTCTCTATTCTTTAGTCGTAGTTCCTGTGGCAAGCATCGACAAATAGATTCCTCAGAAGAGAGAACATTGCAGCTTTGCGGAAGACCATTCTTGACAATGGGAAGGTGCACTGTTCCAGTGGGCGGATAACCGTAAAAGTGTACAGGTTTTGGCAAGTCGTATACTTATACAGCCCTTAAGATGCCTTTAGTATAAACTGCTAAACCATACATGTGGTGATACACAGAATAATCAACTCCAGTCCCTCCAAAGACCGTGATGGATAGAAAAATTTTGTTCTCAAGCATATGACGAAGTTCTCTAAAGTATGCACATAACCAAAACCTAACCTTTTGCAAATAGAAGTTTAAAAAAAACAACTTCAAAAAAATAATTACTTTAGAAATTAACGTTTTTTTATGCTAAATTATAGAAATTATGTTTGAAACTTAACCTAATCATGGACAGTATCCTATTTTTGTGGAGCTGCCGAAAGCATATACTTTTGGACAAAACAATAATTTGGCCAAGGATATAAAGGGAGGTTATTGTCTTTCATTTCCGACAGTTCTTTTACCTTAATTAAAATAGTGGCACCCAATGAAGATGGACAGCCGTTACAAAACAGCCGATTTGAAAGTTAAATAAAAACAATTTGGTAAAATAGAAAGTATCCACTTTATCATGGCCATCATATGTGAAATCGGAAATTGCGAATCGATGTTAATAAAAAAAAAAATCCCTAAATATATATTTTAGGCCGAATGTTTTTTTTAGGCAAATAACTTGTTTTTAACAATTTGTTTGATTATTATAACAAATAATAAAATCAAACTTTTTTTTTATAATTGGAATGTTTTCTTTTTATTTTAAAAATATTTTTTCCTCGTTACTTGTCTCCCCACGATGGCAGAATTAGACATAAGGTCAGTTTTTAATGCGGGGAAAATCCAGCTCCCCAAAAAGAGGATTGAAAAAATATATATATATATATTTAGGTGTATATTTTTATTGAGGCTTAAGTAAAATATGGCAGTTCAAAATAAAATAACAGGAAAACTTATGGATATACTTACTTATCAGTGAAAAATATTAGTGTACACCAAAAATTATGGAAAATTATTAAGTTGAATTTTAATAAAAAATAAAATTAATTTACTATATGTATTCCACGAACTCAGAACGAGATTCGCATCAAGTCAGGGTGACGTAGAAGATTATCTCCCTTCTTCTAATATGAAGATGCCACACAATCTTGTTCTTCGGAGTTCGTTGACTCTGAATAGTAAATTAATTTTAGTGTTTTTATTAAAATTCTACCTGCTTATTTTCCGTAATTTTTAGTGTACACTAATATTTTTCACTGATAAGTATATCCATAAGTTTTCCTGTTATTTTATTTTGAACTGCCATATTTGACTTGGGTCTCAATAAAAATAAGTACCAATTTTTATTATTGACTTTAACTAATCTAGTCAAAGTTGACCTAGCTAATTTCATGCTCAGTTCTAAGGCCACTTGTATTTAAATGCTGTCTGAAAGCTGACACATTATTATTCTACACAGATTATTAATCCAGATAGAATGTTACAGGCCAAGGTCAAAGAAAAAAACAATTCATTGTTGGTGGACAGCTAACTCGAAATGTGTCGGGTAATTTATTTAAAACAATTGAAAGTTACGATAATGAAGATAAATCAATTCTGAATAATTTGCAAAATTCGGAGACATATTTAAAAAGTATGTCATTACTGTGCAGTTATTAGCAATCACCATTTTGTATGATTAAACTCATAAAACAAATACTAAAAAAACTTCCTAAAGCACTGAAAACTGATGCTTACAGAAGAAATGTATTTCAATACAAAATTCCGCCTATTTTTGCTCAAAAATAGGCGGAATTTCTGAATAAGGACCGCATCGTTTTTTATGATTTTCAAAAAGACTTATATAAAAAATTTAAAAAAAGGATTATCGCCGATTAGCGCATTTAGTGCATGATTATCGGGGGGGGGGGGGTAGTGAGTGGATGTTCATTTTACTATTATACAAAATGAGTGTACACCCTCCGCAAAAAATGATGAAAAAAACAAATTATGCTTCTCCAGTGTTCGTACTAATATTTATATTCATATAAAATAATCGGTGAAGTTAAAAAAAAAAAGAAGAAATAAACAAAGAAAACGTCTTAAACTTGTTTCGCATCAACCAATGTAAAGAATTTTCCTTTCTTCCTCTGTGTACCTAAAACAAAACAGAACTATCATGAACAAAGTTTATTTCCAAGAACTTTCCATCTGTGGAATACAATACCGCAGGGCTACTTCCCAGCTAAGTCACGACCTACGTTAAGAAAAAAAATGTTCGTAGCGTGTAGCTTCTTAACGACAGTGGTGGTTTAACTGATAATAGGAAACACTCTGACGTCAGCAGAAAAACGAGATTCATTGACCAGGCCTGTTTCTTAACGTAGGTCGTGGATGAGTACAACATGGTGGTTTTTAAGAGTAATGTTAACAAATTCTTGAGTGGTCTTTTGGCCTTGATAAGCAGTGACTCATTAGTATAAAACAAAACAAAAAAACTGGAAAGTTTAAAGAAAAAAAAAACTATCCCAATCGATATAGACAGAAAAAAGGGGATAAAAAGAAAACGTTTCATGGAAATAGAGTGAAGGATTTCTTTTCAAATCCATTTAAGACGGTAGGGGGGGCGTCTGACTTGCTATTTGCTTTCCGCTTTACCCTAAACACTTTAAATGGTTTTGTCCAACAGTGTTTTACTCACTGACTTTTGTGTGACGGGACGGATATATATTTATTTATATACAAATAAATATACATTGGTGTATATTATAGAGTGAAGGATGTTTGGAAAATTGATGGCATAACTTTGGAATTATGTTCTATATGTGTCAATAATGACAAAAGTTCTAATAAACATAGGTCCGAAAACACTTTATTTTCGAGTTATAGGCCACTCAACCAAATACTGATCAACATTCTTCATTGTAAACAACACGTGCAATGTGTGTGAGAGTGCACTGTTATTTTTACAAATAAGAAATAGATAAATAATATCCCTATGTTAGGATCACAGGTAAAATAAGCCTGGGTCCGGTGTTTCCACATACAGCAACAAACCATGGAAAAATGATACCAAACAAATATAAAAGCAGCAGGACTCAGAAGAAAGATCCGAGCATCGGCAGGGGCCCTTTTGATAGCCAACATCAAGGACTCAGTCGGCATCCTGCGAATGCTGGCCCTTCTTATTTTGGGTAAAAAATACTACAGAACAAATGCAGGTAATAAAATATGATCAACAAAAACCAAAGACCACACAGTGGAAGAAAGAGAGTACAAATGAAATTAGACTAGTAATGGAGGTATATTAAAAAGGCAATTCCCACACAAAGAGGCATTTTTTACACATATAGAACATAATCCCAAAGTTATGCTATCGATTTTCTAAACATCCCGTATATTCATTGTATTTTATAGTTGTTGAAACAACGTTCTAACAAAAGGGTTTACAGTTACACCGACTATAAAGTAATTGTCCATTTTACAATGAAGATATAACAGTGAAGTGAACTCCTCCACCATCCACCAACCCTCGATGCATGAAAAGACATCTTTTTTATTATTATTCTTTTCAGATAATCATGCTAAATATGGTAATCAATAATCTTCATTTCTTTTTCATTTTTATATTTTTAAAATCACAAAAAGACAATGAGATCTATCCCGAAGTCCCCCCCCCCCCAAAAAAAAATGCCTGGAGGTAATCAATGTATTGATTAATATATAACGAAAATCAGACCAAAAAAGTGTTTGTTCGACTAAAATATAGTATTTTATTTTGAAATAATAACCTCTTAAGACCAGATGTTGGGTGAGTCAAAATAAAAATATAGGGAATCTAAAAGTTAAAAATGATAGAGTCAGTTATAATCTGTTATTTATCACCACCACCATCTATAACCGGTTTAACATCCGTTTTTTTGTTGTTTTTTTTTTTTAAATATTTTACATGCAGGCATGCAGCGTTTAGAAATTGACTTCCAAACTAACCTATCTCTGACCAGATCTTTATTTACCCCCTCTTTCTCTCAAATCAATCCTTATCATTGCCTGCCATGTTTCTCTTGGCCTTCCCCTGCCGGCTACCTCAACTGTCCTACATCTAACCCAAGAACTCATCCATTCTTGCAATGTGACCAAACAAACGAGGTCTCCTGTTCTGCATACATCTTTCTATAATGTCCAGATTTAATCTTCCTCTGCCATCATCAAATCAAAGCCTGTCTTTAACACTCATATTGCACATCCATTGTACCATTCTCATATCATTTCTCTCCATGCAACACATATCTTCAACTGGCTAGGTTTCACTTCCATACATGATCACACTGCATACATATGCCTGATAGACTCTTTTTTTTCTTAAAGGTATCTTTAAGTGAAAGGAAAACGTTAAAAACAGGTAAAATCCATAACAGGTTACACGTTTTGGCCGATGTAACCTCCGACCTTCTTCAGATGTGGCTTGTCGAACTCGGGAATCTGTACAGAATTTTGAATGGAACCTTTTATTGAATCCACGGACATAGCTTGCTTTCGTTCTGTTAGCCATGACCGGGTAGAAATCTTAAGTAATTTGTATTCTTAGTATCGCTCGTACTGAGGATTGAACCTTCAACCTCTAGAATACTGTCACTTAGAACTGATTATTACTTAGCGCTGATATCCGTTGTGCCATATATAACAACTAGACATACGTATTCAGTTAATTACAAATCATGGCTAATTAAAACTATAAAAATAGATTTCTTTTTCAAAACATAACTCAGTCCCAGAACTATCAATCTAAGCAAACCAACAAGACAGAAATGAAAAGCAACAGACTCAGTACAGATCCCTGATGTACTCACATTTTAACATTAAAGCTGTCACTAAATGTTAATTCTAACATGACTTTAAGCATTTCTGTACATTGCTTGCACCTAATTTACTGAAAGCCCACCAGACAACATTTCTTGGCACTGTCAAAAGCTTCCTCTAAATCCACAAAAGCAAAATACAGGTTCTTCTTCTTACCATGATAATTCTCTTGCATTTGTCTCGGGATAATTAGTGGTACTTCGCTCTGGCATAAAACTAAACTATTTCATCTATGTTTATCTGACTTCTTATTTGCTGCTCAATTATTATTCTCTCAACGATTTTCAGGATCTGATTCATCAACTTTAAGCCTTTGTACTTACCACTATTCAGAGCTCTTCCTTTATCCTTGTAACAGTTCATAATTGTACTAAGATATCAGTCTTTCTCAACAACCCCTTCTTTTATCATCTGATTTGACATGTTTATGATCATCTCAATGCCTGTTTCACCCGCAGCCTACAACATTTCTGCAACAATGCCTGAGAGTCCTGCAGCCTTACACTTCTTCATCTTACGCACAGCTTCCCATAGAAATTCTTTCTCAATTCTTATGGATGGACCAGATATAGCTTTTGCAACTTCCTCAATTCCATGAAAACTCAGTATTCAACAATTTCTCATAATAGGATTTCCAAGCATCCCCCTTGTCCTGTTCATTTGGACTCCATTGTCATTTTGAGTGCACTTTTCTCTAACAATATCCATATTTGTCTTTACCATCTGTTTAACTATCCTGAATACTTCATTCTTCTGGTCATCCTTTTGTAGTATATCTGAAAACTTAGCTTGCTCAGCCTTCATCTTGACTTTGTATATTTTTCTTCTTGCTGTCCTTTTTGTCACTAAATACATATCCTTATTCACTAAACCTTTTCTCCACTCATTCCATTGTTTCCGCTTTTCTTTGATACACTATTCAACTTCCTTATTCGACTACCATGTCACCCTATATCTTGGAGGTCTTTTCGTCCACCCACAAGTCTGGTTTGTTACCTTAAACAATGTATCCTTCAACTTCTTCTACATTTCCTGAAGTTAATCTGGTTACTGAACTAATGCTCAATCACTTGGTCACTAAACTTGCATTTCACATGTACTTTATTCTACCTTCTCATCTGGGGATAAACTTTCTCTTTGCCTCATGAGCTTTCTTCAACTTAACATCACAAATAACTGATTTATGCTGCGTCACAATTCCATCATCAGGTATTACTTTCACATTACTCAAGAGCTTTCTGCCCTTTTTCCTTACCAACAAATAATCTACTTAAGTCTTTGCTGTTCCAGATTCATACGTAACAAAAACATGGAGCCAAGAACTTACAGTGAACTCATTTCAAACTTGCTCATGTATTTACAAGCCCATTTGACATAATGGTAAGAGTGCTCTGCTAATGGACCGAGAGACCAGGATTCAATCCTGAGTTGAGTCATACAAAAGATTTTTTTAAATAGTACTTGATGACCCCTTGCTAAACACTCAGCATTATAAGGTAAGGGTCAAGGGTAAGTGGAGTAATCCTGGGAAAGAAGTGGTAGCTAATGAAAAAGGGAGCCTTGAACTTTTTTTTTTACTCGTTTTGAACTGTGAATGATCTCTATTTTTAATGTTTTAAATTCTTTATTTTCATAAAAACGTTTCTAAATTACTTTAATTTTTAATTTTTTTTTTCATTAACCCCCCAAAAAAGGCATATTGCCACTGAAACATATGGGACTACTATGATTAGGGACCAGATTTATAGGGGCATCTTAAATGGGGAGTTGTGCAGCAACAAGATGTTTGTTCACACTACATTTAAATTTCTGCATGTTGATAGAGTTAGGGAGCAGGGAGGGAATTCCAAAAGCAAGCAAGGAAAGAAGCTATCAGAGTAGAAAGTTTTCTGTCATCTGGGTACCTCTACAGTGAAGGGGGGGGGGGGGATTTGTTGCTAGCCAAGTTGGCTGGATGCATTGTGTGTATTTCATATATTTAAAATAAAAATCCACGTTTTTAAAAAAGTCTGGTTTCTCTCAACAAAAGTATTCAAAAATAGTAAATTATTGAGAATTCCGATGAGTGTTGTCCATGTGGCAGGTGAATCAACAAAAAAAAAGAAAATATGTTAACGAATCCACCCCATCGATGAAAATAGTGTTCGTTCAACTAATTTATTCTAATGCCCAAAATTTAGACAATGTTTTGATTCACAAAAAGAATTTTTAAAATTAAGAAAAATATTTTTTTAAATGTTTATTTTGTCTTTTATAAATCAAATAGGTTTACGTTTAAATAGTTAAAGTATTAAAATTCTAAAAAAAAGAAAAAAAATTAAAAGCGAAAATATAAAGGCTAAAAAAACAACAGTTTATATATTAGCTGTATAGAGATGGGCGGTTTTACCGAAAAACCGCGGTTTTTCGGTTTCGTCTCCATACCGAATACAGAATCGGTTTTTCTTTTTAAAACCGTAACCGTTCGGTATTGTGTTTTTACTACAGTAAGCCACCATATACAAGGAAACACGGTTGAAAAGATTTTCCGATTTGAATAAAATTGAATATTACTAAAAAATGTTATATTAGTAAGAGGACAGATTGAACAAATATATTACTGCAATTACTGCTATAAACACGAGGCGATTTTTGTTTATTTTCATTCTAGAACGAATTTTAAACATTTTAAAATATGAATATAGAAAATGTTGTTACATTTTTCGTACCCAACTAGTAAATAAATTAATCTTTCATCTTTTTTTATGCATTAAAATTATAATTGTACGTTGTTTTGTCTTTCGGTAATAGTAATTTTAAATTATCTTATCCTAAAAAGTATTGTCCTTTTTTTGAGCGAAAGTCAACAATGGCTGCTAGTATTGCTGATATAACAATCAATCAGCAGCAGCGTCTTGTAAAGCTTTGTAAAATTCGTTTATAAACTTCTTTAAAAGTAAGATAAAAATACTTTTTGTGCTTAAAAAAGTTAATCCTATTTGGTTCTTTTATAAAAAATACTTTAAAAAATACTGGTTTTCACTCAATTTTCGAACTTCTAGTAGTAATGAATTTCTAGTCGCCAATTTAAAAAAAAAAAATTAAGATTCTACTTTTTTAGGCGATTACGTCTTAAAGTCTTGGCGAAAAAAAGAAAAAACAAAACAACAAAAAATAGTTTAGAATTTAGAGTGGGGGATCAGTTTCGCATATAAATTTAATGTAAAATGATCTCCGATTTCCCGGCCATTCTTGCCTTTTAGTGAAATTTATAAAATAAATAATTACTCTACCATTAACTCTAGGTACGACTAACAAGCCCACCTCCTAAAATGCCATCTTGAACGTATCGTACCATTAACCTTAAATATGAGTGGCAAGCCACTCCTAAAAAACTCCCTTAACCCTAACACTAAGTCCGAATGGCAACCTCCATCCAAAACAAAACCCCTTCCTTAACCTTATCACTAACCCTAAGTCCGAGTAGGAAGCCCTAATCCTACAAAAAGCCCATTAAAACCACACATAATCGTCTAAAAAAAAAAAAAAAAAAAGCAGACGCCCATAAAAAAAAACGCACAGGATTTATTTGCCATAGAAAAAAATTGATTAATGCCCTAAAACGCTAGAATGGCCCGGAAATGGTGAATTATTCTGCATTAAATATATGTGAAACTAATCCCCTACTCGAAATTCTAAAAGAATTGTTTTTTTTTCTTTCTGCTAAGTTTTCAGGGTGTTCACACTTAATTGCCTCTAGCCCTACCACTAACCTGAAGTTCAAGTGGTAAGCCCCCTCCTCCCACAAAAACCCTTATAATCGTCTAAAAAAAAAGAAAAGAAAAAACAAAACAAGAAAAACGCACAGGATTTATCTCCCATAGAAAAAATAATTAACTGTCCTAAAACGCTAGAATGGCCTTGAAATGGGGGATTATTTTATGTGAAACTGATCCCCACTTTAAATTCTAAAATAATTGTTTTTGTTTCTTTCTTTCTGCCAAGTTTTTCAGGGTGCTAACATGTAATTGCCTAAATAAAAAAAGTAGAATCTCATATTTTTGGAGGTAAGGGGGTGAGTTAGCAGAAGGTGTAAATCTACAATAATGCTACAGAAATCTTGCAATATATTCATTTTTAAACAGTCCTAGTATTAGATTTTAGTTTCTTGTACATAAAATGTATTACAATTCAACTTTGACTTTTCTAACTTCTTTCTTTTAATGGATTCATGGTATTTTTAAGGTATTGCAGCATATTTATGTGCACTTAGTGCAGATTACTTGGAAACCATTAATTTCTGGAGATTTTCAGTGGCATATTCTGATTCCTTGTACACAAATACACTTATATGGTAAATTTCATTGCTTAATCTTGTGTTTAAACAAAGATATAACATTTTTACTGAAAAATTAGTGTAAAAAATGTGACGAAACGCATATGGTATTAAAGAGGGGAAAATATCCAATTGTGCGAGGCACAAAAATAGTCATAACTTCCTTATTTTTAGTCAGATTTAAAAAATTTAAAAAGATTCTTTCTTAGATCATCAAGCTCTTTCTATATATGCCATTATTGAGATATTTTAAGCAATTTAAATTTTTTCATGTGTATTGCTACTTGTAGGAAGAAATCTTTGTTTACAGTTTGTTTATCATTAACATTTTGAATTTTCAAATGAAAAAAAGAGAAATACGACAGACAACATGACATCGTATTTTTAGCATAAACTATTTTCAAATGAAAAAGAAAAAATCAAATGCGTTCCGTATGATGTCGAAAATCTATTTGATTCAACTCAAAATTGTAAAATAATTATTTGTTTGTTTCAGAGTTATCTAAAAAAATAAGTTATTAAAATGAAATTAAAAAAAATACTTGTAAAAGTAAATAAATGAAAAGTAGTGAGTAAGTATAAACATTTAAAAAGAAAAAAAAGTAGTTGCCAATGCTAGTGTCACTTTATTCGGATTTTTAAAATTATTTTAAACATTAGGCATTTCATTGTTTACTTTTGAAAAGCCACTTCATACATAAATTGTAATTTCTAGAGAACTATCTCTCAACTATACCGTTTTCTCTCCCAAAAATGGGTTATTCAAAAAGTAGACTATGCAACGATTTATATTTTACTAAATTGTTAATATGGTATTTATTTAGAGTTGACAATTTATTCGAAAGTTTAATTATTAAACTTTAATCCAAGTCATGAATTCTATGACTAAAATTACCTTAAAGCTTAAAAAATGACTTTAGGTGAATTAATAATCTCTACTTTTTTTTAACCATCCTTCCTTTCCCCTTGGCGCGGTTTTCGGGTGTACTACTAGTCTTTTACGCATGTCTATAAAGTTTTATTACCCTGTCTTAAAAACAAATATTAACCCCAACACGCACCAGTTGACAGAACTTCGAGCACACAAAATGACAGACATCCCAACAGTCAACACCGGCAATTCGAGAAGTATATGGTGTGTTTATTTTACGCGACAAGACACAACGTCTTGCAAACATTTTCACCTATTAAAAAATTAAAATTTTTATCTGTCAAATAATTTTGACAATATTTCATTTTCATCATCATTTTTGCTTAATTTTATTTGTAAAATTATTTTGTTTGTTTAAATAAATTTTCGTTTTTTAATTTCTTGCATTTCTGAGTTATATTTTAGCTTCTGATGGGTTAAAGAATTAGATAGAATGTATATTCAAACTCAGTTTTATTCTTCAGAAATCTTTCATGAATCTTTGGTCACTGTTTTAACGAGTTAACTGTTAAAAAGGTATCAAAACTTTGATTACAACAGTCAACACCTTAAAACTTATATGATTCATATCATGGAGAATGATTCAGTCACAAAATTATCGAAACAGTGGCATAATTCAACTAAACGTTGAATAATAACTAATCATCACACAAGAGAATGAATAGCTTCCATAGTAAAAAAAAAATTTTCCAAAAAAAACGAAAAACCGAACCGTAAACCGAGGTTTTAAGGGAAAAAAACCGAAACCGATACCGAAACCAAAATTTCAAAACCGCCCAACTCTATAGCTGTATTTACCCGGTGTTGCCTGGGTGGAGACATATTGCCGAACGGAAGGCTTAGAGAAAAATCATCATTGTGTTTAGTTTAACATTTGTTTTACACGTTGGTATACATTGGACAGCTTTTAGAAATTGATTACCGAACTAACTAATCTCTGACCAGATCTTTATTTATCCCCCATTCACTTAAGTCCATTCTTATCACTTCCACCCATGTTTTCATTGGCCTTCCCCTGTGAACTGAACCTGCTACCTAAACTGTTCTATATCTACTAACCCAAGAACTCTCATCCATTCTTTAAATGTGGCCATATCATCAAAGTCTCCTGTTCTACATACATCTCCCTATACTGTCCAGATTTAATCTTCCTCTGAGGTCATCAGATCAAAGCCTATCTTTAAGGCTCACATTACACACCTATCCTATCAATCTCATAATATAGGCGAGAAACACTACGCACACAATATTTTGTCTGATAGTTTAAGAAAATGAACCGTCTCATGTTCAACAATACGGATGAAATTAATAAAAAGCATATATTCAATTTTTTTAAATTTGTTTTCTCTTCCCTTATTTTATTTTGATTTCAATAAATATTTGATTAATAGTAAATGAAAGTAATTAAATGTGTATTTATTTATTTTCAGGTTTATTAAACCTACAAACTTAAAGTTTGGTAGGAATGATCCTCTCACATTTTCACATGGGTTTTCACCATAGCATTGTGTTTTTGATTGCATTTAAGTATTTGTCTGATTTATTCCCTGCTTCCTTTGTTCCAGCTCATTTGACTTGTTGGTCTTCATCAATTCGTTATTTTGATACCTCGTTATAACACATCAACTTATTCCAGTAGCTTCTTTCCAAAAACTGCAGGCTTATGCAACTCTCTCTCTGCTGATTATTTTCCTTCGACCTGTAACCTTGGTTTTTTAAAGATTATGGTCAATAGGCATCTCCTCTCTTTGCGATAATCATTATTCGTTCTTTTTAGCACCTTACATAAAGTGGCTCCAGACAAGGCATAATGGAGCGAATTCCATAAAAAGAAAAAATTGTGGGGGCTTGACCACCTGTACCTTTTTAAATAGGTACTGAACCCTATCAAGACTAGTGGGACACTTGTGTCCCACTTCGTTTTAAGCATGTTGGATGGTATATATATATATATATATATATATATATATATATATATATATATATATATATATCCCCAAAACTATAATGATCTTTTTCATTTAGTCTTCTATGGCGTTTACTACAAGAGCATCCGGGTTATTTAGTTGATGTGCATTGTGGGAGTTTTTAATAGCATTTCAAAGTTGACAGATGCCTTTGTTTTGAGATAAAAGTTGGCCTTTTTTAATAAATTCAGTTTAGAAAGGGATAAAAAGAGCATGGATTTTCCCCATCTCTAAAGTCCAACTCTTCCTCACCCTGGTAGAGGTGGTGGCAATGTGGTAGTGTCAGAGAGACCCGGCTAACAGAGCTCTGGTGAAAATCCAGGAGTCAACATCAGGATGCATCATCCTCTGGTCTGCAAATCCATAGAGTGAGGATAACAATGTTAGGGGAGGGGGTAAAGTTCGCTACTTACAATACTTGAAACATTCATTTAAAATAATAAACATTTCATTCATAACTTTGTTGTAAACAACAAAAATTTTCTCATTTATTCATATAGATAAACATTAACATTTTGGTAATCTTGATACAAATTTATTTATCTTTTAAATGTGACCGAAAAGAAAAGAAAGAATTGATTAATTTGACTTTTCACTTGCAATTTAGAAATAGATGGCAACTTGTTGAAAATCAAGTCGGTTCCTCTAAAGGAAGAAACATTTGAACACAAATTTTTAATATTTGTCCATGAAATAAAACAATATTGCGAAATAGAACTATTTGTTTTATTAAAATCAAAACAATTATTGAATTAAAAAACAATACCAAATAATACTTAATAAAATGTCCTTTTTCAAAACCAATAGACAAATTAGTTAACCTTGAAACTGATATTGGAGTACATAAAAAAGATGGTTCGTCTATTGTGTAAAGTTGAATTAACTTGAAATAGGGCGTTTTGATTTTACCCTTAGTGTGAGAAATCGTCCCAACATTTACATTTATTCGTTTAGATTCTAATGGCCTGGAATGGGTATTTAATAAATGAAAACATAATTGCTTTTTGTTAATATGGTTTACCAGTTTGTGTGCAAGAAGTGTAAAACAATGGCGATGGATAAAAAGTCAGATGTGAATAAAGTATATCTGAATGGCGAAGTTATTGAGGTTGTCAAAAAGTTATGTTACCTTGGTGGTACCATTGAAGTACAAAGTGGAGCAAGTGCTAGTGTGATTGCAAGAATTAGGAGTGGATAGAGTAAATTCAGGGAACTTCTGCCATTATTAACCAGCAGAGCGTTACCACTGTTGACCAAGGGAAGAGTCTATCAGGAATGTGTATGCAGTGTGATGATGCATGGAAGTGAAACCTGATCAGTGAGGGTTGAGGATTGCATTGCATGGAGAGAAATGATATGAGAATTATACAATGGATGTGTAATGTGAGTTTTTAAGGCAAGCTTAGATCTGATGACCTCAGAGAAAGATTAAATCTGGACAGAATAGGGAGATGTGTGTAGAACAGGAGACTTTGATGATATGGCCACATTGAAAGAATGGATGAGAGTTCTTGGGTTAGTAGATGTAGAATAGTTGAGGTAGCAGGTTCAGGTCGCAGGAAAGGCCAATGAAAACATGGTAGGAAGTGATAAGAATGAACTTGAAAGAAAGGGGAATAAATAAAGAGCTGGCTAGAGGTAGGTTAGTTTGGAAATCAATTTTTAAAAGGGGTCCAAGCACATGCCAGCATATAAAACAGGCGTTAAACTGATGCTAGTGATAATCATCATACAATGTTAGCATTTCTATAATAATAAATGTGATTGCCTGTGTACTTCCAAGTTTATAGACTCAGAAATGTGTCTACTCATAGCACATGTCAGTCCACGGATATCTATACAGAAAGAATACAAAAGCTTTATTTCAATGGGGGTAAAAATATGTTTCAATTACAAATTTCACCTTATTTATTGAATGACCCACATATATAGTTTTGTTTTTTTAGAGAAGTGGTGGTGATGGGCTAATGTAATAATACTATTCAAAGAACATGCCAGCTTTCACGCAGCATTTCAATAGAAGTGGCTTTAGATTAGAAATTTAAAAATAGGTAGATAGGTCAACACTGAATGGATTATGAATTCACCAATTGAACAAAAACTTAAGAGTTCGTTTAGAACAGTGTGATCAGAAATGAACTGGAATGATTTGTTTAGAGAATATTAAAAAGAGATAAAGAAAATGAAACATGTAGTAACGAAGTTAATATTCAATATTTTGAGATATTTTCAAAGGGAGAATTAATAAGTATTCTATGAGTGTACACCCTCCGTCAAAAATGACGGAAAAGAAATTATGCTTCGCTAGTGTTCGTACTAATATTCATATTCAGATAAAATAACCTCATTCAGTGAAGTTAAAAAAAGAAATAAAGAAAATTCTCAAACTGGAAAGTTTAAAAACACAAAAAAATAACGTATCAATTGGTATAAAAAGAAGAAAGCAAAAAAAAAAAAAAAAAAGAAAGAAAACGTGTCATGGAAACAGAGTGAACAATTCCTTTTCGTATTCATTTAGGTCAGACTTGCTATTTGCTTTCTCCTTTCCCCTATGACTTGAAATTATTTTGTTCGGGGGTTCTTTTATTCACTAACTTTTGAGTGACAGGATGATATATATATATATATATATATATATATATATATACATACATACATACACAGATAAATACACATTGATCTTTATTAGAGAGTGAAGGATGTTTTTTTTTAAGTTCTTCCCTGTTTGCCATAATAGACCAGACACAAATATGGAGAAATATATTTTTTTACTAATGAATCATCACAGCTAAAAAAAAAAAACACTCAAAGATAAGGGCTAATGAGATGAATAGATTGACAGTTGAATGATGATGAATATTATGAGAGGATTGAAAATCTCCACATACCACTAACACAAAAGAACAACCGATTTGGAAAACAACAATTCTTCCCCCATTGTCAGAAACATCGCACATGGAATGTGAGAACTTGAGGACAAAATAGGAGAAAGCGAGAGTCACGAAGCTGCCAAAAGTAAACCCATGGTCCACTTTCTACTGATAAGTATTCACTTGGTTTTCCAAAAGTACGGAAAGAGAGATGGTATGATATGCTTCAGTCAGAGTCTGTCTCTGTCTCTGTCTCTCTGTCTCTGTCCCTCTGTCTCTCACACACACACACATATACAGAGATAATGATAAGCTATGTGTACTGCGTTGGGGACATATAATAATTTAAAAGGATGCAGTAAAATCTTATCCATGTGTGCTAAGGCTAAGGATGCATGTAACTTTTTTTCATTAAATAAAAAACGATACATTGCAATGCACACAATAAAAACAGTCAAAGATGTTGGTTCTCTGCTAATCGTCAAAATTTCTCAAGAGACCCATTAAAATCAAATCTGTGGGTCTCAGGACTCACTAAATTAAAAGATATATCAGCATCACTATATATATATATATATATATATATATATATATAATAATTAATATTTATTTATAAATATTATTATATAGCCCCCTTTACTAAGGCTGGGCACTGAGTGAATTTAATAACAAGCAGTACTACTAGCTTCATTGCGAGACCCAACACGATTTGTTGTTGTTGTTGATCACTTTGCGCCGCTTGCTGTGAATACTTGGTATTTACATAGTTAAATTCCTCCTAAAAAAAAAAAATTCCAAGCTAATTTCTGGTGGCAAACTGGTAACTCTCTTGACTGCAAATCAGTGGCAATTTGTGATCTGAGTTCGCGCCCGTCGAGAAATAGCTTCCTGCACTGAAGATTGCGTAAGCATGAAACATCGATGTCTGTAGGTAATAAATAATTAATATTTATTTATAAATATTATTAATATATATATATATATATATATATATATATATATATATATATATATATGTGTGTGTGATTTTTTGAAGGCTTACCAAAGCATTCCGTTCAGGAGCCCAATCAACACCACAAAAGACTTTTTCATTCAAAGATTATTTATTTATTATTTTCAAATTAAAGAGTTTTTTACCTACACATGTTTCACTACCAAGCAGGTCCTTGCTTGGCAGATCATCAGGGAAATGATGATCTGTCAAGCAAGGACCTGCTTGGTAGTGAAACATGTGTATGTAAAAAACTCTTTAATTTGAAAATGATGAATAAATAATCTTTGAATGAAAAAGTCTTTTGTGGTGTTGATTGGGCTCCTGAACGGAATGCTTTGGTAAGCCTTCAAAATATCACATATAAATGCTCTGTACCCTGTAATCGAGTATCATCGAGCTTGTTTTTATTGGCCTAATCCCGGTCTTCACTGAATAATCTATTTTCTAAGTGAAAAATCCAAAATATATATATACAGCCCCCCAGATTTTTTTTCTTTGGGGCTATCTTAAGGACAGAATGTACGCAAGGAAACTCAAAACCATCACGGAACTCAAGGAAGCCATCAGGGAGGAGATGAGAGCCATTCCCAATTCAGTCTGTAAGAACGTCATGAACAATTTCGTACTACGCCTCAAGAAATGCACGGAGCTAAAAGGATTCCATCTAGAACACATGCTGTAGAACGGAGAAAAAAAGGCCACATACCCTAGTGTTTTGATATGATGTTGTGAATATAATAAACTAGTTATGTCCCAAAATTCATTTCATTCGGACGAAACACTAAGAAACAGGGCCTAATTAGATTTGGGGCCCGTTTTTTTGGGGTCACCCTGTATACTTTGAACCAGTCCAGGGACAGAGAGTGGATTCTTCGTGGATAAAAGTGAATTTAGGTCAAGAGTTTTTTTATTAGATTTATAAATTCTCGTTTTTTATCATCTCCAATCACTTGTTATGTATTGTTCCATAAACGGGAATCATGACATAAAATTCCTGGGGACCCATTAAAATCAAATTCGTAAGTCCTAGGACTCACTAAATTAACAAAAACTATCAGCATCACTATATATATATATATGAGAAAGAGAGAGACACACATACATTGCCTTTTCCACAGACAAAATATAAAGTTGCATACAATATCTATGCACTTTATATCTCTATAATATATATATATATATATATGAAAGATGAGAATAAAAAATTGTAAAGATACAATATTTATTAGAACATCAAAGTTCAGAGCAAAGAGCTTCATGTCCTTAATCCATGGTTTTCAAAAAAACTCTTTTCATCAAAGGATAAGAAAAAGAACCGACAATGTAA
>OY744537.1:62639927-62664178 GCA_963556195.1 Sepiola atlantica | reverse complement strand
TAAAGTGAGAGAGAGAGGGGGGAAGACGGAAAGAGAGAAATAAAATCCAGCCAAATAGCGACGAAAATATAAGGAGGTAAGGCTCTAGCAGTTTGACAAAAATCAGCCTTTCCTTATTTAAAAAAAAAAGCGGATTTCAATCAAAAAAACAGAGAACTCACATCAATGGGAGGTGCTGCTTTGTCTGGATTAAAAAAAAAAAAGAGGAATTCCACTAAAAAGCAGAGAACTCACATCCCTGTAACAAAAGATAAAAATTAAAATTACTTAAGACTTTTACCTGCTCATGGCTGACAGAACGAGACCAATCTACCCCCGTGGATTGAATAAAAAATTTGGTTTTAAATTCTGTGCAGATTCCGGAACTCGGCAAAACAATCCCTGAGTTCTAAAAACATGAACCGGAGGTTACATCGGCCAAAACGTTGTGAGAATAACATCCCAGATGAGAATAGTAGTCCAAGTAATCCAAATATGCCAATAATGTAATTGATTTTTGCATTCACTGATAATTGAGATAAGTGGATTCATCATCGGTCGATTGCTAGAATTATATAACATAAATAGACTATTTCATCATGTATTTAAGATGTGAATTATCTTAACAGTTGAGATATAGTCATCCACAAACAAATGGTTTCATTGTATTACAGCTCTTCAGTGCGACTAGACTAGCATCGGCCAAGCTGGGATCGAATCTATGACCATCTAGTTGATAGTCAGCAATTCTAACCACTTGACTACGGGGTGGGCGCTGTGGCAAGTGATACCTCAATGCTTTATATAAACATTGTCAATTTGTCAGTGCTCCATTTGTTTATTTACAAAGAGCTTTGCATTGCGCTAATAGTAGCTGGCAGTATCACTTACCACAGAGCTCAACCCAAGAAGGGGGTTATATAGTCATCCACAGACAGTTTCGCTGTATGACAGCTCTTCAGTACGGCTAGTGCTCAACCTGAGAAATGGGGGGGGGGGGGGCTTATATATATAGGTAATTTCTAATTCACACCTTCTGTTCTCTAAGAAACTATATGTGCGTCATTCAATAAATAAGGTGAAATTTGCAATTAAAACATTTTCACCCCCATCGAAAAATAAGCTTTTGTATTCTTTCTGCATAGATATCGCTGGACTGGCATGTGATATTTGTATAGGTAGACACATTTCTGAGTCTATAAACTGAAAAGCACAGGTAATCACATTTATTATTATAGAAATGCTTACATTCGATCAATATTTAGAAAATATGTCGACATCGCAATTATGTTAGCTTCTAGCATTTTCTATGAGATAAATAAAATAGACAACTATTAAAATTCCTTGTGATATAGTTTTGTTTTTGATGCAATATTATACAAAATCAATAAATGTAAATTTTATTAACATTTTTTTGCCTTCATTGACATAATTTAAATTCTATAAATCAACTAGCTATACCTGCCTGGCGCTGCCAGAAGTCTTTGTATTTTTATTTTGCATTTTTTTAAACTATATTGTTTGTTTCTTTTTTGTATTTTTTATTACAGTATTAATTTTTTTTTTTTTTTTTTAATTGTTTAATTAATTACCAGTGTATCGTTTGATCATTAAGATATTAATTATTAACTAAACTGTTATAAAACTATAACTAATTTTAGTACGGAAATGTTATTTTAATCGCTATTTAAAAAAAACAAAAAAACTATTGGATGTAAATAGCTTTCAAAACTTTCATTCTTTTAATACATGAGAATTTGCTAAGAATTTTAAATGCTTCAAGGGAATCTATTCTTTAGGAATAAATCTTTGTTACCTCCCTTTCATTATAATGAACGAAGGAACAAAACATCCACTCTAAATGTTTTCTTACACAGAATAAGTATTTTCAGAAAGAAACTGATGCAAAATATACTCTTGCTGATAACATGGAAATGAGAAACAAAAGAATAGGTACAAATCATCTATTGATATGACAGACAAACATTGCTATTCAAGTCTGACTTTGAAAAATCCACAAAATATGTTAGATAAAGGAGGAATTTAAAGACTTGCTTTACAAATTGCATTAATATTAAAAAATTTTAATTCTATATATATATATATATATATATATATATATATATATATATATATATATATATATATATATATATATACACACACAGGAGTTGAATAACACACTGCAGTCAAAGGTGACTTTGCAACTTGGTTCGAATCCTTCAACCGGCAGTAAACACTGAAGATTGTGCAAGCATGAAACAGATGTGTCTGTAGGTAAAAATAATAAATATTTATTTTAAAAATATTATATATATATATATAGCATGTATCCTGTGTCAGCAGAAAAAAATCGCCCACAGTGCTTGATCATGAAAAATACAAAAACAGAATATGTATTTTTTTTTTATTCAAATACTATAAATTTAGGCATTCATTAAAGGTACCCAAATTTCAGCCACACGGATTAGTCAGAATTTTATTAAAATTCTGGTTTAAAAAGACCGTGTGGGACTCAGCCTTTCATAAATGCTGAACTTTATAAAGAAAAAAAGAAATGATAAATGGGAATTTTATTTGTTATATTATAAGTTCTAAAATAAATTGACTTTGAAACAATTGTAAAAGGACTAAGTATAAATTTCTTTTAAATTCGCTAAAAAACAAAGCTATATATATATATATATATATATATATTTGATCCATTGAGTATTTTAAGCGCTCTTCCCACTTTCTTTATCTTTTTCCCCTTATCTATCCTTTCTCCCTCATTACTCTCTCTCTTTTCCTCCTCCCTCCTCTCACTATCATCCTTTCATCAATTGTCCTTTAATTACATCATGACGTTATAAAGGATCTCTTACAACGTCTTTTATGATGTCACAAAGCCTTTGATGACGATATACAGTGTGCACGGTGACAAATAAACATGCAAGCAAGACATCAAATTTTATAAGTATATAGATATATATCTATATACTACTAAACTTTCGTCTAGTAGACGACCCGTAACTCTTCGGGTTACGGGTCGTCTAGATCTCTGGGAATCTATATACATAAAATTAGATATTAAATATCTTGATATATACAGAAATTTCTAACAGGCAGACAAACGTTTGGTAAAAAAAAACAAAAAAAACAACCATTTTGACGGAGATTTTACAAAGTTTATATCACAGCAATCATTATTTGTTGAAATAAAACTGGAGTGTTGGCATCATTTGGATACATATAAATAAATATAGCGTTGAGATTGGATATAATTTATATAAAGTATTCAGACTTTTATCAGCGCGGATTCCAAGAGTGAAAAAGGCAAAGATTTATACATCTTGTCTGTGTGTATTGATGCAGGTCTATAACAACAAAAGTGAAGCGAAAATAAAACGAAATAATTTTGGCACAAAACTAGAAAATTAATATTTGTCCACTGATAGATGTTAACATATTTGGCTGGATTTTGAGATCATATATATATATATATATATATATATATATATACTAGAAGAATACACTAGAAAGATATCAAGCCGTTTGTTTGCGTAAAGACTGCTGTCTTAATTCGGCTTCGTTCATGTTTTTTTGTACCTATAATCCACATATTTTTAAAAAGGCGTATACCTATAACACACGTGCATATTTTAAACAGGCGTATGCCTAAACACACGTGCATATTTTAAAAATGCGTATACCTATAACACACGTGCATATTTTAAAAACGTGTATACCTATAACACACATGCATATTTTAAAAACGCGTATACCTATAACGCACATGCATATTTTAAAAACGCGTATACCTATAACACACATGCATATTTTAAAAACACGTATATCTATAACACACATGCATATTTTAAAAACGAGTATACCTTTAACACGCATATTTTTAAAAAGCGTATATCTATAACCAACATACTTTAAAAAGGAGTATACCGAGAACAAACATTTTTAAAAAGTGTATACCTATAACGTGTATATTATAAAAAGGCATGTACCTATAACACGCACATTTCAAAAGGCGATTTAATTTTATACTTTGCGTAAAACATTCAATCGTTTTACAAATAATAATAACATTGCTTACTTAACATTAAAAATGCAATAGAGTAAATAATGCAATAGAGTAAAGTAATAAAACTAATGCATTTCCGTCTTTTATTGTTAAAATGTCATTTACTTTAATATTGTCATTTACTTTAATATTGTCTTATTAGTTGAAAATAAATACTTTAAAAAAGGCCTCTATAGTTTGGTGCTTATACAGACATTGCTTCAGTGCTTTTCCTACTATAAATGAGAGCGGACCAGAGACTAGTTTCATGCCAGCCTGTAGACCCTAAATGGAAATTTGTTTAAAAATAACAAATTTATTCATTTTGGGGAAAATAAAATTAGCTTAATTTGTATTATTTGGATTATTCGGACTACTGTTCTCATCTTGGATGTTAGTTATTCTCCCAACGTTTCAGCCGATGTAACCTCTAACCTTTAGATGCATCTTGTCGAAGTCGGGAATCTTTGTGTTGAACTTGGACGGAACACATTATTTAATCCCTGTGGGTAACTTGCTCTTGATCCGTCACCAATGATAAGGTAGATGTCTTAAGTAATTTGTAATTGTATTCTTAATATGCCCATACTACGGATTGAACCTTCAACCTCCAGAAGACTGTAACTTAGAACTGGTTATTACTTAGCACTTTTATCCATGTAACCACGGATCCTTGAAACAAAATAAGCTTACTCTAAATACAAACTTACTTTAAATAATAACAAACACAAAAACACAGATAATGCTGTAGGGTGTTTTTTTTTGTTGTTTTTTTTTGTTTTTTTTACTATTTGTCAATTTTCACAAGTTTTTACACTCTGGCACCCTGCAAGTAAATAAAATCTATATTGTTTGACTTAAAGTCCCTATTTACTTTCCTCCCCACGAGGGTAGATTTAAGCACAAGATCAATTTTTAATGTGGGGAAAATCCATCTCTTAAAAGAAGAGGCACTCTGGATTGGGACAAAAAAAAAAATTGCCTCAGTCTAAAAGGATTTCTCCTTCACTGACCGAGGAGAAGAAAAGATGAAGTGTAGTATCAGAACAGATACTACACTTTGCTGCTAGCCAAAAGGTCATAGTCATTACATGCAAAACATTTATATTTAGAAGGATCATTTATATATTAATACCATAATCACAACCTATTTCAATATAGTCGCTAATGCGAAAGACTTTGATACGTTTGTGGACAACTCCTTCAAAGCCAGACAGGTTCTCTACCTGATACAGAGATCTTTTCTCAACCTAACAGCAGACGATGCAAAGGAACCCGATTCTGACATACAACATGAACGGGAATTTAAATCTACCTTTCTAGCGGGGAGGGAGAATATGTCACCCATTGAAACGACTTGGACTTGGACCCGGTTACAATGTGTGATTGCGTCAGAAAATTTAATGGTTCGTGAGGTTTACATATCTATAAGGCAGACTGGTGCAAAGAATGCAATTGCCCTATCAGAGGATGTAAATCGAATGGTGGGGTTATGAATCAGGATTACACCCACAGTGTTCAGAGTACCATTGCTGAGCGCCAATGATCTTGAGAAATTCTAAGCAGGCCGAGAATTTAGCAGCCCATTGGTAAAATGCATATACGGGTTAGAATTTCTTGTGTTCATGTGACATCAAGCGACGATCATTTTAATGCCTAATATCATCAACGGCCCAAATAAATGTTTCAAGAAGACATTATGAAACTGCAAAGATGAACAAATTGTTTTTTTTAATACTCTGTCTGGTGGCAAAACCTGCTCGTGATGGCAGAGGTGGAAGTACAACCTTCAGAGAGTAGAAAGTGGACCTTAGGTTTACTTTTGGCAGACTCATAACTCTCACTTCCCTTATTTTGTCCTTTAGTCCTCACATTTCATGAGTGATATTTCCAACATAGGGGAAAGAATTACTGTTTTCAGGGTTGACTGTTGCTTTTAGTGGGTGTATGAGGAGATTTTCAATCCTCTTATAGTATTCATCATCATTCAACTGTCAATCTATCCATCTCATTAACCCTTATCCTCGAGTAGTTTTCGGTTTTGATAAGTGGTGAGTCACTAGTAAAAAAAAAAGTTGTTTTTTTCATGCCATCTAAATGGTGTTACTATGTCTGGTTAACGGCTGATGAGGACAGAGTATAGCATGTGTGTGGTGCTATCACACATTGTACGTTAAAACAATAAATAACAAAAAATATATACCAAGCTATAGCAGTTGATCTTTAATGACTCTTTTATAAGAGATGTCAACTTTAACCCATAAAAGATTTGATATGCTGTAAAACAGGTGAATCAGTCCAAACAAGTTAAAGAAATCCTATTCAACTTGAACACAAAAATAAAATAAAATAGAAGTTAATCTTTTCACACAAAATAGAAAGGAAAAAAAATGACATTTTTTTTTTAGGCTAAAAATAAACACACCTCTTAAGAAAGCAAAATGGAGAAAGTTGTTTTGTGGAGCAAGAAAAGACCTTGGAGTAAATTCACATGGAAGACATTCCTCTTTGAGCAGAAAGTGTGAAGCCGTATCTAAGAACGCATCTAGAAACCAGATTTTAGAAGGTAAACAAGTACAAACTTAACTTATTGTGGACTTTCATATAAAAATGAAGAAAATTATATAATGGACTAGCAGACCTGTGTCCTGGCGTTGCTCAAGAAAGTAGAGTAACCCAAGAAACTCCTGGCACCAACCATTGAATTATTTGCTGTTTATGGTTGACTGGCACAAACGCAGACACCACAATATTAATGTAAAACAGCAACCGGAAAAATGAAAAAAGAAAAATTAAGTTTGCAAACCGCATAACTTTGTTGTGTAATTGACTAAAACAACTAATCTCTAATAATTAATCCTTTTGTAATGATTGTTCGAAATTTATATAAAAAAATAAAATCCAAAACTTACTTAATTTCGTAAATCTAAAATCAGTTAAGAAACATTTATTTCTCTAATGCTTTTTTGCCTATATATTGACGGAAATGGATGGGGTGGGGTGGGGGGGGGGAATGGGGGGCTTTTGTTTTAATATATAATATAACTAAAGAATGAAATAGCTGACGGGTGTACAAATGATCAAAATGCATTTAATTTTGTAAAGAAATGTGTTCAAGGGGGATAGTCATTGACTTTTTTGCTCGGCTGTGGAGTGTTTCAGATCAAGGCTTTGTTTGTAATGTGCAATCTAACAAAAGAATAAAATGGCTGATTTGTGTGTGACTGAACCGAAATGCATTATGGTGAAATTTGATTTCACTATCTTGTTTGCTAGGCCGCGATTTTTGTGCATGTGTGTTTTTGTTGGTGATGGTGAGATGGAGGTTGTTTACTTGCATTGTAAACCCCAGAAGTAAGTTGACCTAAAAATAGTCGGAAAAATACTTCTCACCCAAAATGCTAATTTTCCATCCACGATGTAAACAAATATGCGTAAATAGAACTCTGTAATAATAAAATTGAATTAGAAAACACTAAGAACAAATAGTGAATTAATGAGATGTCATTTTGTAGGTAAACATGCAAATTATGTCAGCCTCATATGTATATTGCGTGGAAAGAATGAAAGTTCTTGTATGTTATATATGAAAAAAGGAAACAACCCAATTTTATAAATAGAGATAGATGGACAAAGGTTTAAGATCAGTAAAACTTTTTTTCCTTCAAGACTATTTTATTAACATATTTTTTTGAGAGAAAAAGTATAAATTACAAAGATTTCTAGCCTCTAACATTCATTCCCCAAACAGAACAGTTTTGCACCACTTTTATGTCTCCTTACAAATATTAAAATCAACATATAATGATACTAAACCTTATGTCTAGAATCGTTATTCTAATTTTGATCAAAATCCATTACATGATTTTGATTCTAGAAAATGTCTAAAATTTAAGCTTAAGGGGTATTAAGAAGAAATTGAAATTCAGGGAATCTTGCTCAATTGGTGTCTAATGACTATGGATCCTATTTAATGAAAATCTGATATATTTGATTTTTCAAATAGGAAATTATGCCCATATTATAGCCCTTAAAAGCCTTTAAAGTATTCCAAATAAACTGAGATTTGGGGAATATTTAGTAATTGATGTCTAATACCTATTGTTAAAATTTCACAAAGATTGGAGGTATCTGAATTTTCACCCTTTTGCATAAAATTAGATTGAACTAAATATAGCCCACAATGTGGACCCCTTATGACTAGCAGCTGTATTCCAAAATTCATAATGATGGGTTAATTAGTTCAGAGTGAATCCTGTATATACAAATATATAAAAACATATACACATATCTAACTTTATATAGATTGTTTCTTTTAATGTTACATGCAAAAATTGCTATTTATGCATATAGATATTGAAACAGACATAAAACGTATTATTAGATTAGAGATTATTATTATTCTGTCAGAATGGAAACTATTTTTGTTACTATCTATATAGAGAAGTTGTTTTCTTTCTCTTTCATTATCTTTGTCAAAATATCAACAGATTGCCTTTTCATTTATCTAAGGTCAGATCTGTTTCTTTTGTTAATTAAGCAAGCTCTACTCGGTCTGCTCATGCTAAGAAACTAAGGCAGCTACTCACTTTGATAGCATTCAATTTGTAATTGGATCTAGTAATATTTCCTGGTCTATGCAAGTCAATAAAGACCGGTTTCATCATACAACTCTACTATCTTTATTTACAGCTAATCGAGGTAATAGATGAAAGAACTTCAAAATGTCATGTTTCTAAGATTACACTAGAAAGCTCACCCGACGTTGCCCGGTAACGACAGAAAGACTCCTGTGTACTTCTACCCCAACCCTGAACCCTATATTAACATTTTTATTAAAAAGTAAAATGGTCGATCATAGTCGAAGGCGACCCGAAGGCTCCCTTTTCATTGGCTACTACACTGAGATGTAGGGGAGGGCGCTACTCCTTTTTTCAGAGTTACTCCACTTACCCTTGATCCTCACCTTATAATGCTGAGTGTTTAGCAAGGAGGCATCAAGAACCAATTTTAGAGTCTTTGGTATTACTCGGCCCATTAGAAATAAAACGGCCATTACTTTTATAACGTTCCATAATTTTCAACCTTTTTCTTTCGTTCTTCATGTATGTCATCCATTAATTTACGTCACCCTCTTATTCTTATATGCTGTTTCTACTACTACTACTACTACTACTACTACTAGTCTGTTTTTTCTTTATTTTCATCATTTATTTATTTATGCCATCCTCTTTTTCTACTCCTACTACTCATTCTATTCCCCTCCTCCCACCACTTCTGGTCTTATTCACCCTTCCTTCTACTGCTTAAAACATTCAATTTGCAAACAAGCAACCAAACAAGATTAAAATTTTGATATTATATAGATTAATTAATTTAGGATATGTGTGACGTGTGTAAATGGATACCGTCACAGACAGTTAAATAAACTATGCTGAAATCCTATAAAGTCAACCGGTAGTTGGTGAAAATTCTCTGACTCCAAAACGAATAAGTGATACATGATGAAAAATGCCTAAAACAAAAAATTAAAACGACCACTATTTAATAATGATGACAAACTACTTTCCTTCGGTGGATTGATATTATACTGTAGTTTTTTTATGTCAGCCAATCAATATTCTCGATGTAGATATATATAAAGTAAGACAACCACCATTTAATAATGAAAAAAAGATTTTGATACTTTTTTGTATGGAGCATTTTTCCTTATGAATTACATTTAAAAAAGAAATGAATTGTTTTGAGTACTTCTTCTCTGCATACTACAACATGACCGTCTTCAAATCCAATGTCAGCAAATACTTGTCATAAACCGTCCCCCATCAGTAATCAAACTTTGTTCATTCCATTCATCATTTTCTATCCTTTCATAACATTCTTCATCATTCAACTGACAATCCATCCATCTCATTAACTCAAGTGGCTTTTGGCCTTGATAAGTGGCAACTCATTAGTAAAAAACAAACAAAAAGTTCAATTCACATAGTCTTGAAAAACATGCAATACTCTTTAAAATCAAAATGTGATAAATGAAACATAGTATGTATAGATTATCACTAATGGAAGAAGCATCTTTTTTCGGATGGAATCAGAGTCGAATCTTTTAAAATTTCAGTAGTTAAAGTCGAGTGTTTGGTCTACCGACTCCACAATCCTGCTAGCACTTTTGGGATATGTATGACCCAACAATACCTCCAGCTATGTCTAAAATAACAACTTGTGTTCAATTGATAGTGTACAATAGGCATTGTGTTTAAGCATTAAATAACCTTAACAAGGGTCAATATGTTATAAAACAAACCAAATTATTAAATTGAATGTAGTACCAAGGTTAAAGGTGAAGATACAAAGACTTTTCTAAACATTTGTGACATCCAATACATTCATTCAATCTTAAGAACACATCCCTAAAGGGGAATAAGCCTGGAGTAAAACATGACACACATCTACTCTCAATGTTTCATAAATATTTACTTTCAACAATGTTTCATAAATATTTACTCTCAACATCCATGTTGATGTTTTTATGACCAAATGTTTACATATTGAAAAGGATGTCTTGATTAATGATATTTTCACCAATGTATCTTAACTGTTTTTTACCATGAGCAATGTTTCTGACAAAGGGGGAAGAATTACTGTTTTCTGAGTGGGCTGTGGAGATTTTCAATCCTTTTATAGTATTCAGTATCATTCAAGTGTCCATCATATTAACCCTTATCTTCGAAAAAAAAAAAGAAAAAAAAGAAAGTAACAAAAACTATCTCCATAACATATAGATTAGAAACAAAGTGTAGTATCTGTTTTAATGCAACACGTAGTCTATTTTGTACTCGGTCTAGACTAAGACTATTTTTATTTTTGTTCCCATCAATAGTGTCTCTTTTTGGGGAGCTTCATTTTCCCCCACATTAAAAACCGACCATGGGGAGGCAAATAAATAGGAACAAATAGATTGATATGTTCATGTATAATATTAGATTTTTCTATAAAAAAAGGGTGTTGTCCTCCCAAAATTGACATTAGGTTGTTCGACAAATGGCAACTAATTTCAGAAGCAAACATTAATTAATCGAGCTCATGCAGGACACATTTATCAAGCTTTTTCACTTTAATAATTTGCTTCGAATGGTCAGACACCACTGAAATACTGACATCAACATCCTTAGACATTTCTCTGATACTTTGACATTGCTTTTGTTCAACAATTGCTTTCAAACATTAACAAGAGTCCATAGTCGTCCTCTACCTTCTTCATCTTCACGGCTCTCATTACCATCATGGAATTTCTGAAATCACCTTTGTACTATCTCATCACATTTGACACCCCCACCCAATGCTCTGGTGGTATTGGTGATTGTTTGGGAAGCATTATGACCAAATACCACGGGGCTGCTTCCCAGCTGACTATAGCATGGTCGTTTTCAAGTCCAATGTTAACAAATTCTTGTTAATCTAATTTCTGGCCAGTCTCAACCATTATTACCAATCCTCACGTTCTTGTTTCACTGTCCTCCTCACAAACTCATTAAAACTCATCCTCGTGGCCTTTGGACCTTGATAAGTGGTGACTCGTTAGTACATAAAAAAAAAGAAAAAAGTTTGAACTCATGCAAGAAATGTATATGTATCTATCTTTCTTATTAAGAGCTTATATTTCGTCAGCCTCGCAACTCTCGCTTCCCTTATTTTGTCCTTTAGTCCTCACATTCCATGAGCGATGTTTCTGACAAAGGGGGAAGAATTGCTGTTTTCTGGGTCGGAATCTATCCATCTAACACTTATCGTTGGCTAGTTTTTTTTTTACCTTGAAGTAGTATTTTTTCTTTTTAGCTCCTTACATCAAGTGGCTTCATGCCTTGTCTGGAGCGATTTCCATAAAAAAAAAATATGCTTTAAAATTCTATTCTGGAAGAAATTATTGGGAATTTATTAAAGAGTACATAAGCATGTAAAATTGTGTATAAAATACTGAAAAAATTGCAACCAAAATCAACTTTTTAAAAGTGAGTATTTTCCAAACCACCTAACAACATTCAACTTATTACTGGATAATGTTAATTAATATTAATTATTTAGTTCAACACAAACTGGTTTTCTACTATGTCATATGGATTAATTTCAAGTACAAGTAAGTACTGCAAGGAGAAAAAACAATATATTAATGTATAGATACTGCTTACATTTTAGTTATATTGATGATGTCTATAATAAAATGTTTATTTCGTAGTGAACCACTCTCTTTAAATGAGAAAATGGTTTAAAATTGAACTGTTTCAAAATTTTTTAGATAAAGATTGATAATTTGTATTATTTGGATTACTGAGTTTACTATTCTCATTTTGGTTGTTATATTCAAAACATTTCGACCGATGTAACCTCTGACCTTCTTTAGATGCTCTTTTAAAACTTGTGAATCTTCAAATTTGGAAATTTGTACGGAATTTCTAATACTATACATCTGGACAAGATTAGGTTTAAGGCTTCCAAAAATTCATACTAGAATTGTCCCCATAGACATATGACCTATGATTAAAAGTGTTTGTTTACAATATTCTAAGTGACCGTTTTCTCGGGGTTTAAAGTTCAATCCATTAATACAAGCGATAATAACTAAGAACAATATAAATTAAAATTTCTACCAGGTCATGGATGACGGAATAACAATCTACCCCTGTGGATTAAATAAAAGATTAAGTTCAGAATTTCATAGTTTGAATAATCCAAATAATCAAATTTGAATTCTCTCACCAATATATTTCAAATGCTTGAAAAATTAATAAATAGATAGAAAGAAAGAGAATTAAAAGATGGCCGACATTCCAAAAACAGCTGTCAAAAACTACATCATTTAAGCCTCTTAAAATTTCACAACTATGTAAAATATTCAAGAAGAATTGATATTTTTCTTCCTTTCAACCCATTATTTCTAAAATAACTTTTCTCCTTTTTGTTTTTGTTTCCATAAAATCTGTAATTACATACATCGACACAAGTTCATATAGATATTCTGGTCAGACGAAGTACTTTCCACTGATTGGTTGGTGAAGCAAGCATTTTCATGAATCACAAGTTGGACAATATCGGCAAACATTAACTGCAGGCAATAATTACCATTATCAAAATAGATGGCCATTTTGATTGAATTCTCTTTCAAACGGAAAATAGGAGTGTGTATTCTAAAAATGGGCCGAACAAATCGAAAAAAATATATATATATAAATAAATGTGCATAGAGTATGTAAGTTAATAACTTTATGTGTCTCCTGGCTAAGATATTTTTTTTAATAGCTCTTATGTATATCATGTTAAGAATACAAAACATAAATTCAGAAATAATGATAAAAAACATTAATTTACAGACATTTTTTTTTTTTTAACTATTTGATGATAATGAAGAAACTAATTCTGTTACGAACCTGGGGCCACAAGACTCATAAAAGAGTCAACATTTTAATTCCAAAATAGCTTTCTTTTTTACTTTATGCATTTTGATTTTTTTTTTTTTTACAAATTTAATCCATGTTAGAAATTTGTTAGTTTTATTTTAATATTTAGAGACGAGCTTAATGTACAAGTTGTCTGTAGGCATCACAGTGAGCTGATTATTTGTAAGAGCACCTTTTCTGTTGGTAAAGTTTGTTCTCTATAGCCCCTTTCTCACAGAAAAGACGTTGCTAGTCTTTCTCTATTCTATCATTATTTCCATGGAAGGTGCTCGACTGAGCTCCAATCTCTGGTTCATCTTTGTAAGACATTCACAGGAAAAACTCATCTTATTACCACAACTGCAAAGAATTCCCTTTTTTCCTCCGTGTGCCTAACAGCAAACAGAATTTCCATGAACAGAAGGGTTTTTTCCAAGAACTTTGCGTCTGTGGAATACATTACCACAGGACTGCTTCCTTGCAAACTACAACATGGTCGTTAACAAATACTTGCCATAAACCGCCCCCATAACTTTTTTCGTTCCAATCATCATTTTCTAATCTTATAATATTTATCATTCAACTGACAATCTATCCATCTCATTAACCCTTATCCTCAAGTGGCTTTTGGTCTTGATATGTGACTAATAATAAAATTTTTAAAAACACTCTAAAGAACACATTAAGAGTTTTGTTGATATTTGAATTCAACAAAAATATCGATGCTTTCTTTAGGGAGGTTATGTATACATCTAAAGCAGAACAAAAGATGCACTTGCAAATTTTCATTTTAACTCTACGATATTTGATTCTATGAATTTGCCACACACTTAATGCCAAGCATTTCTTCGAGTTGTTCTAAATTGAACAATTTAAATATAAAAAAAAAGGATGCACACATCATTATATTCGGTTTAACATGCTGGCATGTGGTGGACTGCTTTTAGAAATTGACTTCTAAACTAATTAATCTCTAACCAGGTCTTTACTCATCCCTCTTTCTCTCAAATCCGTTCTCATCCCTGCCTCCGATGTTTTCTTTAGCCTTCCCTGCCAACTGACCCAGATACCTCAACTGTTCTACATCTACGAACCGAAACACTCTCATCCATTCTTTCAATGTGACCAAACCAACGAAGTCTCTTGTTCTGCACACATCTCCCTATACTGTCCAGATTTAATCTTCCTCTGAGGTAATCAGAACTAAGCCTGTCTTTAAGACTCACATTACACATCCATCGTATCATTCTCTTGCATTTCTCTTCATGCAACGCATGTCCTCAACCCTCACTGGTTTCATTTCCATGCATCATCATACTGCGTACACATGCCTGATAGACCCTTTTCTCGATCGACAACAGTAAGCGCATTCTTCTGAGAATTTTCACAAAGAATTAGTTATTCCTTTGTCCATTATAGCAATGAAGCTCTATTACTTACTCCCCCCCCCCTTCATCTATGCTGGATGAGGTTTTAATTATAATCTAAAAATTTACATATTTATTTATTTATATCATTTTACTAAATCAAATATTGAGGTTTATTTGTTTTTTTAAATATTGCTATCTGAATGTCTTTGAAATGAAATGTTTAAGAACCACCCTTGGAGTTACTTTGTAAGATAAACTAAGAAATGCAGAGAGGCTTAATATTAACAGATCCATCAACAACGTTATTCGAAAAAAGAGATTAACGTGGGTTGGAAATGTTTTCCGGCTACCAGACTCCAGCTATGTAAAGAAATAATATCAAGAAGATTTTATTCAAGAAAGATCAAGAGGACGACCACCAAAGAGATGGGCCAACCAGATAAGGGTTGAAACTGGCATGCCGCTCTTGATAGCTGAAAGACTGTGATAAATTGTTGAGTAACGAATAGCTACAACCAACGAGGACTTCATGCAGACCATATAATCCTGAGGCACAATATTTGTGAGGTTTGTGCAGAAGTCAAATTTGCTCCTCCTCAACAACAACAACGACAGCATTGGCATTGGTTTCTCCCAATTCTTTCTAGAATCAGGTACTTCCAGGAAGGAACACGTGAAGATTGCCAACATCCATAAGTGAAAGTGGTGCTATGGAACAGACTGGATTCAAACTTGGCACTCCCAGGTCGTCACTCCTCGTCGTAACCACTTCATCACTGCCACCTCCCAAATTTGCAGTTGAAGTGGCTGAACAAACATACCAATACCAGAACTTGGATCTTTATTTGCATAACCAAAGACAACAACAATATTAGAATGGGTTGCAGGGCGAGTGTTTTTGTTTCGTTGTTCATTTATTTTTCTTTAAAAATTTATTTTATTTCACCAGCAGGTCAGGTCAGACCACCCCTGCTATTGCTAACATGTAAATCAGTACTATCTGTTTCATGGCCAAATGACCTGCGATTAAACCAATTCTCTCACTGGGCTTGCTTGGTGAGAAGAGTGCCTAACTACCCCTCTCCTGTATTCGCTGGAGCATAGGCAATTGGGTGGTGACCTCATCATCGCCTTTAACATTAGGTGCAGCAACTACAATGCGCTGCATGACCTCATCTTTATACCAGCTCTCAGGGAGGACTTCATGGAAACTCAAAGATGCCGTCCCGGAGACAATTTCAACTTAATCGTCAGAAGGCTTCTTTTTTGGTTCGAGTCGCTGGGCCATGTAACAAGCTGCTTGAAGACATGGTCAGCCTGCAGATGTTCAAACAGTTCAAGGTGGTGCTGGATGCATCGTGGCCACTGATCTTTGAATGATTACTGCTGTACATAACCGCCTTTCCTATTTCATAACTCGCTTTTACATGGTTCTAACCTGTGATAATCTTTTTATATTGAATTGAATTGAATTCTTAAATACAAAACCTGTGAAAGGCCAGAGAATCTCCTCTGTGAGCCAATAGTCAAGTAAGGTCTACAGCAGGATGACAATTCTCAGACTAACAGTAACAAAGCCTAGTTTGAAAAGCGGTAAACTCATTATTGAAGCTGGCAGAAGAACCATTCAGTTAGTGAATGGTGATTTCAGACTCAGCAGAAGGAAGGCAAGTAATCCTGGTTTTGGCTTCGGTTTGCTATTCTATTAGTTTTTCAGACCTGATAAAACGATGGGAGGCTACTCGCTCCGACCTTTTCCCATTGCCAAGAATTGCGGAATCAGCTGTCAACCTCAGCAACCCCAGCTCAGTTTGCCGAAACAAGAAAAAATGACAAATACAGTACCCTAACCAACCGTTTCATTTTTCAATCTATCTCAGTTGAAACATCAGGTCCTGATACTGCTAGATTCATGACACTAGACAGATGATAGCCATTTGCAGGAATGAGCCCCAAGAGACCGTTTGGATATTCCAGGACACTTTCCTAGCTTTCATCCGAGGCAAAGTCATGTCTATTATAACGTTGCATGATGACAAAAACAACAAAACTCAACAGTTATTTGTTCTTTTGTACATTATATTTCAAAAACTATTATTAACTATTATCATTGTTAGTATTAACACATGTAATGAGGAGAGGTGATCTCTTTGTTATTGTTTTTACTTATAAAATAAATAGATACTTAAGTATTATTCTCAGCATACATGTTGTAAAGGAAGTACTGACATCCTGTTCCTTATACAATGGACTATTATATCAACAGCACAATTGCTCCTCATATACATTATAAGCCAGTTCTCCAACTTGTAACTACCTATTGCATTGTTCACTTATGGTAATAAACACTTTTATATTTGTATGTTGCCTGTTAAAGTTATTATTAAGCACCTTCAGATAACATTACAAAAATACATCAATCCTTAGTCAAATCATACCAAACACTCAAAAGCTGGTACTTGATGCCCCCTTGCTAAACACTCAGTATTATAAAGTGAGAATCTAAGTGGAGCAATCCTAAGAAAGGAGTGGCGTTCTTCCTTACATCTCAGGATAGTACTTAATGAAAAGAGAGCCTTTGTGTCGCCTTTAGTAAACTACTTTTTACTATTTTTTAGCATGATCTTGGATAGAACAATAGAAGGAAGATCAAGGGGCATAACGAGAAGCAAATGAAGTGGCAATGTCAAAGATTAGAGTTTGACCTCAACTATTGGAGAAGTCAAGTAATCTGTTGAAAACAAAAAAGGTTGAAGGACCGTGCGGTAGCCAACCATTGCCTTGAAGACAGCACATAGTAACGATGATGATTTAAAAAATAATTTTTTTTTTACTTTTATTAAACCTCAAACAAGGCAAATTGCCACTTAAGTGTAAGGAGTACTGTGGTAAGGGCCAGATTTATTTTTTTTTCTTGGGGGGGGGGGACAACCTAGGTGGGGAGTTAGGCAGCAATATGCTTGTTCACATTACATTTAAATTTTTTCTAGTTGGTACTGTCATGGAAACGGAAAGCAGGAAAGGAATTGCAAAGGTAAGTGACCCGATGTAAAAATCTATCAGAGTAGAAAATCTACTGGCATCTAGGGACTTCTACAGTGAAGGGGTTGGATTTTGAAGCTAGTCGGGGGTATTTACGTTTACAGGGTACAAGTGCAGTAAGTTCATTGGAGCACATTCCGTGGAAGTATTTATAAAACAAGCAGAGGGATGCAGATAGTAGGTTCGAAATTCTTTTTTGCGCCATGTCCAAGAGGGAGAGACTAGTGGTTGGTGCACCAGGAACAGGATGATGACTTTCCCAATAGAAAGTGAGTAACAGAAGAAAAGTAAAACGGAAATTACCATCAAATATTTTTGCCTCCTTAAAAATGTTCAATTAAAGAGGCTATTTTTAGAAACGCGACATAAAACAGGAATTTTGCGGAAACATTTGTTTACAAGTGAAAGCAAATAAATACAAGTTTATTGTTGATTTGAAGAGTTTACTGAACATTTATGATTTGAAATGCACAGCGTATCAAAAGTTAGTTTATAAACTAAAGATTATACAATTTCTGGTTACTTTTTCTTTCCTGTTAAGTTTGTTTATGTTCTTTACATTTTAAAAAGTTAAAATCGAGCAGATGTGAAGTTGAACAAATGTTTTTGAATGGTAGAAGCAAATTCTTTTAGCAAACCACTGCACACATATGCTCCTAAAGAGTGGGGGGGCCGGTTAAACACATGCATATATAACTTCATTATTGATGACCGTAAAGTGGGGGGGCCAAGTCAAAAAGTGGGGGGGGGGCTTGAGCCCCCCCGGTGCCACCGTCCATGTATTATATCATTTACTAACAAACAAATGTTTAAGATTCACCGTTAGTAAATCGTATTTTAAGCATTTTCATTGACTATTATTCTCCTTTCTCCTCCCTTTTTGGTAAGCGGCTGACCCAGATTCGCTTGTTCTGGTTTATGAAGTTAACAGCGTCACCATTTCCTAATTGCCCCGATGGCTCAATCGGTTAGTGTGTCATACTTAGAGATTGTGAGTTCGAACCTCATCCGGAGCATAAGTATTTTACTTTGATTTTGTCTCCAAATAAATTTAAACCTTTCAAATTACAATGTTAAACAGATTTAGTTTTAGTTTTCTGTAATCTACATAAATTACAGAAATTAGTAACCTGGGTGATACCGGGTAGCCCTGCTAGTCTATTATAAAATCCTGCAATGTTCGTCCGTTGCAAGTTCATGCAGGGTGTAGCATAAAGATCTCTCACATAAAATGTGTATATGTGGGAAAATAATAGTTTCCACTTAATATAAAGCATTACTAGAGAGTTCTCTAGGTAATCGGCAACATGATTGTAAACAAGAATACGTAAGCGATATAATCTCTCTTACTATCATGATAGGTTTTGGTAGTGTAGGGGTACGATTCTTGACGACTAATCACAGTTGCAAGTGATCTGACAATTAGGTTTCAAATCTCAGCATGAAAACACTTGCCACACGGAAAAGTCGTAATACGATGAAGCAGATGTTTATGGATGACTATAGTCATGTATATAATTTATTACACTTATAATATAAAATAATATACTTGGATACTCTTAATCAGGAAAAAAGGCTACTCAGCCTGTAACTCCCACTCCATGTCTGGTCTTATAGTCTCAGTAGATGCATGCGGGGGTCGAACAGTGTATTGCCTACTGAACCAGCACTTGTCTAGTTTGTTTTTAAAGTCATTTGTGTCTTTTGCACTTAGAACTGAATTGGTAAGCTCATTCCAGTTGTTCACTACTCGATGTCCAAACAAATACTTTCTGATGTTGAGTCTGCTGTGTTTCTTTGTCAGTTTGAAATTGTTTCCCTTTGTTCTGGAGTTGATATTGAGTGGTAGAAGCTGTTTTTGATTGATGTTGTTAACATCTTGTACATTTCTATCATGTCACCTCTTTCACATCGGCGGTATATTGACGGTTGTCTTATCTCTTTAAGCCTCTCCTCATATGGCAGGTCTTTAATTGAGGAACACAACTTTCTTGCTCTTCGAGTTTGTTGTTATCTCCGGCATATTGGTGGATTCCTGCGGCGTTTCCATATTCTGATATTGGCCTGACCATGGTTGTGTATAATTTCTTTATGACGATCTTGTTACGACTAACAAACGTTCTTTTAATCAGTCTTAAAACACAGTTCGCTTTTTTTGACGGCTTCATCAACATGTTGGTGAAAAGAGAGTTTGTTGTCGATATGCAATCCCCGGTGTTTTTCTTTTTCGGATTCATTTAGGTCTCTAATTTTTCTGTTACTGTCCTTCATTGTGTGTGCCGTTCTGTTGCTGCCGTTGTGTCCGCTGATGTGGTAGCCTTATTGTACAACTTTGTATATATTATATATATAATATATAAACTTGTTATACATATATTATGTATAAATACATAATATATTATGTATTTATATTTTTTCAGTATTTCCTTCGCAGTAATAAAAATACGTAAGAACAGCTTAGTAATAGTATGAAAATATACTATGAAACACAAAAGTTTCTCTTTTGTTTACTTGCCATAAGTATATTTTCATACCATATATATATATATATATGCGATAAGTATATTTTCATACTATATATATATATATGCGATAAGTATATTTTCATACTATAAATATATATATATATATATGCGATAAGTATATTTTCATACTATAAATATATATATATATATATATATATATATATATATATATATATATACGATAAGTACATTTTCATACTATAAATATATATATATATATATATATATGTGATAAGTACATTTTCATACTATAAATATATATATATATATATATATGCGATAAGTACATTTTCATACTATAAATATATATATATATATATATATGCGATAAGTACATTTTCATACTATAAATATATATATATATATATATATATGCGATAAGTACATTTTCATACTATAAATATATATATATATATATATTATATATATGTATGTATGCCATAAGCATATTTTCGTACTATAAATTTATATATATATATATATATATATATATACTAGCAAAAACTACTTGCCCTCCAGGCGGCAATCACTGACGCTGTAATCTTCTTTACAGAAACCAAAGTAATTTTCATTTGACATTTTGGTAATTTAGAGAAAATTTTAAAAAATGATGATTGTCATAGTGTTATTTGATATATTCCAATATGGGGGAAATATACTGTCCATGAACATAGTCAAATTTTGTTTTTTAGGAAAAAACAACAAAAAGGTCAATTTATATGGTCTTTAAGATATTCAAATGTAGTATCTGTACTGAATCTGCACTTAGTTTTTATGTTCTCTGTCAGTGTTCCAATTCAGAGTGCCTATTTTGGGGGAGCTGGATTCTCCCCACGTTAAATATTGACATTGTGCCTAACTCTACTTTCGTGGGAGGAAGTAAATAGGAATAGGAACAGCAACAATAACCACAACAAAAACAACAGCAACAAATTTATTAAAAAAATAATAAACGCATGTATTTAATTATTAACAGATTAGAAAATATTAATTCATTAGAAACTTAATAAATAAATATGCAAATGAGAGGCTGAAAGGATGATATTATGATAAACGAACTACATACACTGACCCCCACCCCCATGACAACAGAATAGATAGTGCACTAACTCCCCCCCACATACAAAACTGGTAATCCTGAGGAAATGGTATCGTGAGGAACGAATATATACTGTACGGCCTTTCCCCTGAAGAGGAGGTAATGCCTGGGAGGAATATATCATGACGAATAAAAATATACTACAGAGAATTAAATAAGCATAAACCGTTTTAATGTCAATATAGTTAGAATAGGTGAAAAAAAATTTTGCATTCATTTATTTAGATAACATTAAAAACCATGGCAAGTTTCATTGTCCACGTAGAAACACCTAAATAAAAATTGGCCGGAAAAATATAGTCGCCATCTTTATAAACAAAGATGAATATGCTGGCTAAAGAAGAACGATAACTTTCATAATTTTCTAGTTAAAAAAGATGAGTTATCGTTTTTCCTTAGCTAGTATTATGGTGAACGAACATATACTACACTGCCCCCCCCCCCTGATGAACGAACACGACTTCCTTCCACCCAAAAAGCAGGAAGTCATTCTTGCGTTGACGGTCTTATGAGAACAGAACCGATACTACACTACCCCCACCCTGACATGATATTCCGACTAAATCGAGGCTTGGGGATTTTTCATTCTGGGAGAATTCCCCCCCACACACACACACACCCTTAAAAACGGAGGCGGTAATTCCTGGGAGGACAGTCTTATGACAACAGAACCGATACTACACTACTCCACCCATTAAAAAATATTCCAATTTGATCAATTTTTTTTTCAAATTTAAAAATAGCTAGTCACAAAAAAAATTTTTTATGCTTCCGTGGTCTTTTGGCTAAGATCAAAGTGTAGTATCTGTTCGACATCTAAGCGATATTTGACACTTTACTAAAGCCGGAAGTTAATTATCTCTCTTGAAATTCTAAATAAGTTTTTAAACGCTATCATTTTTTTAATAAAATCTCTTTATCATATTTCATTTATAATTATAATAATAGTACTATCGATAAAACGATTGCATATGTAGAGAAAATTTGATAATGCAAAGTAGAAAGGTATATAACAGAATATTAATTTAAAAACTTAATAATAAATACATATGCAAATAAGCAAAATCGAGATTTGTTTGAGTGAGTTGGAGATGCCTATATATAGGGTATTTCAATTTATTCTTATATCATTAGAATTAAATAATCCTAACACGTTTTGATGTTAGGATAGATGGAAAAAAACTTTCGCATTTATTCATTTAGATATATGCCATACATATATTTTCATACTATAAATATATATATATATATATATATATATATATATATATATGCCGAAGTAAATGTTCATACTATATATATATATATATATATATATATATATATATATATATATATATGCCATAAGTAAATTTTCATACTATATATATATATGTATATGCCAGAAGTAAATTTTCATACTATATATATATATATACATGCCATAAGTATATTTTCATACTATATATATATATATACATGCCATAAGTATATTTTCATACTATATATATATATACATGCCATAAGTATATTTTCATACTATATATATATATACATGCCATAAGTATATTTTCATACTATATATATATATATATATATGCCATAAGTATATTTTCATACTATATATATATATACATGCCATAAGTATATTTTCATACTATATATATATATATATATGCCATAAGTATATTTTCATACTATATATATATATATATATATATATATGCCATAAGTATATTTTCATACTATATATATATATATATATATATATATAAATATATGCCATAAGTATATTTTCATACTATATATATATATATATATATATATATATAAATATATGCCATAAGTATATTTTCATACTATATATATATATATATATATATATATATATATATATATATAAATATATGCCATAAGTATATTTTCATACTATATATATATATATATATATATATATATATATATATATATATAAATATATGCCATAAGTATATTTTCATACTATATATATATATATATATATATATATATATATAAAAATATATATGCCATAAGTTATTTCATATTATATATATATATATAAATATATGCCATAAGTATATTTTCATACTATATATATATATATATGCCATAAGTATATTTTCATACTATATATATATATATATATGCCATAAGTATATTTTCATACTATATATATATAAATATATGCCATAAGTATATTTTCATACTATATATATATATATATATATATATATGCCATAAGTATATTTTCATACTATATATATATATATATATATGCCATAAGTATATTTTCATACTATATATATATATATATATATATATATATCGAAAAGAGGGTAGTGCAGTATTAGTGCAGTTCCAACGAGAGAAAAGTATATATGTAAAAGAGTAAGGCTTATAACATTTGTAGAATGTTCTTTTCAACATTTATTTATTATTTTGTTGTTTTACCATTTTATGATTTTATATAACGCGTTTCAAGCGGTGGGTCCGCTTTCATCAGATATGAAAATCCATTTGAAGAAATGTCTTTCGTTTTGAGTAAATGTTGTTTCATTTGAGGAATTTGTTATTGTTTTTGCGCATGCGTAGGTTTGCGGGTGTGTGGGTATCTTTTATTTTTTATTTTTTATTTTTTGCTGCTTCTCTTGGTCAAGTGCGTGTTACCCATCCATGACCCGTCGGTCATCCCAGCCTCCTAGGTGCGCCGGATTTCTTTTGAAATTTAATACTTTTTATTGCTTTTTGTCG
>OY744537.1:62547427-62634927 GCA_963556195.1 Sepiola atlantica | reverse complement strand
TATATTTTCATACTATATATATATATATATATATATATGCCATAAGTATATTTTCATACTATATATATATATATATATATATGCCATAAGTATATTTTCATACTATATATATATATATATATATATATATATATATATATATATATATATATATATATGCCATAAGTATATTTTCATACTAGATACAGGGTGTCTCAAAAAAATGTACTCACTCTTAGAATGACGAGAAAACCTTTATTTATGAGCATAGAGAAAAATGCTTTGTTTGAACAATAATGGTCATCAGTTTGAACATTTGCGAACATGATTCTTCAATTACATCTGTCTCATGTATTCGATGCTATTTCATTTCACTATGTTCATAAATAAAAGTTTTCTCGTCATTCTACGAGTGAGTACATTTTTTTTAGACACCCTGTATATATATATATATATATATATGCCATAAGTATATTTTCATACTATATATATATATATATATATATATATGCCATAAGTATATTTTCATACTATATATATATATATATATATATATATGCCATAAGTATATTTTCATACTATATATATATATATATATATATATGCCATAAGTATATTTTCATACTATATATATATATATATATATATATATATATATGCCATAAGTATATTTTCATACTATATATATATATATATATATATATATGCCATAAGTATATTTTCATACTATATATATATATATATATATGCCATAAGTATATTTTCATACTATATATATATATATATATATATATATATATATATATGCCATAAGTATATTTTCATACTATATATATATATATATATATATATATATGCCATAAGTATATTTTCATACTATATATATATATATATATATATATATATATGCCATAAGTATATTTTCATACTATATATATATATATATATATATATATATATGCCATAAGTATATTTTCATACTATATATATATATATATATATATATATATATATATATATATATATATGAAGGAGAATGGAAAGCAATTAGAGAAAGCAAAAGCCAAATCAAAATTCAATTCAAAAGTTCAAAGCAAGGTATATTTTCGCCGTACCTGAAGTTGTGGCTTCTTGGAATTTAACTTTGAAACCTCTCTCATTACTTCTCGTGCCTCTAACGACCTACCTATCTACATCTTATTCTCTCCGCTGGACTCTTCGACACCGGACTTTTTGGCAATCGGACATTTGCTTGCACCCTGGCACAGTTTTGCCCTACGTTTCTTTCCCTACAACTTTTATTTTATTTCATTTTTTCAAATTTTAAATCTTGGCCATTGCCAACGTATCTATCCCAGCGACTTCCTCTGATGATAAGATTTTGATCTTTGAAAAGCCTGGCTTAAGGAAAATTTAACTTGAATAAATTGCCTTTTTGCGGAATATACCTTGCTTTGAACTTTTGAATTGAATTTTGATTTGGCTTTTGCTTTCTCTAATTCCTTTCCATTCTCCTTCATTTCTACCTGCTCTATCCTGGATATTGAGCTGTATACTCTTCACAATAGGGTTTTACCTTTCCTAAAAGTTCGCTTTTAGCACACCTCTTTATATATATATATATATATATATATATATATATATATATATGCCATAAGTATATTTTCATACTATATATATATATATATATATATATAGTGAATGTTTTTATTCGAACATGTACAAGGTCTGCTACACTGGCATGTCGATGTTATCGATCTACAGCTATCGAGGCAGAAAGTTTTTTTTTTTCTTGATCCGACCCGGTCGGTGAAGTCCAGGAAAAATGGAGTCCAGCAAAGAAAAAGAAGAGGAAGAAATAAAAATCATGTGACCAATTTAAAAAATATATATATATATATATATATATATGCCGTTAGAAAAGTTTAATTTACAGTAATTCATAATTTTATTTTTACCCAACGCTGAGCTGGAGTAGAGAGGGGCCGGGGGAAGGAAAAGAAAGGGAAAGAGAAGCGAAAGAAAGAGAGGTATTGAGGGTGTTTGGGTGTGTGTCTGTAGCCATTTGAGAAGTTGTATAAAAACATTCACAATACAGCTCTATATCTTTATTAAGCACTCTTTTGTAAGCCCGGTTTGATTCCCTTTGGATTTCTACCCTGTGGATTTTTACTCTACCTGGATTACTATATATATATATATATATATATATATATATATATATATAAAATATATGCCATAAGTATATTTTCATACTATAAATATATATATATGCCATTTCATACTATAAATAAATTATATATATATATATACATATACATATATATATATATATATATATATATATATAAGTATGTATATTAAAAAATAAAATAATGTGAAAAAAAAGGTTTATATTGTGTTATAACTTTTTATTATTTATTTTTTTATTTATTTATTTTGTGACGTGTAGGAATATAAATTGTTCTGTAAAGAAAAATAGTTTTTTCTTGTTGATGGTATGGAGAACAAAATTTTCGACTGATCCTTCAGTCTTCATCCATGTTTGGGGTTTGCGTGTGTACGGTGGGAGGTTTTCCCAGGCAATGAGGGGGAAAGAGTAGAAAAATCATAAATTAAATATGTGTATAAATGAGCACACGCACATACGCGTCCACACACACGTAATGGGACGTGTACATGTACATTGATATACACACACACACACCGACACGTGCCTATGCGCGTAAGCATACATACATATATACATACACCCATTCACAAATACCTTTTTTCTTTCTCCTTTTCTTTCTCTCTTACTGCTCGATACACACACACACACACACACACACACACACACACACATACATACAAACACACACCATGCGATCAATCATACACATCTCTTAGCGTTGTAGTCGACTTAATTGTTTAAAATTACTACTACTGCGTTCAATTTAACCGCTTAATGAATAGTTTTTTTCTTTCGCTCTTTCTTCCTTTCTCTCTTCGTCTGGGCTTGCGTGCCTTTTTTCTTTCTCTTTCTTTGTCTCTTACTGCTCGATACACACACACACACGCACACACATACACACACACACTCATACAAACACACACTCGTACGTGCCTATGCAGGCCAGCATACACATCTTTTAGCGTTGTAGTCGACTTAATTGTTTAAAATTACTGTTACTGCGTTCAATTTAACTGTTAATTGAATTAATTACTCGCTCTTTTCTTTCGCTCTTTCTTTCTTCGTATATATATATATATATATATATATATATGTAAATATCAATTTAAATAAATATTCTTATGATGAAACAATTACATAGAATTTAAAAAATGTTATTAAGCCCAATAAATAAGAATTAATAAGTGTTATGCTGTTTGAACAAGTATATTATTTACTTACGTCTGACTGTGAGGATTTTTTCTAACGTTGCCAAAGTTCAACTTTGAAGTGAACATTTGTTAGCATGTTACAAAAAAATTCTAGTTATTAAATCAATAAAACATTGACTTGACATCAAGCAACTTTTTTTGCATATTTTCTGACAGAACTTGCGTTTTAACAAACATTGTGTTATTTGTTATTAAACATTTTAGGTATTTAAAAAAAGCAAAAATAAAAACAAGCACCACTTCCTACTCCTGTCCTTTTGTAAAAATGAGCTTAATGTTCGGTTTTTGGTCGGTTCCTACTCTAATACTTGACATCTAAAAATATATAGGTGACAAAGAAAAACAGGTGATATAGATTCTTTTATTAAAGTATAATGATATAAATAACAGAATCAAAGTCTTTTAAAAGAGTATGAATCCCGGTTTAGTCTTAGAATTCCATATTTATTTGTTTTGTTTGTCTCCAATGTGATTTTTTGCACCTTTTGTCACTTTCTGTTATTCTGTCGTGGTCCCCCTCTGTATGTTACTCGATGTGGCGAGTGTAAAATGCAATAAATTTGGGCAATTTGGGGCATTTTTTACCCCCCCCCCTTGACCCCCTGGGTGCGCGACCCAGGATTTTTCTGAGGTCAGCGATACTTATTTTCTATTAGGAACAATTGCCTCCACATTTTGGCCAAGTTTCAGAGAAATTGAATGAATGGATGAAAAGTTATGGGGCAAAAAATGTCATTTTTTTGCTATTTCGGGGCCTTTTGACCCCCCGGGGGGGGGGGGGGGGCAAATTTTTTTTCAAAAATCGGAGAATGTCACTTTCTAACCTGACCAAAACTTCATGCAAAATTTCAGAGAAATTCAATGGATGGTTGCGGAGAAAAATCCGATTTTAAGGCCCTCAAAAGTGTGGGTATTCGGTGGTCATCCTTTATCTATCTTACTCTTAACGCGTCTCGCATTAGAAATCACCACAATACCACATTTACTCTATGTATTTTTATCCGGCCTTCGGGCTAAAATCAAAGTAGTCAAACGATTGGAAATATTTTAAGTGGGATGTACTTAAAATATTTCCAATCGTTTGACTACTTTGATTTTAGCCCGAAGGCCGGATAAAAATACATGTCTTTAGTGCAAAGTTTGTTTTGTTTTCGGTTTTGATTTCATTTATTTTTAACCAGCATAATTTTTCCGATCTTCCTCGTCGATGTGTTTATAATAGTATATTTTTTACTTTTCATTATTGAGTCGTAATGATGTTGTTAGCATTTTTTCAGAGGGAGAGATCAGGAAGTGAAATTCGATTTTCACTCAAATCATAGAACGTACGAATACACACTCACATGGAAGAGTGTTGATGCTGAAGGCGATGATGATGACGATGAACCGGGTCCACATTTCTCTATCAGGATGACATGAAGACGATACTATATTTCCAATGATGACGATGATTATAATTATTACTACGACGACACAAACCCAGGCAAAACTGGGGAGAATGGGGGGGGGCACTTCTTTTTTAACAACAAAAAAGTTCCATACAATGAAAAAATAATAATCAAATCCAATCATGATTTAATAATAAAAAATATTGAAAAAATATGGAAGCACAATATCAATATCACGTTAGTTTAACAAATATTTATTTCAATCGTGTAACGTAAATAATTTCGCATTTTTAAAGTAACCTTTTTTAGGGTATTTGAATAAAAATGAGCTGTGTAATTAAAAAAGTAAATAAATATAAGAGAGTAGACATTCTTTAACAAAAGTGATTATCTTGAACTTTTCAATAATCAAACAATACTTTAATTATATAACCTAATTACGGTATTGTTTGGTCATTAGAACGAAATTGGGCACTTATGTCGTATCTATGAAGCAGCAGATTTTCTGTCCTTCTATTGAAAATAAAGGGAGGTAATTCAACCGGAAGTGATTTTTTTTTACAACATAAAAAAAATGCAAGACTGATTTGTTTTGGGGTAACAAGAAACAATTAACAATTTCTTTTTTTTTATTATATGAAGTAAAAATTTATGAAAAGTCAAAAATGATTTTTTCTTTAATTTAATTGAAAAGTTTTGATTGGTGGGATTTTTTTAAATAAAAATGAAAAGTTTGGTCAAAATAGAGCGTAGGGGCCCCTCGATCAACCGCCCGAGAAACCACATGTGGGCATGCGCCAATGTAGACAGGAAGCGCACAATTTAAAAATATATAAAAAAAACAAATCTAAATTTTGCAAAACTGAAAACGCTATTGAATGAAAATGTAGAATAAAAAACAAACACGTAAACGCTATTGAATGAAAATGGAGAATAAAAAACAAACACGTAATAAAAAAAAAACTGTAATGAATGAATGAATGAATGAATGAAAGAGTTCGAGGAGACTGAGTTTACTTTTGATAAAGCTTTATTCAGCAGAGATATAACGCAGGGAGCGAGGCCTCCACGAAGAAGTAATGGCGTATTTACAGAGAAAGGAAAAAGGAAGTAACTAAGGGAAGTAATTCACTTCCGGAGCAGAGAAGAAGTAAAGAGTTCTTTTCATCACATTCTCCGTCACACAGGAAAGTTCAGGGCTGTATGTTCGTCTGGGGAAGAAAGTTTGTCGGACTCTCAGGTGGTGACCTCTGCTTAAACTGAAAAGGAGAGAAAAACAAAGGTTCAAAGCTGATAGTTTTCAGCTAGATACCGAGGACTTTGGCGGATTCTGGTAGAACGTCGAACATTCAGCTCCTCAGCATTTTCTGAAGATATACTTTGGCAATCTTCCGAGGATGGGGATTGGCCAGGGGTAGGAACCAAATTGTCAACGATGAACTTTTCGTGAACAGGAGAAGTGTTAAACTGGAGAGGTGCAGTCTGTATTTGTAGGTTCTCTGGTATAGGATTAATTTCGGTATCCGAACTGCTTGTTCTATCGCCCCATGGAGACAAGTGGCGTAGGGACACTGTAGTCTCTCGTCCACTGTTGAAACGCACGTGGGCATAGTTTGGATTGACTTCGAGTACGTCTACGGGCTCGACTAGGGGCTCGTATTTGCTTCCGCGTACATGGCGCTTCAAGAGGACGGATGTAGCTTTTGTTAACCATGTAGGTATGGAATCTCCGGTTGCTGATTTCCTTTGGAAGTTGAAGAGACGTTCATGAGGAGTGCAATTAGTGGAGGTGGAGAGCAACGAGTGGATGCTGTGGAGGGCTACATCTAGCACTTTTTCCCAATCGGTAACAGGGAGATCTCTCGACCGGAGAGCAAGACTCACAGTTTGCCAGATGATACCATTGTACCTCTCCACCTGTCCGTTACCTTGAGGATTAAAGGCGGTTGTTCGGCTGGTAGCAATGCCTCGGGAGCGCAGGAATTCCTTTAGCTCTTCCGACATGAAAGCTGTACCGCGATCAGAGTGTACAAAAGAGAGATTTCCAAAAACAGAAAATAGATTTGTTAGATGTTTCCGGACAGTTGCAGCTGAGACATCGGCACAAGGGAATGCGAAGGGGAAGCGAGAGTATTCGTCAATAACGGTTAGTATATAGCGGTTGCGGGCATTTGAAGGTAATGGTCCTTTGAAGTCTACACTTAGTCTTTCAAAGGGTTGACTCGCTTTTATGAGCGTTTGAGGTGGCGCATTAAAGAATCTCGGTTTTATCTCCGAGCAGACTTGACAGGCTCTTATTACCACTCTTACATCTTCCACAGAGTAGGGCAGATTCTTGCTCCTGACAAAATGTAGCATTCGGGTGACCCCAGGGTGACATAAGTCTGAGTGCAAGGAATGTAACTTGTCAGCTGAGGTAGTAGTAGAGCAGATGCGAGACAAGGCATCTGCAGCAGCATTTTGTTTCCCCGGGCGATAAGTGATATCGTAGCTGAAACAAGCAAGTTCCAACTTCCATCTTGTGATCTTCTCATTTTTTATTTTGCTCTTGCTTTTAGGATCAAACATGAAAGAGACAGATTTTTGATCTGTGATCAACTTAAAATGTTTCCCGAGCAATAAGTGTCGCCATTTTCGGATCGCCTCCACGATAGCGTATGCCTCCTTTTCAACAGAGGAGTGCTTCTGTTCAGCAGAAGTTAGAGTTCTTGAAAAGAAAGCTACGGGACGAGAGTTTTGGGTTAAGGAGGCGGCGATGGCATGTTCCGAAGCATCGGTTTCGACCTCGAGAGGGAGAGAAGAGTCTATGGCCACTAGGGACGATTTCGCAATTTCCTTCTTCAGGTACCTGAAGGCGTCTGCTTGTTCCTTAGTGAGAGGAAAGTTGGTAACTCTGGTAAGGGGGTGTAGCTTTTCAGAGAAGTTCGAGATCCACCTGGAATAGTGAGAGAACATCCCCATTGCACGGCGAAGAGAAGAGAGGTCCTGAGGTTCTGGCAAGTCCATCAATCCCTTGAGCCTATCAGAGTCAGGTTTTACGGAGCCTTTGCTTATGGTATACCCAAGCAAGTCTACAGAAGTAAGTGAGTAGTGACATTTGTCTTTGTTCAGCGTCAGTCCGTACTTCACTACTGCATTCATGAATTTTTTTAAATTCGTATCATGCATAGCCTGATCTTTTCCACAAATGGTAACGTTGTCGATGTAGGCATAGGTTCCTCGAAGGTCTTCTCGCTTTATGACATCATCGATGACTCGTTGGAAACTCGCTATTCCATTGGTTACTCCGAACGGGATTCGACGAAACTGATACAGAGATCCAGCAGCTTCGAAGGCCGTGTATTTTCGTTCTTCTGGCCTGATAGCAACCTGATGATAAGCGCTGGTCAGATCAAGAGTGCTAAATAGTTTGTAGGTGGCAATCTCATTTACCATGTCCTCCATTCGAGGAAGAGGATAAGCGTCAAGGAGAGTAAACCGATTTATTGTTTGGGAGTAGTCCACAACAAGTCTCTTTCTGTGATTTTCTGGAGATACCACAAGCGTTTGAGCTCGCCACGGGGATTGAGAGGGCTCAATGATACCTTCCTTTAGCATACGGGAGACTTCCGATTTAATAAATTTAGCATCAGGTAAGGTATGTCGCCGGGATTTAACAGCTATCGGGCGACAGTCCGAGGTTAGATTGGTAAACAGAGAAGGGTAAGGGATATTTTTAATGGCGGTCAGCCTACAGACAGTGAGAGGGGGAAGGGGTCCTCCAAAAGGTATTTCCACAGATGAGTGTCGACACAGAAATTTATGCCCGAGAATGACGTCACAGCATAGGTTGGCCATAATTGCTAGTTTAACATTACGGTACTCCCTACCACTCAGACTGAGAGATACGACACAGTGCCCGAGGGTAGAGGACGAATGAGAACTGCTAGCCATCAGAATCCTCTCAGAACTTGGTGTGACTGCCAAACCGAGCCCTTTAACCTTATCCGGATGAATAAAATTTTCGGAGCTCCCCGTATCGACGAGTATCCTCATAGGCTCACCCTTTATTTTCCCCCACAAGGACGAACGAGATAGACTCTCCGAGGAGTTAAAGGGAACAGATGAAGCAAGTAGGGACTCACTGTAGTTGATAGCAGCCGCCGTGGGTGATCTGCAGACACGAGCGAAATGCCCCTTTTTTTTACAATTTTTGCAAATAGCGCTTTTGGCAGAGCACCTCGCTCGGTCGTGTCTCGGGTATCCACAGAAAAAGCATTTCTGTTCGGAGAGTGCGGCTAACATGGGTTGCTCCTTCTCGCACGTGGACCGGTCGTCCCTTTGTTCCAGTGTTTCAGCAGTGGGGATAGCAGCCGCCAAGGAGTCCGTCTGGGCGTATGAACTTAGCTGTTTCTGGGCTATTTCTAGCGTCAGAGCCTGGTCGTAGGCTGTGTGTAGGTCGAGTTTCTTATTCTCTAACAGCCTTTGTCTAATGTGGGATGACGAAATCCCATTTATGAACGCATCCCTGATGTATTCATCTCTCGCCTGTATGGCTGTAACAGCCTGGAAATCACAGTCCTTAGAGAGTGTTTTTAAGGACTGTAAATATTGGTCAACACTTTCGTTAGACCGTTGCCGACGAGTCGCCAATAGATGCCGGCAGAAAATGCTGTTTCGGGGCTGTACGAAAACCTCTTCCAGAACATTCATAGCTTCGCGGTAATTGTCACAATCCGAAATGTGTTTATAAATTGCTGGCGACACAAGGTTGATCAATAAATTGAGTCTTTGTTCGTCGGTAAGCTGGGAGCAGTTAACGGCGTTGAGGAAAATATTAAAGGATCTTTTCCAGTGTCGCCACGTGTCGCCTGCGTCGGCTTTTGACGGGTCTAAATCCAATCGTTCAGGCTTGAGGTATTTTTCCATTTTTCTTATATCTCTGCTGAATAAATTGTAATGAATGAATGAATGAATGAATGAAAGAGTTCGAGGAGACTGAGTTTACTTTTGATAAAGCTTTATTCAGCAGAGATATAACGCAGGGAGCGAGGCCTCCACGAAGAAGTAATGGCGTATTTACAGAGAAAGGAAAAAGGAAGTAACTAAGGGAAGTAATTCACTTCCGGAGCAGAGAAGAAGTAAAGAGTTCTTTTCATCACAACGTAAATTTATACAGGATACAAATGGTTAATTTTATTTACTAAAGCGTTGAAAACGTCTTCGTGTTCCCGTATTCTTCCTTTTAACAATGATGGTTTCGTCGATTTCGACGATTTTTTTTTTCTACTCCTCCGATTTGTAATTGTCCAAAATTAGTTTTTCGGGGTATTTCTTTGCCCAAAGATACATGAGTATTACTAATTTCTTCGGCACTTCTGCATTCTTTATGAACCCGCAGCCGATTAAGAAATCGAAATTGAAGAGTTCCGTTTTTTTTCTCCAAGTACCATTCATTCAGAATTCACCGGAAGTTGAATTTACCGGGAGTTGAAGTAGAATTTAGTTTTTAGAAAATCGAGTTAAATGAGTTGAATCTTCGCGACATTGGTAATTTAATGAACCAGACGCAAAAAACAATCGATTTTTTACAGGCACATCGCCATCCACAGGTGCCACAACAAATCATGTGGAAAACATGTGGCAAAAGGCCAAAATGCGTTAGAAAATAGAATGTGGCACCCACACGCAAATGGTGGAGTCTTACTTAATGGAATTTATGTGGCGGCAGAAGTTTTCTGCTAACCCCATGGAAGCCATTATAAATCAAATTGCAGAACTTTATCCTGTTCAATAAAAGAAAAAGGACAAAAAAATACAGTCCCCCCCCCCAATGAAAACTTTTCATTTAGATAAAAAAAATCTCACCAAACAAAACTTTTCAACTACAATATATTTAAAAAAAATAAAAGCAAAATCAATGTTGACCAAAAAATTCATTCCCCCCCACCCCAATCAAAACTTTACATTTTTATTTATAAAATTTTTAATTCATATAATAAAAAAAAACAATTGTTAATTGTTTCTTGTTACCCAAAAACAAATCAGTCTTGCATTTTTTTTAGGTTGTAAATAAGTCACTTCCGGTTGAATTACTTCCCTTTATTTTCAGTAGAAGGACAGAAATCTGCGGGTTCATAAAGAATGCAGAAGTGCCATTTCTTCAAACTCATTCTTGACTTTTCAAAGAAAGAGTCTTTCCTAACGGAGACTTTCTTCCTGCATATTTTAACTCCGCATCGCAGAATATAACCATCAGTTAATTTTTCACTACAAATCCATTTCATGGTAGACCCACAAACACAGTCTGGATTCTTTAATTAATTTTAATTCCTAAAGAAAAATTAATAAATTCGCTTTACATCAATTTTAAATTGTGCGCTTCCTGTCGTCACTTCCGGTGGTTTCTCGAGCGGTTGATCGGGGGGCCCCCTACGCTCTATTTTGACCGGATTTTTTTTATATATAAATGAAAAGTTTTGATTGGGCCCCCCAATTTGTCAACATTGATTTTTTTGATTTTTTTTTTAATATAAATAATTTTAACATTTGGGAGGTCTGCAATTTGGTTTACAATGGCTTCCATGGGGTTAGCAGAAAACTTCTGCCGCCACATAAATTCGATTAAGTAGGACTCCACCATTTGCGTGTGGGTGCCACATTCTATTTTGTTACGCATCTTGGCCTTTTGCCACATGTTTTCCACATGATTTGTTGTGGCACCTGTGGATGGATGCACAAAATTGTATCTGATTTACACGCAAATGATGAAATCCTTCCGAAGCGAGTTGATCGTATGCACGCCAACAGTCTGAGATTGTTGTTCTGGGACGTACATACTGCTTTATTATAGGTATTAATGTTTCGGCATTTCTGGAAGGGACTGTTACTAAGCCAGACTTAGTGGCCGGTTCAAAACCACCAAATACCCAAAGTTGTCGTCGGATACGGCGGTGTGCCTGTAAAAAATCTATTGTTTTTTGTGGCTGCTTCATTAAATTACCAATGTCTCGAAGATTAATCTCATTTAACTCCATTTTCTAAATAGTAAATTCAACTTCCCGTGAATTCTGAATGAATGGTACTTAGAGGGAAAAAATATGGAACTCTTCAATTTCGATTTCTTAATCGGCAGCTGCTTCACAGATTCGACAGAAGTGCCCGAAATTGTTATAAAACTAGAACTGAAAAAGTTTAAATTTTTGTTTGGCTTAATGGAAATTGAATTACATTTTTTTTTTTTTTGCTTTAGCTCTTTTTAGTTAATTTTTTTTAAATTTCAACATTATTAATTTTCTTCTAAAATTAAAAAAAAAATTTAAAAAAATAACAATAATTGTTTTCTTGAAAAGAACAAATCTAGCTACAAATCCACGAATAACCAGATCTACCCACACGAAAAGAATAGTGCGTAGTAGCTGTGCATTTCTTTTCTGATATTTTATCTAATAATGAGAATGACATGCATTCTTTGTTTTAATAACTAAAACAAATGGAAACAGACAACTTTGTTTTGCTTTTCGGTAAACTTTTACTATCACACACGTCGTATTTTAGCAAAAAATAAAAATGAAATTCTAGTTTTTAGGCGATTATCTGAAAACAAAAAATATTCGCAAAAAGGAATTTAAAAAAATGTAGACTTTCCGATATATAGATACGTGCAAAATCAATGACCGATTCCCAAAATGTAAAAACATTTGACCCCCCCCCCCCTTCACTTAAAAATTTACCAAAATTCAGGAAATCAACCAATTTTAATGAAATTTTCAGTATTTATTAATCAAAGATCACGGAATATAATGAAATCATTATTTTTCTTAAAATCTTAGTGAAAATGTATTATTTGTTGAAAACAAAATACACCTTTACTAGAGTTATATTTTTTTACGTATTAATAAAAAAAAATGCATGAATTTTTTTAATGAAAATAAAGCACTGTAGATATTAAAAATTAAACATTTTAAAAAATATATTTCATATATATTACGAAAGGGGCTCCTAAATTCCGTGTTAATAAAATCACTATACCTCGAAGGAAAATTAATTTCTTGAATTAGCGATGTCATCATTGAATAAAGCATTGTTTAATCAATATTTTCACCAAAAAATAATATAATTGCAAAAATATTTTATGTGATTTTAATGATTAGAGTTTCTGGGAAAATTTAAAATGCGATATAATTATATTTCTCTTTCGCACATAAACGTGTCATCATCAGCGTAAGAAGATTTTTTTATAATCTTGAAAATAAACAAAAAAAAATTTTTTAATGAGGATCAGGATCATTACAAAAAAAGAATTTTAAAAATTGGATAATTTCTACTAACGATTAACTTGGATTGGTATGGTGGCCCTATTCTGTAATAAACAGGTGAGATTAGCCTTCCAACCATCACTCACTTTTACACCGCCCTCAAAACGTTCTTTTGAGAGATTCAACAATTTCATTAATTTCACAATTCATCGTCAATTATTTGGAAAGTTTGTATTTGTTTTGTCATAATTAATAAATATTTAAAAAGTTAAAAATTATTTATTAAATAAAGGGAATTCAAACATGACATTTTCTTCCAAAATTGAATTCTATTTATTTATAAAATAAATAATTGTTTTAACTTTTTTTCAATGAATAAATTGTCAGTGTAGTCATTGACTTTAATTGACTTTTTCATACTTAAAATTTAAAAAAATACACTTTATTTTTTAAAGAATTAATGTAATTTATCATTACGATACATTAAGAATAAATCGAATAACTAAAGATAATGATAAAATTGACGCAGTTCGTAACGTAAAAATAATTTTTAACATTTTAAAAGTTTTATTTCAAATTCTATGGAAAAACATTGGTAAACAGACGTCATCAATAATTTCAGAGTATTACCGAATTAAACTAATGCCAAGTTGAATATGAATCTTTTTAGTGAAAAATAAATACAATCTTAATTGCGTACATTCACAAATATTTGAATTAAATAAACATTCCGTTTTTTATTACAACAAAATAAGGGTACTTAAATTAATTAAATTTCTTTATAACCTTAAAAAGAATAAAGAAATTAATGGATAATTTTTCAAAACCATTTTCATATATAAAGTTAAAAATGATAAATTATTACATTTTTGTCTTCCATATATTTTGCATAGCGATAGTCAATCGGTAAACGATTGACTGAATGCCGGATTTTACTAAACTATGATTTTGGGGGGGATAATTTTGCTAATTTTTAGTAAAACGTAGGAATTTTTTTTTTAATTCAGTATCTTATGACTTTAATTTAAAAATTATCTTTGAAATAGTTCCCAAAAACTTATTATCTTTCAAGGGATTTTTACAAGTAATTTCTTCAAAGTTAAAAAATTCACTGAATGTTGGGGTTTTTCAGCCGTCGTGATAACATATTTCATTATAATTTCTTTTTCACACGTAAATATAGTTTTTTTCCTTTTAGAGGCTTTTTATCTTTCAAACACAGAGTTTATACGGAAACTAATTAAATAATTGATGATAAGCGATTTTTAATAAGCATAGTCCGTACAAGAGACGGACATTTTTACACGTACCTATGAGCACTCACTTCTGGACCAGTTAGGGATAAAAGGGACAGTTAACTAATTTTCTTTTTGTCAATTTTTTTAGAGAAAGCAGATTTTGTGTGAGATGAAGGGAGGTGTTTTTTTTTTTTTTTACTCAATTCACCCCAAACAAGGCGCACTTTGAATTAGGTGATAGATTTATAGGAACATCTCAATTGGGGAATTGTGCAACGAGATGCTTGTTCACATTATATTTGAATTTCTGCATGTTGGTACAGTCAGGGAAACAGGGAGCATGGAGGGAATTCAAAAGGCAAGCGGATCGAGGAAAAAAGCTACTGAATTAGAATGCCTCCCGCATCTGGAGATCTCTACAGTGAAGGGGTGTGATTTTGCTGTTGGTCGGGGGTATTTACGTTGAGAGGGCACAAGTTCAGCAAGTTCGCCAGAGCACATTTCGTTGAAGTACTTGTAAAACACGCACAGGAATGCAACATTGCAACGATGGGACAGAGGCTGGAGCCTGGTGGACAGTGTGTGACCTTGAGGGGAAAGCCATGGCCCGTATCGGCTATAAAATTAATATGGGCTTTGCTCGTTCGCCAGTTTCTGTTTCATGGGAAAACGAGTGGGCTCTGGCTTCCTTTGGGCATCCTTTCTGGGGGGGGGGGGGCAAAAGCATGGCGAGAGTGGAAGCATTCAGAAAGCAAAAAAAAAAGTTTCCCTTTTTTGTTTATTTAAAGCGGGGGTAGAAGGCTTTTATCCTTGCAAAAACTTATGCAACCTTCTACGGAAGGCAAGATAGCTGTATGTAAAAACGCATGGTTCATCCTTAAATAGTAATGAAAAAATAAAATGTGTAACAGCACCTTTTTATTCGTATTGGTTGTCTTCAGACTCGCTAAAAGTCGGAACTGCTTCGGCTTTCTCCATTCGTAATCGAAAATGCTTAAGTCACGATTGTTAATCTATGGGTGCCTCTTCAGAATTAAATTTTTTGCTAAAATACAATGGGTGTTATAGTAAATTAAAAAAAAAATACCTGCTTTTCAATGAACAAACTAAAAACTTAAATAAAATCGTTGTGACTTGTTTTAGCCGATCGTCAGAGGCATGGAAAATCAACCAGGCTTTGCTTCGAACAATTTGTAAACAAACATTTCCCCTTTTAAAACTTAATTCTCATTTCTTAGAGTTAAAATACAAAAAATCAAAACTAATCAGTTTGTTTGGGAGAATCTGATGTCGTGTGGCTGTGGTCAACTTCGTTTAAGATAAAGTGATAATGTTGAGAAAAGGTGGGAAAAATGATAAACCCGCTCAAATAATACAATCAAATCAACTCATTTGAGTAGCTTTATCTTCATCTTTATTGATCGAAAGAAAATCTTTTCAATCAATAAGAAATATTAGCTAGTTAATCACTTTTCTCCACCTATCCTCGGCATTTTGTCAGATTTAATCCAAATTATTTTGCTTCATTCATATATATATATATATATATATATATATATATATACACACTTTTTCGGTGCTTCTACAGTATTGTGTACATATGAAATATTTACGTCTTTAATTTAAAAGAGTGGCTTGAAAGGGGAGATAATTCAAACTTTTTTGTCAAAACTGATTTCTCCAAAAATTCAAATTGTGCATAAACAATTTTAATACACGACTTGCACGCACACACAACGCTCGGTGATGTTCGGCACTGGCTTTTTAATACAAAATCAAATAAAAATTCAGACGATACGTTAAAACTAAATAGATTTATTGAAATAAATTAAACATCAAATAATAAATGAACCAGTTTTTTTTAAATACGTAATTGAAATGAAGTAAAAAAAAAAAAAACAAGTTTTATACTGGGTACAATTCTGCGATCTGTGAGAAAACATTTGATTAAAAGTTTGAATTATCTTCCCCTTTCGAGTCACTCTTTTAAATTAAAGACGTTAATGTTTCATATGTACACAATACTGCAGAAGCGTCCTTTTTTCTTTATTTAAATGCTTTTTTGCGTGTACTCTCTCAATCAAAATGACTAATAGAGGCCATTATAAAAAAGATAACTTTTTTTCGAGTGTCTTAATATTAGTTTTGATTGTTTACCTATATAAGGATGCACCTAGGGAATGTTTCATTACTTTGCTTTGAAAAAAAAGGATAAATAAGTAAAATGAAAAGAACCATTTTGATGTTAACGGTTCTTTTGGGTGAGGGGGTAATCTGATGGGAAACACATTCACTGAAGAAGCTTTTTGAAAACATCTTGACATTATTATAAAGAAAAAATGTGTGTTTTGAAAATGAACAGAAACAATTGTATGAATAAAGATATTTTTTGTAATTAATTCAGAACATACATAAAGAAAACAAGCGTCTCAATCCGAACCAAATTAAGACAGCGTATCTTTGACAAACACATGTTTATTTACCTCTTCTGCGGGAGGTTAGAGACAAGGTCAAAGTATTTTTTATTTACCTTGTAGCAGTTGCATCAGTGAACTATTTTGTATTGGTCTACGTGACCGGCAGTAGGTTGTGATTCGGCTTGGAGATTAACCATCGCCTCTTCTCGCATAAACAAGCAATTCACTTAAGCTCAATGAGATTCATATGCGATTAATCATGTTGGCGCAAAACCCAAACAACGTTGGATGATCAACAGAACAATTTCATTTCCAGTCTTAATCTCAAACAGACAAGATGTGATCCTGCTCTCTCTCTACCGAGAGGAATCGTGGAACTTCATAAGATTATTTAATCTTGTCAACCGTAATCAGCCCATTATACAACCTTCATTTGGTTCCTGTGTTCCCGTGCATAAAACTGCATATCTCTTTAGTTGTGGAGCCGTTATTATTTCGTGGAAGAATGGTGATCCTTTTTGCTTATGTAACATTTCTATTTCAGTCAGATTTGGCCAGACGAATTATCATTCCAAGTAAGTTTGTCATTCTGATTTTCTTCAAATTAACATTGGCTCCCTCAGCTAAAATCTCCCCTCTAGAAGCTAGATACAGGGGTGGGTGTGGAAAGCCAGCATACTATGATTAGCGCGCTCGGGTCTACTAAAAATGCCTGAGCAGCCTCGTCGGCATTCCCCGGTAGGGGCACCTAAGGCGATTAGCAATAAACTAACCCCTTCTCAGAAGGTAAAGCCTGGGAGGGTGGACCTCCTAAGACTGAACAGAATCATGCCCCGACTGGTAAGAAGACACCTACTCAGCCTGTGCCAGGTAAATAAACATCTTGGACAAGCAAAAGGTTCGATATCCTATCGGATAGACAACAAATGATATTAAGATGTATTTAATCTCGCTACTACGGCATCACCGATCGTTAGAAATGTACCTGACTGGCACCATTAAAAATCCGGCAAATGTTGAGATGGACGGCATAAACATTTTCTTTAAAAAGTTGAATAAAATTAGTGTATAGGCGATAATATACCTTTTTTTTAATATTACGACATGATGAACGTTTGGGAGTTAAAATCAATTTAGTATTGCGTAGTAATAGGGGTAAAAAGGACGTTTTAACACAGTTTTCGTCTTGAGCGATACAAAAGAATATGGATCCATGAGCAATGTTCCAGTCCAGTAAGACTCTGTTTTGTTAAAATCTCGATTATTCTAGCATATTTACACATTTAAAACGTGTTTTTCTTTAGATTACATGCGTAATACTAAATAGATTTTAACTCGAATGCTTCCTCATTTATCAATATTAAAACAAAACATAAAAGCATTTTATCACCTATACCATGGCCTACGTAATATAGTAAAACTATATTACGTAGGTGGCCTACACATCGCATTTTGTTCAGACCGTCAATTTCAACATTTGCCAAAAATATTTTCGAATTATGCCAGTCGGGTACATTTCTGATGATCGTTTAAGCTACGTATATATTAACATCAATTGAGTGTGTGAATAGTTTAATCTACGACATTATTTATCTTTTGTTTCATTTGTGTGTGACTCAACTGTGTGAAAAAGTGAAGAAGAAAAAACTTGGGGACAAAATATTGTACTTTTTTCGGTTTCGTATTGTAAAAAAAATATTTATTTTTGCTTCAATGCAGCTCCATATTTCGATAACAAAAAAAACAACAACATTATCCTGTAAAAAAAGTAATATTTGTAAAGCAAAATAAAATTAAATTAAAAAAAATAATTGTTTCATTTGGAGGGTAGGGCGAAGATTATTTTTATAGCTAAAGAAAAGGTACATTTTAAGGTTATCTTGAACATTTCAACCCTGTTATTACTGCCAAATGTTACGTCATACATTTCAATGTAAAACTAAACATAGAAAATCCGCCAACATCGAACTGAGCGAAAATAAAATGTCGAAATATGTGAAGTAATATTGAAATGTTCAAGACAGGCCATTTTAATATATTTAATCAATCAAGTTGCTCTTAAATAGCTGTGGGTAAAAAGAGGTGTGACAAAAACATCACACTGATTGCAAATATCAATTACATTTCTCATGATAACTTCGAAAAAGATTTATTTACATTCGTATGTTAAATTTATACAAAATAGAACGTTCCATTTTTTGCATGCGCGTTAATTGCTAAGCTCAATTTTAAAATTTCTCAAAGATGATGAGTTTGTTTGTAACGGACACTAAACTCACCCCCGATGATTATTGATCGGGATGCGTTTTCTGTACGATGCGTACCTGGGTACTAAAACAAAACACGACAAGAACGCCCAACTTGAAGTCCGCGGTAAACGGTGTATGGCCCAAATTGGTTCCTCATATTAAAGTCTTCCTGTTTTGGTTAAAAATAAGTACATCTTCACCGAATGATCACCACAATCTATATAATAAAGTTATAAGAAAAGATATTGTTTGTTTGTCTGTCTTCTACGAGTAAAACGCAACTGTTTAATTTAAGTTTTAATCTTAAACACTTTTTTATTCGATAATTTTAAGGATCAAACGATACCTTGAAATTAATTAAACTTTCACAAAAGTCCTATTTAGCTTCTTTTTTTTTAATGAACCATAATATTCGACTTTTGTCTATAAACACTTTAATTCTCGCAAGAAATCAGTTTAAAAGATTCAAAACTATTTTGGATTTTTATGCCGATGATTGATGATGATCTGATAAAAAAATTTTTACTTCATATGGGGAAATTTACAATTATTAATTTCAAAACTTTTTTTTTCTGATGAATCAACAAAGCCAGTCCTATCAGCTGAAGGATGAAGAATACTATGAGAGGATTGAAAATGGTGAATGGAACGAACAAAGTTTGATGACTTATGGGGACGGTTTATAACAAGTATTTGTTCACATTGGATTTTAAGACGACCATGTTGTAGTCTGCAGAGAAGCAGTCCGTGGTAATATGTTCCACAGATGGGAAGTTCTTGGAAAGAAACTTTGTTCGTGGAAATTCGGTCTGGCGCTAGTAGCCACACGGGGGATCGCTCCAAAAGAAATTAAATGCAAATAAATTAAACTTTTATCACAACAATTATTTGCCCCAAACAAGAAATGCTTTGTCTTATTTATGGGATTTATTCTAGTCTAGGAGGATAGTGTCATGAGGAACGAACATTACACTGCCCCCCACCAAAGGAGGAGGTAATGCTTGGAAAGATGGACTAATGACAACAGAACAGATATTTCAACATTTTTCTAAGACGTCTTATCGATTTTATTGCAAAACTGATTTTTTTTTTTTTGTTAATAACATATATTTCATCATTGAATTATTTTTCTAAAAATATAATTATTTTTCTTACCATAAATTGATTAAGGAAGGGAAAGGGTAATGACGTAAATGTAAATGTGTAAAAATTAAAGAAGAAAAAACTCCCGGGCAACGCTGGAGAGATACGGCTAGTAATAAATAAAAATAAAAATAAAATAAATTATTTTGTGACATTTCACTACTTTTCTTTTTTTCATAAGTACTTTGTTTTGTATTGTTTCAATATTTTCATCGGAATTCCAAGGGAAAAGTTATTTATGTTTTGTCGCTAATGAGTTTTGACTAAAACAAAACTTGAAAAGAAAATAGTCGAAACAAAAAAAAAAAAAGTCGACCGAGCAAATACTTCAAATTTCATATTTTCTAAATGGTGTAAGTTTGCTCTGCTAATGTCAACGTCTGGAGTTGATGCTTGTTTTTTTTTTCTTTGGGAAATTAAGTTTAATAATAATATAAAAAATATATATTGCAAACCTTGCATACTAAAATTGAATGTAAATTGTAAAGTTACATTTAAACAGTTAAATTAAAAATACAATTAGGTAAAAAAAAATGTGTTTTTATTATTATTTTACTAGCCTGGGAAGATGGTATCATGACGAACGTCGAACATATACTACACTACTCATCCACAAAAGAGGTAATGCCTGGGAGGATGGTATCATGACGCATGAAGATATACTACACTGCCCACCAAAGGATAAAGTAATGCTTTGGAGGATGGGCTAATGATAACAGAACAGATACTACACTACTACTACCCCCCCCCCGAATATAGCATTGAAAGTTAGTTACAATAGTACATTAATAGAAGTAGATAGTTTCGGCTTCAGACAGACAGGTACCAAATCTTCGTTAGATTATTTGGATTTTTTTTTTTTAATAATAAATAAAAACAACAGCAAATAACTTAGTCACTCCTTGATATTGTGGATTTGATTTTGAATAATAATAGTAGTAATAATAATGAACAGAAATTTCACAAACTCCCCCCCCCCCCAAAAAAGCTGCTACCACACAAAATAGTCGTGAAGGGTCAAAGTAAAGATGCTGATAGGACCGAGGAGGGAGGGCACTAACCAGACCTCCACTTGAAGGGTGCGGAGAGTACTGGCACCATGGGGAGGCTTATTGGAAATCTGAGGAGACTTGTTGTCACTCAGACTCCAGGGAACACCGCTGAGCAATCATTGATGATAACCTGTGTGAGAACTCCTAGTGAGTAGTACCGAATAATAACAAAACACAACAAACCACTAATTGACTTCCTGATATTGTGGATCTGTTGTTAAAAAACAACTTGATGACGACACAGCGATCAGCATTTGTTGTTATTTTGAAGAGCTCATATGTCAGTAAACTTCATCTGTCTGAAGCCTTTTTTAATTAAAACAAAACAACACTATATTAATAAATAAAATAAAAAGTGTGTGTGTGTTTTACTAATGGGTCATCACTTATCAAGGCCAAAAGTCACTCGCGGATAAGGGTTAATGAGATGGATAAATTTGTCTGATGAATGATGAAGAATATTATGAGAGGGTTAAAATGAACAGTTTGATTGTTTACATTGGACTGGAAGACGACCATGTTGTAGTCTGCAGGAAAGTAGGCTTCTGTTTGTGTGTGTGTGTGCGTGTGTATGCGTGTGTGTCTTGTATCTATGTGACTTACACACTATTATTTCATATACTTACTATCAATTGGTTGTTTATTGAAATCAAAAATACAATAGCCTAAAGTACGAAAACAAACATTTTTGAAATCTTATTTACAAAAAATAATGTTATGTGGTGAAATGAGACGAAGTAAAAAGTGAGAGAAGGGGAGAAAGACTATATACTTTTATTATTAATACATTTAGGAATTTTTAAAAATCGCAAGTATTTATACGATTTAAAAAGAAAAAAAATGGGTACATCTACAGAATTTGAACCGAACTGTGTTTTGTTGTTGTTTTTTTACCCTAACCTAAATCTAAACTAACCCTAAACTAATCATAACCTAAGTTTTAGGCTTAGTTCGACAAAAGTTGGTTTGGTTCGGTACAAATTCTGCAGAAGCACCCAATAATGTCTATATAAATAAAATGGTCGCAATAATTAAAATATTTATCTTGGGAATTTTTTTTAATCGGGTAATTTTCTTAGTTTACAGGTATTAAATCTTATGCTTATTCACGTTGGACATTAATTTAAAACAAATACCTTTTCAATAAAATCAATTATTATTGTTTTGTTATGTATTGTTTTTATTTTAAAATTATTTTTTATCAATTTTTTTTTTTTAATGGACAAGAAGAATGGCCATCACAATTGCATGGCAAATACGTATCAGTTAATGTTATGTTTAGACTTGTTAATAATTTTAAAATAAAAACAATAGTTACACATACATAAATCATGGTTTTATTGAAAAAAGGATTGAAAAAGAATTTAAACTAGGAAATTATCAAAATTCGCTATACGCTAAATATATGGCCTGGCGAATTCATTCGTGGAATGAGACACAGACGTTTCTGTGTAGCTCGTTCGCCCCAAAGTATATAGGTCATTTATAGTAAACAATACAACATATATATTTATACCATACAATTATGTGCTGATTAGTTATTCGTACCGGCGGTTTCGAAGGCAATAGATGTTTTAATAAACCATAATTAGTCCAGCCGTCGATGAAGTGGTAGTATCCAAACAAACACCTATTGCCCAGATACCGCCAGTACGGTGGTCAATCTGATTTGCTAATCAGATTGACCACCGTACTGGCGGTACAGAAACGTTTGTGTCTCATTCCCCGAATGAATTTGCCAGGCTATTATATATATATATATAATTCAATATATTGATTAGTCTAATCAACACATAATTGTATATCATAAATATATAGATTATCTTGAACTTTTCAGCTTTAAGATGACTGATATTAAAACAACATTATCCTAACCAAGTTTTATAACAATTTGATTCAATTAATAATTTAATGACCAAATAATACTGTAATATTAACCTAATTATTACGATATTGTTTAGTCATTGTTATAAAACTAGAACTAATTTGGTTAAGCTACTGTTGTTTCAATGGCAGCTATCTTAAAGCTGAAAAGTTCAAGATAACCGATATATAAATATATTATGCTCTTACTAACGTAGTTAGGCACTCCGTAATTATTTCTTCATACATATTGTGTGTGTATTTAAAATATGACTAATTTTGTTTTGTTTTTAGGAAAACAGTAAATATATTTATTATTATTTTAGTTGATAAAAACATTGCTTTAAAAATTAAAGCCAATATTTATTTTTTAACGCAAATATTACTTTTCAAACTAAATATTTTTTAATAAGTGTTTTTTAAACCATTTTTGGATGACCGAGACAACTAGTACTAAACTAAAATTAGTACCTATTATTTAGTATAACCAGTAATTGTTGTTGTTGTTAGCTTCAAGAATGATTTCGATAAATAAATAAATCATATTTTTTTATTTATTTAATAAATTAATAATCTTAAATGTTAGACAAATCTCAACCAATCACATAGAAACTAGGATAAGTTTGAAGTCTGATGTCAATATAGGTAAAAAAAGGGTTTATGCACAAAATGTAAACATACTCGACCAAGAAAAATAAATTTAAAAAAGAAAAAACATAAGTTGATTACTGGATCTAAAAATCATAATTAAAAGGTATAATATTTAATAAAATATTAAACACAACTTTAATGTTTAAAAAAAAAGAATATTTACTCTCAGTTATGAATTAACTAAGTAAATAAGGATAAAGTAGTACATTTTTATTTTAGTGTTTCGCTTTGCTTCTTCGTACATCTGGATAAAAAAAAAATCCTGTAAAACCTAAAAATTATAATACGCAATATCAAATTAATATTAATAAATTAAATAATCATTATTTCAGCTCTATATCATGAAAAAAAAAAAGAGAGAAAAAAGCTTAAATTTACTTAAAATCGCACGGAAGTATAAAAAAAACGTCGAAGATAATATAAATATATAAGTCTCCAAACAAAAGAAAGCAGACGAGGCTTCTTTTCCCCTTTGTTTTGTATTGGCCCTTTCCTTGTAAATGTGGCTTATTGGTTCCTTTTTTTTTTAATGTGGATTATTGGTGAGATTTTTTTTGTGGATTATTTGTGGGATGTTTTTTTTTTGTGATTTTTTTTAAATGTGGATTATTGGTGATTTTTTTAATGTGAATTATTTATTTTTTGTGGATTATTGATGCTTTTTTTTTTAAACTCACACACAATGAATGAATGAATAAATAAATAAATATGACCCCCCACCCAACTTCAATCTAAAAACATTGGGAAAAATTATTTAACGAACCTGGTAGGGCGGTGGTGGCCCCAGGGCCGGATCTGAACCATCATTACTGTCACTTCCCCTAAGCAAAGATATATCATCAGCATTTGGTGTTTTTAAACAGTTCCCCATCTTGTAGCAGGTGAACCTCCTCCAAAGATGGATCAGATCTTGGATGAACGGGAATCCTTTAAAAATGTCGTCTTTTTTTTTTTTGCTTATTGTTTTTTTTTCTTTTTTAAGCAGTTTAAAAAACAAATTTTTTTTTTAGATTATGACTAATAATTTACCAAACCTTTATTTATTTATTTTTTTGCAAATGTAGATCAGTTTATTTTCTTACTTACTTTCCCCTAAAAAATCCGTGAGAAAAGAAAAGAAAGGAACCGTCTTAGTCCCAGTCTTCTCTGAACTAGTGAACTAAAAACTAGTACTCTCTGGCGTAGACTAAAGAAATCCGTGTCTACAAATTGGAGATAGAGAGATACATAGAGAGAGAGGGGGGTAGAAAAAGCAACGGTAGAACGAAGGAGGGGGGGTCGTATGTCTATAAGTGAATGTATGAGAGGAAGGCTGAAAGAGTTCGGGAAGGGGAGGCGTAATGTTTATTGTGAAAGGAAGAGAATTATACCAGAAAGCATGGCGTTGTGTTGAGTAGTACTAGAGAGAGAGAAAGAGAGAAGGAGAAATCGAAACATAGGGGGAGATTGAAACTTATTCGCATTTAAAAACAAACAAAGGGATAGATATAAAAGCGGAGGTCAAGATGTACATAAAGAAAAAGAGAGAGAAGAAAAATAAGTATTCTCTCAGAAGAGATCTTTAAGGTCGTCATCACCGTCGACGCTTTATCAAGTAACCCTAACTCTTTCTCGGCAGCAGCAACAAAAAGTGTAATAGTGCCTATATATAAAAATAAAAAATAAATCTACTATATATATATATATATATATATATATATATATATATATATATATATATATATATATATATAATCAAATAACACTATACATTAGTTCGATCGTCCATCGATACCTGCGGTTTCACAGAAAACACAATTCAGGTTTTAAAATACCAAGCGTGAAAAGCGTCGATTGAAGAACGGTCACACCTGGTATTTTTAGTTCTACGGGCTGGATTTCCAGTGTTTTCATGAAACCGCAGGTAACGATGGACGATAGTGTTATTTGAAATTAAAAAAAAAACAGTAAAAAAATGTTTTTTATATACGTAATTGAACACTGGTCATTTTTCCTATACAAACTATATATATATATATATATATATATATATATATATATATATATATATATATATATATATATATATATATAATTTCTCTCTATTTTTTCTTTTTCTTTCCGTTTTTGCTGGAGATGGGGCATCCTACCGGATGCCAGACATTCACCGGCTATTTCAGACACTCCAGCCTAGAGATCTTTTTAAGATTCTAACCATTCCTTTAAGTGCAATTGTTTGTATTTCTCTTGCACTCGGTTCACCAGGTATACTCGCCAGATAGCTTTTGAAATTCTTTTTCTATATATGCGTTTGTATGTGTCATGTGTGAGATATCGTCATGACTGCGATGACCCACCCAACCGATTAAGTTAAAAGTAGCTCACAGGTAAGTCTATGAATGCCATTGTAAGAAAATACATTAAATTAAAATCCTTTTACTTTTTAAATGTTTATGATTTTAAAAAAACATGTAATTTATATGTTTTTCTACATGAACTGGACGGACTCCTATTAAAAAAAAATTGAACTTTTTACACCCCTTCGAATCATGATAGATAGTAATTAAACACAGTCATACCGTCAGGAAATAAATAAGTAAAGTGTATGAATTTGTCCCCATCCATACTACTCACACACAGAAAACAGTTGACAGCTCAATTATATTTTGGTTAATTAATTTAGGTATAATTTAAAAGAAAGATCTTGGTCAACTCATCTTTCAAAACATTGCATTCAGGCTGCAAACAAATCAAGGAGCTCCCTTTTTCTCATTCGATGCTCCTTCTGCAAACTCATTCCTGAAATATTTCTCCAACTTGAGGCCTTCCTCGTTGAATCACTTTTAGAGTATGGTGTCCAGGACTCTGCTCCATATGATACAAATTAGTCCGACAGTGGCTTTGTTGCTGTCGGCTGTAGTATGGTTCTGTTCAGTTCTAGGAGGTCCACCCTCGCAGACTATACCTTCTCTCTAAGAGGTTAATTTATTGCTAATCGCCTGAGGTGCTGACGGGGCTTCTCAGGCATTTTTTGTAGGCCAGAGTTTGCTTATCCTAGTGCACTGGCTTCTCAAAACCACACCTTGCGTCCTGGCAAAGAGGTAAATAATATATCTAATACGTGATATTCCAGAATTGTCATTCATAGGGAACCATGACCTGGAGAGAGTTCAGCGACTGGCTATTCAAATGGTACAGAGACTATGGGATTTGCCTTACAGAAGTCGACTCGAGAAGCTTATCCTTTTCTCCCTTGAGCGCCAATGTTTACGTGGTGATCTCATTTTAGCTTACAATCTCCTCAATGGGCATTATGATCTCCTTCGGGGCCTACTATTCATCTCTACACCAGAAAGAGGTCTGTGTAGGCATTACCAGAAACTGTTTCACCGCCGATTTCAGTGGAACCGGAGGAGAGTGCCGCTTTCTCAATCAGGATCCCTGGACCTTGAAATAAACTTCCAGGTGATCTAGTAAATGTACCAATGATACAGTAATTTGAGTCAAAATTAGAGAGGTGCTGGGCCACTGTATCCTCTTCTGTGTAAATCACCCCCTTTCTCTACATGTACTAAGTTGGATACTCCACCAGACTAGAGGAATTCTTGTCCTGGTTAAACCAAATTACCACACTAAAGATATACTATGACATAGTTAACTGGTTAATTTGGGATTAAAAAAATTGATGCTCTTAACTTCTTTACTGGCTCGGCGTTTGAGAGGTAGAGGAGAACTTTAATGAAACACTTGAATATTTATGTATGGAGATCAAGTGTTAGCCACAGGAAGTAAAATGAAACTGAAATATTGGTGCTCTAAACATGTGTCAATGTCAGTATTTTAACTAGTTTGTTTTTATGCTTATCCACTCATTCCATATACTGTGGCTGCCTTTCAGATTCGATTTTCATCTGATAATGTGAGACTTTTGTTTTGGTTCCCTACAAATGACAATTCTGGAATATCAGAAACCAAACCACTTCCTGCCAAATTTGTAATCATAAAAATAGACCATTAATTACAAAATCAAAAACGTAGAGAAGAGATTGTTCTAGCTAGAATAACAAGATAATAACGATAAAAATAAAGATCAATATTAATCTGTGTTCTGCATCGTTTGAAAATTAAAATTAAGTAGAAGCCCTGACATCCGGATAGTAATACGGTCAAGTAAAAAAAGTCAGTTCCCATAGGCAAAAGAATATGGTGATCAAGCAAATCCTTGCTGTCGAGATTTGACTCTAAGAGAGTCTTCATTGTTCGTCTAGGCCATTGCCCAGAAAGTGGCAGCGAGCTTTCACAGCTGCATATGTTCATCAACTATCCTAAAACATCATAAATAAAGGTGCTTATCCAGAATTATCGAGACATGGGTAAAAAAAAATAAGACAAACTGAGAAATATCTGTATGATTTACTTACCTGTGACGGAATAAATATATTGTATGCCAAAAATCACGTAAATTAATCAAGTAGTTTTTCTTTTATAAAAGAAAATCAAATTTTATCGATAAACGGGTAATATTGCCGGCATTATTGGTCATATTCAAGGGAGTTAAGAGAGATAACACCCAAAATTCCAGACTTTGTTTCTCTAGTTTGAAATATATATGGATTATTTCCCTTGAATATGACCAATATGGCGCCGATATTTTAACCTTATTTGTTTATCGATAAAATTTAATTTTCTTTTATAAAATAAAAACTACTTGATTAATTACGTGATTCATACCGTCATGGATACGTAAATCATACAAATATTTCTGTTTGTCTTTTTTTTTCCACATGTCTCGGTAATTCTGGATAAGCACCAAAATAAACTATCCTAAAACACTGTTTGTCAGTTCTCTCACAAAAAAACGGAGGTTAAGGAATCACACTAACTATTCCATTTTGTCTAGAATTTAAATCTCCTTGCTCAAACTTCCTCATAAATCTATATACGACAACATTTTAGTAAGGAGACATAAAATAAAACAAAGGAGGCTTCGAGAGCGCTGCTGAAACTATTGCCGTTGTCTTCGTTAGCTTACTCCCGCCTCGGTTTAAGTGTTTGAAAGTAGGTAGTGTTAATTGAGATGGCGTTAACAGTCATAGTTGTCAATTAGATTATCTCCCCTTTGCAGATTGGCTGTTTAGAGTGGCTAAAGCTAGATGGCTCTGGCTGGCAGTCAGTTTGGATAGGTGCTAGTGTTATTAATATAAAAATTGTACTTATTTTATTGAAGAGTGTTAGTTATTAAACATGCTAAAAGCGAAAGGACTGCTGACAGGTAATGTGGCTCTAGTTCTGATACACAATTTTTCCAATTTCTCTTTATAACTCCAACTTCCCATGTCCTCTTTCCCAAACACAAAGTCGCCATTTTGTGTGTTGTGTCATCGTTGATTTACATACACATTTATTCTCACATAAACAGTTTGTCATCAAAGACAACTGTAAACGGGGTTACAGAACATGTAAGGTGGTACACAATATAATATACAAAGGGAGAGCAACAGACATAATTACTAAAGAGAGAATACATTTCAGCCCGAATACAACATACAAAGACCCATGTTACTGAAGTCGAAGATAGAGAAACTGTATGAGCAATGGATACTAAATATTACTTACATCAGTGCTGGACTATGCTGGGAGTCTAGGCGATTGCTAACAGAAGAGGCGCTTGACCAACACAACGTTAGAGCTTGTGAGGCCATGTGAAGAGATAGCTAGTTAGTTAAACCAGGTCTGATGATTTTGAAAGACCATCCAGAAAAGAGAAAGAGCTCGTTTTGAATTCCACGCATGTATGAAATGAGTTTTAACTTCTGTACTGAAGAATGCATTTCTCTAACTTTGGCCAAAATAATTCAAGAGAGATAAGTTGGATATAATCCAAGAGGCATGTACATAATTGACAACAGTATTAAAATAAATCTACATTCTCTTTTTGAACTTTCTCGTTAGAACTTTTACTTTTACTTCCTCTCTGTTTTATCAAATATTCCAAATGTTCAAAAATGTCATTTTGTTTTCTTTACAATGTCCGATTCAAATTTTATGTCTCATAATATTCTACACCTCACCCCCATAGCGTTATATAGAAAAATAATTTAAATGGAGTTATGTTTAGAAACTTGAATTCTCTATGGAATCTAAAGAATGCTTCATACCAACTTTGGTGCAATTCTGTCGAGTAGTTTTGGAACCTATAAGTGACCAACAGAAAGACACACACGCAAAAAAAAGGCTCTCTTATAATATAGTTTCTCAACATGTAATTTTTATATATACAATAACATTGTCAGACAACATATTTTCTGTCTGTTGCAATTCACTTTGAACATAACATTTTAAATTAAATTTTGTTAAAGTGTCTTATAATCCCACCTCTTCACTGTAGAAGTCCCCCGATGCCAAAAAACTTTCTACTCTAATAGCTTCTTTCCTCAGACCGCTTACATTACATAAAATCAAAATGACAATACAAAGAAAAAGAAACAAACCTAAACCAGACACCCACCAAAAAACATCACAAATATCTGGGGAATTAGAACCAACATCAATGACGTAGAAACCTTTCTCCTAGTAAACTCCCCGGATATCTAGCACTAAGTGAAACAAACCTACAATTCTCAATCTCCTTACACCATTTTGACATGACTGAATACATCCCACTCTACCATAAAGACTCTGACAAACAGATGCACGGGCTAGGAGTTTATGTTCAGAACACCCTTCTCTTGACTAGAGAACATAGGCTAGAATCAGATGATCAAGCCTACATATGCTTTAGATTAAACTTACAGCACAGCGTTAGTTACTTATATTTCTTATACCGTTCTCCTTCGACCCAGAACTGTACCTTGCTTAACTTTGTCTCTGAAAGCATAAATACAGCACTCTCATTTGACTCGAGTGCTCAATATATGTATTTGGGAATTTTAATGCACATCACCATGACTGGCTTGGATCTCCAGCTATACATACGCAGCTAGTAAGTCAACGTATAGTTTCTCCATAGAGCACTCCTTCTCACAGTCTGTCATTTCCCGACCCGCCTCCCTGATCGTGTGGACCAGCAAGCCTCACTTCTCGGCCTGTTCTTGACCTCACTGCCTGAGGCTTGTGACGAATGTCCATAGCCCACTTGAGAACGCTGATCACTTTGTGGTAATTATTGATATCACCCTAAAATCTCTTCTCAAAGTTGATGAGATGTTGATCAAAACGATGAGATACTACAAGCAGACTGATTTTGATTCTATCAAAAATCACATCAGAGTAGTGAAACTTTTTCTCTCCCTGCTGATCAGTGCGCAAATGAGGTAACCGAATGGGTCAAAGCAGGCATTGAAGCACATGTCCCCATGCAAAAATTCTATAGCAAACCCCACTCTCCACAATGGTTCACCTCGAAATGTGCAGCTGCTTTACTCAGCGGCAGCAAGCATTCTGACAATTCGGCCGCCATAAGTCAACTACGAATAGACAGAAATTTATAGCATCAAAAAAAATTTGTAAGACTGTGATAGGTGAGCAAAGAGAAGGTATACAGAGATGACCAGGAAACGCATTCAATCGCAGAAACTAGGTACTCATGATTTCTGGAAAATCTTCAATAGTGTGGTGAACAATACGCAATCAACAGTTCCCCTGCTATCCAACCACAATGATGTCATTTGCACGGCAACTGACAAGGCTGAACTACTTGCTCAGCGTTTCGCCTTAAACTTCAGTTTGAACTCTGCAAACCACTCTTTCCATAATTTCCCATTGTGGACTGAAGCTACACATGATGACCTGGTCATCACCCCATCTCATGTTCGGGACATCATAAAAAACCTTGACATCTTCAAAGCATGTGGGCCTGATCTGATACCAGTAATAGTAATAAAGAAATGCTCTGCTGAAATGGACTCTGTCCTCTACAACAAATTCCTTGCCGAATCTTGCTTCCCTGATAGCTGGAAAATTGCTTTTAGCAACTACCATTTATTCTTTTTTTTTATATATATATATATACTTCCTTCCCACAGCAGAAAGATGTGACACAAGGTCGGAAGGTGGGATTGGAAAGTCAGCGTTCAAAAAGTTGAGCACTCTGGCCTACAAAAAATGCCTGGACAGCCCTGTCAGCATTCCCCGGTAGGGGCACCTCAGGCGATTAGCAATAAACTAACCCCTTCTCAAAGGGTGAGAAGGCAAAGCCTGGAAGGGTGAACATCCTAGAACTGAACAGGAAAATAACCCAGACCGGCGGAATCAAGGCCCGAAAGCCAAGACGGTACCGGTCTATAGGGTGTAGCAATGATCGGAACAGATACTACACTTTGATCCCAGCCAAAAAGCCAAGAAAAAAGATTTATTTATGACATCATGCTGCTTTTAGCAAACACTATGGATCCTTTTATGACATCACACTGCTTTTCTTAACTATCATTCATTGTTTATATTACATCACATTGCTTTTGGCAATTACTATTCATCCTTTTCAAGTAAATATATACAGTTCTTTTCTGATAATAATCATGGTCTTTTGGCTAAGATCAAAGTGTAGTATCTGTTCTGACTGTCCTGTGCAGTTATGGGAGGTTAACCCCCTCCCATGCTTTGCCTCCCCTCTTTGGGGAGGAGTAAGTTTATTGCTTACTGTCTGAGGCGCCCTGCCCAGGCAATTTTTTGAGATTCACCTCACTTTTCCTCTAGAGTGAAAATTCCCACCTTCCGACCTTGTGTCACATTCTACTTTGTGGGACGTAGATAAATAGGTGAAGTAAGTGTACCCGGTGATGAGCATACCGTAGCATTTAAGGGGATATAACTCTACTTGTTTTTTTTATTAAATCTATTTTGAATTACTTGTCAGCGATCACAATGACTTCTCATGTGATAATTGCTCTTTTTTATTTAAAGTTGTCAATAAAAGAAAATGTTTTTTTGCTTGCGGAAATGAAAGCAAATAGTTTCTTTTACTTTACTTAACTTTTATAGGCATGATGGATGCAGTGGCGAACTCTATCTAAAAATAGTTGTTTGCAAAAAAGATTGTTTGGATTAGTTGTTTTATTTTAATGCCATATCAGCCATTTTGGGTTATTTAATGCTGAATTCAGTCATTTTGGTAAAAGTTTTTATGAATAAAGTTCTCAATATCTTCAAAAGTTTATAGATTAATTGGTAATAACATTTGGAACACAGAAAGGGGCCGGTGCTGGTGTGATTGCAAAAGGTAGGAGTGGACGGAGTAAATTCAGGGATCTACTACCATTACTAACAAGCAGAATATTACCACTGTCGACCATGGGAAGAGTCTATCAGACATGTGTGTGTGCAGTGTTATGATGTATTGAAGTTAAACCTGGCCAATGAGGGTTGAGGACATGTATTGCACATAGAGAAATGATATGAGAATGATAAAATGGATGCGTAATATGGGTGTTAAAGACAGGCTTGGTGACCTCAGATGAAAATTAAATCTGGACAGTATAAGGAGATGTGTGCAGAACAGAAGGATTCACATTGAAAGAATGGATGAGAGTTCTTGGGTTAGTAGATGTATAACAGTTGAGGAAGTGGAGTCAACTTGCAAGGAAAACATGGGAGGAAGTGATAAGGATGGATTTGAGAGAAAGAACGGTAAATATAGACCTTTCCAGAGATATGTTAGTTTGAAAGTTAATTTCTAAAAGCTGTCCAACAGATGGCAGCATGTAAACAGATGTTAAACCGACTATGATAAAATATGATATAGACGAACACAACTATATGTATGAGCCAGTCCTAAGACTATTTTATAGGGAAAATCATTTACAGAAATGAACATCGCTCGTTTTTTTGGCTCGCTTCAAAGATGTGAGATGGGAAGTTGCCAGCCAAGTAGAGATCAAAAAAGCTATTAGTGATGAACGCCATCTCCTTCATGGGTGTGAACCAACAGTCCAATGACTGAAGTCAAGGAGAAGCTTCCTCAACCATGTCGAACCCCTAACAACATCTCAGGAAGAGATCAGACTACAGCTGTGGACTAGACGACTGGAGAATGCCCCCCTTCCTACTGACATAGGAATCTCACCTCTCGGTTAAGAAGCACCCTTGCTTTAGTAGAAAACACTTAATTGCCTGAGAACGGGAATGGGGCGATCAAAAGTTGCTATGACCAAATGGGGCTACAAAACTGACCCAACCATCTGCAGATGGGGAAAGGAAGATGCAACACTGCCTTGTCTGCTCTCTACTGCATAACCTTGAAAGATCTTGCAAAGTACAACAATAATACAAAGGACTGCGTAAAAAAGTGGGAAACTGTTTTATGACCACATGCTTCAAAGAAGATCTAAAGAAATTGAAATACAAGAAAATTAACTTCCTTTAAAAAAAAAAAAATTTTTTAATTAAAAATAAACTAAAACATATAAAGTCGATCTGCAAAGTAATGGTGTGTGCTGTGTGAGCTATGTTTGAAGGAGTATTGATTTACTCCTCTCCAGGAGTTAGGCACAAGGCCAGTTTTTATCCTACTCCCACAAGTAAGATGTGACCCACGGTCGGGTCGGGAAAGTGGGGTTAGAAAAGCCAGCGCCCGAGAGGTGAGCACTCTGGCCATTTAAAAATTGCCTAGGCAGCCCCGTCGGCATTCCCCGGTAGGGGCGCCTCAGACAGTAAGCAATAAACTTACTCCTCCCCAAAGAGGGGAGGCAAAGCCTGGGAGGGTGCACCTCCTAGAACTGCACAGGACAGACCCATTGACCGGCATAAGTCAAGCCCCGAAGGACAAGACAATACCAGTATGGGGTGCAGTATCCATCGGAACAGATACTACACTTTGATCTTAGCCAAAAGGCCAAGGAGTAATTAGCGGATTGTGTTATCATCGAGCATGATCATCTTCGGGGTATAGAACTGTAATCTTAGCTTTCTGCAACCATTGCGTTTTTTACACATGCATTTATTTATACCTCCTTTTTTTGTGGTCGTTCAGCTGTGAGCACTGAGGAACGAATGATGAACACAGGGGAAAGAATAAAAAGAACATCAGAGTACTGCAAGAACCTCTATATTCACTTACCCTTGCTCCATGTGACTTTTTTTCTATTCCTCAAGATCAAGGTGATTATCAAGTGTCCCATTTTCAATACATCGAGACCATCAAGAGAGCCGCAATTATAGAGCTAAAAGGCATCCAAAACCAGTCCCATTACGTTTCAGACACATCATCATTATTTCTAATTAGATGTTGTCTAAATTTGACACAGAGGTTAAGATACATCGCAGACTCCATACGTTGGTATACCATTATGAGATTTGACATATCGGTCAAAAGGTCAAAGTGCATCTGACAATAAGGAAAATTAAAACAGCTAAACTAAACCAGGTGCTCTCCATTATTCACCTGTCTGTCTAACTATCTATCTATCAATCTGATCATCAAACTTGTGGTCAGTGATAGAACATACTTAAATGTTAGGTCTAATCTTGCAGACATGGTCTGTTGAATTTCATTATGCACCTGATATTATCTGTTAACGAAGAAATTTGATAGATACATACATATGCATACTTTATTACTTTATACATACTTAAGATCATCAGACCATGTGTCTACAATGATTAGATTTATTTATTATTATTATTTCTGGGCACATGGTGCTAGCTGTCCCTACCCGGCTTCGCCCGGGTGGAGAAATTTGTTGCGAAAATTTACAAATTTATAAGAAAAACGAAACCTATATCATTCTCTGTATCTGGTGTAGTGTTGGGACAATTAATCGATATCGGAATCGAGAATGAATAAATCAGAACTTTTTGGGGTATCGGAAAAATCTGTGCCTATTTTCCGATGCCAAAAACGATTCTTTGTTCGATGTGAAGGGCTACCGGGACCAGCTTCTACTAACCTTACAGCGGGAATTGACGGGGGCTGTAATTGGGAATAGGAAGTGGGGCCATTTTAAGAAAGTAATTAGGTCCTTTACTGCCGATTTTAGCAGACGGCTCAACCTATCAACTAGGGCAGTTAAAGTGGCACTAGAGTCTAGATTAGATCGGGCGATTGAGGTGGGGAGTAGCTCTAGTGTTACTATAATTAAGGCTAAGCTGAATTCTTTGGCTTTCAAAGAACATCAAGCTTTAGTAATTAGAATAGGTTAAATAGAATGTCTGCGGAAGCAACAAACATGGCCGCTGAACTGCGTGCAGAGGAGTTTCGCCATGCAACTGATCGACATATCGCTCGTGTCTGATTACCGGATGGGCGGCTCGTGACTACAAACGAAGGTATTCTGGAGGCCTTTTGCTCTCATTTTCAAGAGCTTTTTACTCGGGAACCTGGTCTGTCTTTAGCACAATTCGACCCCTATTTGGCTGACTTTTCTCGCCTTGAGGCGACCGAAGCAGCTAGGTGCGAAGGTTGCATAACAGAGGATGAAGTTCAGGAAGCGTTGAAGCAGGTCGGCCTTAACAAGTCTCCGGGGATTGATGGTTTGCCCTATGAAGTGTATTTGAGGATGTCGCCCATTTTTGTTCCCTTGCTTACAGTTTTGTTTAATTCATGGTTTAGGAACGGGAATATTCCCCAGTACTTGACCATGGGTTTACTGAAGCTGATACGCAAAAGCAAAAATGGTGGGGATGGGTTAGATAACTTTCGGCCCTTAACAATGCTTAATGCGGAGTTAAAGATTTTGGCCAAGATCTTAGCTAATCGTCTGCAACTTGTTTTGCCTGGTCTTATTAGCCCTGAACAGACTTGTGCTGTAAAGGGCCGGACCATTCAGGATAACTTGCATTCGATACGCTTGATCATTGAGAAAGTCGACACTGAAGCCGCGCTAATCAATTTAGATCAGTCCAAAGCATTTGATAGGGTGGACCATCGGTATTTGGAGGCTGTTTTGTCGGCGGCCGGCCTTGGTCCTCAGTTCCGCTCTTGGATTCGCCTCTTGTATGCGAACCCCGGTGTTAGGGTAGAAGTGAATGGGGTGAGGTCGGAGGCTTTCAGATTATCCAGATCTCTTCGTCAAGGGTGCCCTCTTTCACCGATGCTTTATGTGCTTGTTTTGGAACCCTTCCTTAACAGGCTAAGGGTGAATCCGGTCCTACGTGGAATTACTTTGCCAGGTGCTTGCACCACGTTGAAGTATTCTGCCTATGCCGACGATGTAACAGTGCTTGTAACGAGCAATGCCGAGATTAGTGTCGTCGGCAGAGAAATCAGAACATATGAAACAGTGACAGGGGCCAAAATCAACTGCGTTAAGTCTGTTGGCTTGCGCATCGGTGCCTGGAAGGGTGTTTCCTTGCAGGGACCCTTTGGCTGGACAGATGGACCTTGCAAGCTACTCGGCGTCTGGTTTGGTCCTGATCTTCAGCTGGAGAAAAATTGGTCGGAAGTCCTGAAATCGATAAGGGCCACAGCTGGCCTGTGGACCCGTAGAAATCTTTCATTAAAGGGGAGAGCGGACGTATGTGCTTCTCACATTTACCCGATTATCCTATATCGTCTTTCAGTACTTCCACTCCTGTCGGATACACTGCTTGAGTTGCAGAGGGTTCTTTTCCATTTTTTATGGGTTGGAAAGGCCCATATGGTCCGTCGCGAGGTTTGTTGCCTTCATCCTTCTGAGGGCGGTTTGGGTATGCCGAGCATCGATATTCGATGTCACACACTTCGGCTCTTTTATCTAATCCGAATGAGTACACAAAGTGAGGGAAACGGTGTCTTCTGGAAGGAAGACGCTAAGAAAGCCTTCCCGGCTTTGAGAAGTGTGCACTTGGACGAGGGGGAGGCACATAGGTTACCCCGAGGTGAGTGCTCCTTCTATCGCGAATGTAGACATGCATTGAAATTTCTTTTAAGAGCGACAGATGGCCTCTCTGACACTCTGCTGTTGTCCCGTAAGGCATTATATCGGGTAATGGTGAGGGGGACCGTTCGTGGAGATAGGATTGAGGGGCTCGATTTGACGAGGGGGGAGCTTCGCTCAGTCTGGCCTTGGGCGCCTGGGTTAAGGTGTCTTGATAACGACGAGGCATCGCTGACCTGGCTGACGATTAGAAATGCACTCTGGGTCGGTAAGAGGCTTCATTCAGCGCGCTTGAGTAATTCTCCGACTTGTGTTAGATGCGGCGACGAGGACGAGACTGTAAGTCACGCCTTCGTTTATTGTCGCATTGTCGTGCCGCTGATTAAGCTTGTTTCAGGCTTCATGGTTCGTATTCTTAATGTGTCGTCTTTTGAACTGGAACCCATTAATGTATGTAGCAACTGGGCTCTGACAACTGATAGTGAAAAACGTTTAACTTTTTTGAGCTTGCTAGTCGCTATGAGAGTTACGATTTGGAAGACGAGATGCCAGACAGTCTACGGAGCTGAGACCTACACTCCTCTCGACCTTATTACGATTTTCAAATATTATCTGAAAGCTCGCATTAGGGCCGAGAGGGTGAGACTCTCTCTGGCATATTTTGGTGAAAGGTGGGTGACTGGTGCGCGACTGTGTAGAACGGCTGGGGCTAGATTAGAGTGGTATTTAGACGTGCCTTAGGCGAATATTGGGTCGGAAAAACGAACATATATTTCAATTTAGTTAGGTTAAGCCATTTAATTTTATTTTTTAGATTTTTTTGTTGAATTTTAAGTTCAACAACTTAGCTAGGGTGTGATTGTCTTCATTACTCCCCCTTTTATTTTGTCCTCTCCCCACCCCCCTTTTTATTTTTCTACCCCTTAAATCCCCCTTCCCTCCCCAATTAGGTGACAGATTGCCGATTTGTCGGGATGCGGGTCACCCTTCAATATTTTCGAAGGAGGTGTATTTAAATAAAGCGTTGGGGCCCGCATCAAATCTTTATTTTTCGAGTTTTCGATTGCGACCGGCAAACCGGCACCTCTGCCACATTGTGTTAGCGGGGGGCTTTTTACTAACAAAAATTTTTTTTTTTTCATGTAAATATTCCCATTTTATTTTGTATATATATATTTTTAGTCCCTCCCCCCCGTTGCATATTTTTATATGGGTTTAAGTAGGTTTCATAGTATGGTTTATTATGGTGATAGTGATGGATGTATAGCATGAATGTGGTATTTTGGTAAATGATGGTCGCGATTGAAACTAGCTAAGTTGAGACCGTTTTTAAGTTAGAAGTTGACCTATCCGTCCCCTCCCCCTTTTTTGGCCTTGTGCCACATTTTATATATTTTTGCATTTTTGTAAATTTATATAAATAAATAAAAATGCACAGCTCTCTTTCGGATACTTTGTCATTGGTTTGTCTTTATTGCGCGCTTGATTGTTATTCCTATTGTTACTCTTGTTATTATTATTACTTGTTGGACATTACCGTTTTTTTTTTCCCTTGTTATTGTTGAAATTTGTTATTTGGAATTACGCAGTTTTTTTGTTTTTTTTCTCCCCACTTTTTTTTTGTTTTTTTTTTCTCCCCATTTTTTTTTCTACTCTCACTAGTCTCTAGTTTTATTTCTAGATGGCTAATGAAATGACAACTTCCGAAGGAACCGAGTGGTCAAAACCACCCAAAATTCAAATCAATGTGCAACAGTTCGTTGAAGATGCAAAAAAATGTGTACACATGGTCACGGAGACCGGTTTGCTGGTGGACCTACCTAAATTGGAGGAGATCCAGAAAAGAACTGTCTCCCTTTTCGTCATGGATAAGAAAATCAAGAAGTCGATCAGAGCCACACCAGAACTAATCTTAAAACTACTGCACTCTGTTGGATTCAAACCACAACGACTGATAAAATCAAAAGGTTTCAACACATGGTCGGCTTTGTTCCCAGACGAGGACACATGCAACAAACTGTCCTTAACTCCAATTATTACCCCAGATTACATATTACGCACGGAATACATGGGAAGAAGATGCTCCTCTGTTTCTTTTTTTAATGTGCCCTTCCATGTGAAGGGGGAGCACATAGGAGCCTACCTCTTAAAATATGGTGAAATAACGGATGTAAACCATGAAGAATTTTCAGGAGTTTGGTCCTTTGAAATTTTCGTTGACAAGAAGGCTTACGATAGCATCCCTTACTACATGCTCATTGGGGAGGAAAAATTTCCCATTATACTTACAGGACGTCGACCTATTTGCTGGTATTGCGAAGGAATAGGGCATCTAACGATGGATTGCCCTCTAAAGAAGAAGGAACCGACTCTTAAGGCGACCACCAGTAAGAAGTCAAGAGCAGGAGATCATATTAATGCACCGTCACGTATTGGACTACCAATATTGTCGTCAAGTGAGGAGTCCGACGAAGAATTTCCGGCTCTACCTACAGCCAAAAAAAACGATGACGAAGAAGCAGAAAACAAAAAGGAAGGCTGGGTCATTGTTCCGGGGAAAAAAACCCCGGGACGTCTAACCTTGGAAGAAATAAGAGAAAAAGAGATGTTGAAACATGACCCCGGAAAGGACTCGTACGTGAAAGCGAAAAATTTACTAAAAAAAGTCAATAATAACCCCAAGCCCACTCCTGACTCTGCCCCTAAAAAAACCCCTAATACTCAGACCCCCAAATCAATGCCCCCTCCTATAACTGGACCCATTGTCGATAAGCCCTATAAATTAATCCCCCTGAGTCCTCAAAAAGTTCCCAAAAAATCCCCTAGACCTTCTCCTTTTGTGTCCCCTGCCCAGACCCCCAGAAGCTCCCCACCTGCATCCCCCTCAAAGCATCCCTTTCCTGCACCTTCTCCAGCGTCTCCCTTAGAGCCTAGCTCCCCCTCCCTTTCCCCCATGGAAGACATGCCTCCACCCACTCCTAAAAGACATAGGAGTCCTTCACTAGAGAAAAGAAGTTTTAAAAAATCTACTTTTCTTTCCGGTAAAGATATTTGCAAATGCACGCAAATCCAAATTGACACAGTGAAGAACATGCGTAGCACCAGCCTCACCGGACTATTAAAATTCGAGGAGGTTGGAGGCTTATCGATAGAAGACCCCAATAACTTCCCCAACGCCACAAGAGTGGTAACAGTTATAAGGAGAAAAGCTGAAGCAAAGGCTCTATGGGAGATGTTGGAGGAGGCGAACTCAGCCTTCAATTTTGACCTCCCCCTTGCCATATTCAAATCCAGTGAATTAAAAGAAATGAAAAATAACTGTTTCGGAAGGCTACCCATTAGAGTTCACCCCTCCCTGTATAGGATAGCCAAACTAACATATCCTCGTGATATCGGCGGCATCTCCTATGATGGTCTAATTAATGACCAAATGGGCCAAGAGTCCATTGGGAGAGCCGTTGGTATCCTGACCTCATTTATGTTCGTTTCTCAAACTCAACCCTAAGGCATCTTTATGGCTCTCTATCTAGCAACTTTAAATGTGCGGGGCCTGAGGGCAAATGACCGTAAATTTCGGGTCGCTACCGACCTTCAGTGCCTCGGAGTGGATGTATGTTGCTTGCAGGAGACCCACCTGATTTCAGGGGACCATTTGGGTGCGTTGGCTAAGCGTTTTCACGTTTATTCAGCGTACTTTAATTCTTCCGCAAGGGGGGTTTCCTGGCTGGTAAGCAAGACTTTAGATGCGTCGTGTGACCCTTTCTACATGGATCCGGAAGGGAGACTATGTATTTTGGATATTACCATAAAGGGGAAAGCATTTCGACTCGTTGGGGTTTATGCTCCCAATATCCATACTGAGCGTTCTTCCTTTTTTCGGCGAATCGAGCAGTTCTTGAATACTACTCGGACGGTCATTTTAGCGGGAGACTGGAACGCGGTCCTGGATCCCGATTTAGATCGTAATCGGCCTAGGGGTACTAACACTGATCGGGACGCTAAAATATTCCGGGACTTTCTCGATAAGTTTGATCTTATCGATAAGTTCCGGAATGAAAAGCCCCGTGATAGGGTATGGACTTGGACAAATAGGCGCGGCTCCGATTTGGTACAACTTTCGAGTTATATCGATCGGTTCTTAATTAGGGGAGTCGACGTAGGGGTAGTTGAATGTCCAAGTCTTCATAATATAGTTTACTCGGACCATAGACTTGTTCGGGTCCGTGTGAACTTAGATAGACCTAAGCCTAGATTAGATGGTCACTGGAAGCTCAACACTTCGTTGTTCGATGTGAAGGGCTACCGGGACCAGCTTCTACTAACCTTACAGCGGGAATTGACGGGGGCTGTAATTGGGAATAGGAAGTGGGGCCATTTTAAGAAAGTAATTAGGTCCTTTACTGCCGATTTTAGCAGACGGCTCAACCTATCAACTAGGGCAGTTAAAGTGGCACTAGAGTCTAGATTAGATCGGGCGATTGAGGTGGGGAGTAGCTCTAGTGTTACTATAATTAAGGCTAAGCTGAATTCTTTGGCTTTCAAAGAACATCAAGCTTTAGTAATTAGAATAGGTTAAATAGAATGTCTGCGGAAGCAACAAACATGGCCGCTGAACTGCGTGCAGAGGAGTTTCGCCATGCAACTGATCGACATATCGCTCGTGTCTGATTACCGGATGGGCGGCTCGTGACTACAAACGAAGGTATTCTGGAGGCCTTTTGCTCTCATTTTCAAGAGCTTTTTACTCGGGAACCTGGTCTGTCTTTAGCACAATTCGACCCCTATTTGGCTGACTTTTCTCGCCTTGAGGCGACCGAAGCAGCTAGGTGCGAAGGTTGCATAACAGAGGATGAAGTTCAGGAAGCGTTGAAGCAGGTCGGCCTTAACAAGTCTCCGGGGATTGATGGTTTGCCCTATGAAGTGTATTTGAGGATGTCGCCCATTTTTGTTCCCTTGCTTACAGTTTTGTTTAATTCATGGTTTAGGAACGGGAATATTCCACAGTACTTGACCATGGGTTTACTGAAGCTGATACGCAAAAGCAAAAATGGTGGGGATGGGTTAGATAACTTTCGGCCCTTAACAATGCTTAATGCGGAGTTAAAGATTTTGGCCAAGATCTTAGCTAATCGTCTGCAACTTGTCTTGCCTGGTCTTATTAGCCCTGAACAGACTTGTGCTGTAAAGGGCCGGACCATTCAGGATAACTTGCATTCGATACGTTTGATCATTGATAAAGTCGACACTGAAGCCGCGCTGATCAATTTAGATCAGTCCAAAGCATTTGATAGGGTGGACCATCGGTATTTGGAGGCTGTTTTGTCGGCGGCCGGCCTTGGTCCTCAGTTCCGCTCTTGGATTCGCCTCTTGTATGCGAACCCCGGTGTTAGGGTAGAAGTGAATGGGGTGAGGTCGGAGGCTTTCAGATTATCCAGATCTCTTCGTCAAGGGTGCCCTCTTTCACCGATGCTTTATGTGCTTGTTTTGGAACCCTTCCTTAACAGGCTAAGGGTGAATCCGGTCCTACGTGGAATTACTTTGCCAGGTGCTTGCACCACGTTGAAGTATTCTGCCTATGCCGACGATGTAACAGTGCTTGTAACGAGCAATGCCGAGATTAGTGTCGTCGGCAGAGAAATCAGAACATATGAAACGGTGACAGGGGCCAAAATCAACTGCGTTAAGTCTGTTGGCTTGCGCATCGGTGCCTGGAAGGGTGTTTCCTTGCAGGGACCCTTTGGCTGGACAGATGGACCTTGCAAGCTACTCGGCGTCTGGTTTGGTCCTGATCTTCAGCTGGAGAAAAATTGGTCGGAAGTCCTGAAATCGATAAGGGCCACAGCTGGCCTGTGGACCCGTAGAAATCTTTCATTAAAGGGGAGAGCGGACGTATGTGCTTCTCACATTTACCCGATTATCCTATATCGTCTTTCAGTACTTCCACTCCCGTCGGATACACTGCTTGAGTTGCAGAGGGCTCTTTTCAATTTTTTATGGGTTGGAAAGGCCCATATGGTCCGTCGCGAGGTTTGTTGCCTTCATCCTTCTGAGGGCGGTTTGGGTATGCCGAGCATCGATATTCGATGTCACACACTTCGGCTCTTTTATCTAATCCGAATGAGTACACAAAGTGAGGGAAACGGTGTCTTCTGGAAGGAAGACGCTAAGAAAGCCTTCCCGGCTTTGAGAAGTGTGCACTTGGACGAGGGGGAGGCACATAGGTTACCCCGAGGTGAGTGCTCCTTCTATCGCGAATGTAGACATGCATTGAAATTTCTTTTAAGAGCGACAGATGGCCTCTCTGACACTCTGCTGTTGTCCCGTAAGGCATTATATCGGGTAATGGTGAGGGGGACCGTTCGTGGAGATAGGATTGAGGGGCTCGATTTGACGAGGGGGGAGCTTCGCTCAGTCTGGCCTTGGGCGCCTGGGTTAAGGTGTCTTGATAACGACGAGGCATCGCTGACCTGGCTGACGATTAGAAATGCACTCTGGGTCGGTAAGAGGCTTCATTCAGCGCGCTTGAGTAATTCTCCGACTTGTGTTAGATGCGGCGACGAGGACGAGACTGTAAGTCACGCCTTCATTTATTGTCGCATTGTCGTGCCGCTGATTAAGCTTGTTTCAGGCTTCATGGTTCGTATTCTTAATGTGTCGTCTTTTGAACTGGAACCCATTAATGTATGTAGTAACTGGGCTCCGACAACTGATAGTCAAAAACGTTTAACTTTTTTGAGCTTACTAGTCGCTATGAGAGTTACGATTTGGAAGACGAGATGCCAGACAGTCTACGGAGCTGAGACCTACACTCCTCTCGACCTTATTACGATTTTCAAATATTATCTGAAAGCTCGCATTAGGGCCGAGAGGGTGAGACTCTCTCCGGCAGATTTTGGTGAAAGGTGGGTGACTGGTGCGTGACTGTGTAGAACGGCTGGGGCTAGATTAGAGTGGTATTTAGACGTGCCTTAGGCAGAATATTGGGTCGGAAAAACGAACATATATTTCAATTAAGTTAGGTTAAGACATTTAATTTTATTTTTTAGATTTTTTGTTGAATTTTAAGTTCAACAACTTAGCTAGGGTGTGATTGTCTTCATTACTCCCCCTTTTATTTTGTCCTCTTCCCACCCCCTTTTTTATTTTCTACCCCTTATCAAATCCCCCTTCCCTCCCCAATTAGGTGACAGATTGCCGATTTGTCGGCCCGCATCAAATCTTTATTTTTCGAGTTTTCGATTTCGACCGGCAAACCGGCACCTCTGCCACATTGTGTTAGCGGGGGGGCTTTTTACTAACAAAAATATTTTTTTCATGTAAATATTCCCATTTTATTTTTGTATATATATATTTTTAGTCCCTCCCCCCCGTTGCATATTTTTATATGGGTTTTAAGTAGGTTTCATAGTATGGTTTATTATGGTGATAGTGATGGATGTATAGCATGAATGTGGTATTTTGGTAAATGATGGTCGCGATTGAAACTAGCTAAGTTGAGTCCGTTTTTAAGTTAGAAGTTGACTTATCCGTCCTCTCCCCCTTTTTGGCCTTGTGCCACATTTTATATATTTTTGCATTTTTGTAAATTTATATAAATAAATAAAAATGCTCAGTGAGCAAAGTGAAGTGGAGAGAGAAAGAGGTACAGAAGGCAGTTGGTGGAGAATTCATAGATTTTTATTTTTTAAGAACTTTCCTTTTACGAATAGACCAGACATAGATAATGGAAATAATATAACAAACATGGAAAAACAAAAAAAATAATTGATGCTGGAATTGATGAAGTCAATGATAAAAGATGTAAAATATTGTACATATTAGGATCTGTCAAGAAACCTTCTATGCAAGTAAAGTAAATGTTTTAAAGCATTTTGTCCTTTAATTTTGACCCTACCAAAATGAATATTAATGTATTTTTTTTACCATAACCAGGTCTGGATCACACTGAATCCATTGATGTAAGGTTGTAAGTGGATCTTGTGTAGTTTCTAACTTTTAACTGGACACATACACAGAGTTATGACTTTCCTTCATATAATAGATGATTTGTATCTTATATAAATAGGGATTTTGTCTGTCAGTCACAATTTTTTTAAACGGAATAAATACATTGCGGAATTTGTCTCATTTCGAAATATCAGAGATCTTAACTACTTTTAGAAATGGGAAATATTGCATTATTAGTAAATAATAGATTCCCAACAAATAAAGCAAATGCCATGACTGGAAATCAAAACCGAAACCTTGCGATTTTCCGTCAGAGGTTCTACCAACTGAGCTATTTGGACTTTCTTATAAATAGAGTTTAAAACATTATATTAACAAAATAATTATAGCTTTGGCATGACGTCAAAGATTTATGATTTACGTCATGTTTCAAAACATGAATTCCAACATAAGCGATGATAAAAAATAAATAAATGAATGTGTAAACATTATTAATAGGGTTGAAAATTATTTTAATAGTCCAGAACACTGTATTTTGCTTTAACTACATATTGGTGTTAAAAACAATTTAATATATACTAGAATTTGGACCCGTAGGACCCATGATTTTAGTTTTATAAAAAATGTGTTTATTTTTCAAACAGTGTAAGAATTTGCAAAAATACTGCCGTTACTGATGCCATGAGAATACGAGCTACATTATAATGTAGCTCGTACTCTCATGCATCTATTATAATTTAATACGTATATTATCCATTTTTAATTGAATGTTTAATAATTTATTGAATAAATTATTTATTTTATAAGGAATACATGTTTTCAAATTTTACATCATAGCGATTTTCAAAAGATGGAAGTCAGAAATTCTTTTAAAAAATATGTTGTTACTGTTAAAAACTACACTTTGGAAAGCTACTCTCCCCACCCCTGTTGAGGCTGAAAGATCTTTTAAATAAGCAATTCTTAACTTATTTGCTTCCATCGACCCCCTTTCTAATTAAGGCATGTGCTGGCATGTTAAAATTGATAAATGGATGTAAACGACATTTCGGATGCTCCCTTGAGTGAAAACTATTAAGAGAATTAAGGGTAAAGAAAGAGAATATATATATAATGTATATATATATGTATGCATAATTATAAATGTTTGTTTATCTACATACATATACGTTTCATCCTTTCAGTAATCGTCAGTGTAGAGATAATTATTCATACTGGTCGCAGGATTCGAAACCCCGGAACATGAGTCATATATATATGATATAATATACATATGTATATACATATTATATAATATATATTTTATATAATATATGTATATACGCATAATATATATACATATTATATAATATATATATTATATAATATATGTACACATTTATATTATATAATATATATTATATAATATATTATATAATATATACATATTATAATATATATATTATATATATACATGTTATATAATATATATATATATATATATATATATATATATATATATATATATATATATATTATATTATGATATAAAGAGATTCGAGATCAACAAAATATGAACATTGTTCCAAGAATTCAAATCCAACGATTATATGGTGTACGATCCTTTCCAAGACGATTTGTAAATATTTTATTTTACATTATGGTTCATAAGATTCTAGACTGTACTTTCTTCAGTGCCCTTCAAAACATCACATAGAGAAGTCTTTCAAGAAAACATTTGATTTTTGTAATATTCGATAGAAACATATCTCCACACAATATTGGAGACACAAGGTTCAATTATGTCACCACATATAATACCAAACAGTCAGCTCAATAAGGGAAATGGCAGTTAAAGCAGCTTAGACACCGCAAATACAGCAAATTATATCAAATTAAATACACAAATTAAATATACAAATTATATATTTAAAATATCCATAATGTAGGATGAATCAAGAAGAAAAACAGTAAAAAAAAGAAAAAAGGGGTCCATACCCAATACTTATAGAGAATACTATAGAGAATATAATATAATAATAAAATAAAATTATGGAGTATAATAATAAAACCAAAACTAAATACGAATAAACGTATGAGAGTAAAATTAGGAATGAATTCAAGAATAAATTAATTAATTAAAATTAAAATTTATTTTATTTTAGATTTTTAGAATTTTAAAAGAAAACAAAATAAGAGTAGAGTTTAAATTAATGAAAAATTAAAATAATTTTACGACAAAAAGTTGATAACAGAGTATATAGAAATGTGCCAAGAAAAAAGATATAACTTGAAACTATAATTCTTATAAGAAAAAATGTACAATAATTAGAAAAGAAGTGAAATAATAATGAGTAGAGTAAATAACGCATATATAATACAGAGAAAATTTAAAAAAGCAGAGAATAATAAAATTTTAAAATTCAAATGAGAAAAAATATTAAGTAGAAGAAATTATTTAAGTAAACTTAAGAGAATTAGAAAAATAAAAAAAATTCAAAATTAAATAAGAGAAAACAGAATAATTAGAAAAAATTAATTAATAGAAAAAAAATAGTTATTAAAAGAAATAATAATTAGAAAAATAATAATCATTATAATCAGAAAAGAATAAATAAAAAATAAATAAATTAAATTAAAATAAAAAGGAAAAAAATACTATAACTACATACACCTGCACAGATATAATATACAAGAAAATCAGAAGCGCTTTAGTATAGAAGCCAACATTATTTTTTTTTTATGTAGAAATAATTTATATATATATATATACAGGGTGACCCAAATCTAATTAGGCCCTGTTTCTTAGTGTTTCGTCCGAATGAAATGAATTTTGGGGCATAACTAGTTTATTATATTCACAACATCATATCAAAACACTAGGGTCTTTGGCCTTTTTTTCTCCGTTCTACAGCATGTGTTCTAGATGGACTCCTTTTAGCTCCGTGCATTTCTTGAGGCGCAGAACGGAGTTGTCCATGACGTTCTTACAGACTTAATTGGGAATGGCTCTAATCTCCTTCCTAATGGCTTCCTTGAGTTCCGTGATGGTTCTGGGTTTCCCTGCGTACATTCTGTCCTTAAGATAGCCCCAAAGGAAATAATCTGGGGGGCTTAGGTCCGGGCTATGGGGTGGCCACTCAAAATTAGTCTTGAGACTGATCACTCGGCCTCCAAAGTTCTTTTTCAGCCAATCTCGGGACAGGTTTGAGGTATGAGAACTTGCTCCGTCTTGCTGGAACCAGAACTTGCTCATGAGCGACGGGTAGAGGGTTTGGAGCTCACTCTTAAAGGTTTTGAGGACTTCCACATACCGCTCCTTGGTGACTGTCACTGCTGCGCCAGATTCTTCGATGAAGATTGGTCTGATGATGCCTCTGACCGAGATTGCAGCCCACACCGTGCAATTAGGAGAGTGCAGGGGCTTGGTGGCTACTTCATTGGGTCTGGAGGACCCCCAGAAGACATTTGTCTTGGAGTTTGCCTTTCCGTCAAGATGGAAGTGGGCTTCATCTGAGGTCCAAAGGAGGTTAAGGAAACCTGGTGTCTCCTCAATCTTATCGAGCATCTTGACTGCCATAGCGCTCCTCTGCTTCTTGTTTGAGGCTGTAAGGGTCTGCAGCGTCTGTATTCTGTATGGGTAAGCCCTGATATCGTTCACCAGCACTCTCCTGCAAGTCTCACGGGAGATACCGAGGGACTGACTTCGCTTATGCACAGAGCGTTTTGGACTCTCCTGGAGAGACTCTCTCACACTTTCGACCAGCTCGGCTGTCCGCTTCTTGGGACGTGCCGAGTGGCTTGGACGGTTCTCACTGGCAGCGTTGAAGTTCTCCACGGCCCCATACTTCTCGAAGTGGTCCACCCAGTTCTGAATTCTGCTTTTGGGTGGAGCCTTTTCACATCCGAACTGATGCATGAAACTGTCCTGGGTTTTCTTAAACGAGCCTGTCTTGTAGTAAAATTTAACACAGTGTATTCTTTGTCCCAGCTCCCACTAAGGTCTTGATGTACTCACGGTCGTTGATTCTGCCATGTCCTGTAAAATAAGAGCAATCAGTGAATAAATAAAGGAGATATCACATAAAGTGTACACGGGGCCCGTTTTTTTTTTAGTCACCCTGTATATATATATATATATATATATATATATATATATATATATATATATATATATATATATATATATATATGAGATTTAGTGAATTATAAGGTTCCAATTGCTCAAAGAATTAGAACAACAAGTCTATTATGGCGTACGGTCGTTTCCAAAACATTCTGGAAATACTTTATTTCATTCTTTAATTTTTTTTAAAACCAACAAAAGCTACTCCAAAACGGCACTTCATCAGCGCCTTTAGCATCACATCTTACAGAAATTCAAGGAAAAAATAACAAGCTCGTCTTAGAGGAACATCCATTGGAGGGAGGACGTACATAGACCAATATTGGAAAAAAAATAAGTTACAGATATAAAATAAGAATATAAAGATACAACTGATAATAATAATAATAATAATAATAATAATAATAATAATAATAATAATAATAATAATAATAATAATAATAATAATAATAATAATAATAATAATAAAAAAACCTTATAAACATTATAAAGATTATTAAGAAAAAATGAAAAAAATAAAAATAAGAACAAAAATAAAGAGTAAAAATAAAATAAAATATAATATAAAAATAATAGAATATGTGAAGGAAAAATAAAATCAGGGGATAAGAAGTAAAAAATAAAAATAAAATAACAAATAAAAAAATTAAAATAAAAGCAAAAATAAAAATAAAAATAAAATAAAAATAAAAATATAAAAAATATTAAGATATAAAAATATAAGAAAATATAAAGAAATTAAAAAATTGAAAAATTGAAAATTAAAAAATTAAAAGTATATAAAAAATATATAAAAAATATATAAAAAAATATAAAAATATAGAAATACATAAAATAAAGAATGAAGTGTAATAGAGTAAAATAAAATAAAAAATAAATAAAATATAAAATATAGAAGATAAAATAAAGTAAAATAAAAATGTAAGTGCGATAATAGAAATATAAAGGAATACGAATATATGAGCAATATAAAAATACATACATATGCACACATATATACATACATATATATATTCATATACAAACGCACATATATACACATACATAAAAATATATAAGAAAATAATAAAGTTAATAAAATTATAAATAAGTAAATAAAAATTGTTAACTTAGAATTAAGGTAAATTAAGAAATAATAGAGGTAAAATTAATAATAAATAGAATTAAAGATAAAAAAACAAAGGTACCAATAAGGAGATGATATTAAAAATTAGAAATATAAAATGAAAGTATAAGATAAATATAAAGGAGATAATTGGTAATATTAGAATGTATTAATAAGGACTTAGAACTATAAATGAAAATAAGATTTTTAAATAAGTTCAGGGGATAAAGGTTGATTATTATCAAGGCTCCTTTACTAGAGGTTTTTTAAGAAAACATAGCATAATCAGATGATTAGGGTAGGAGGAACAGCACATGGGAATGTATGGACAACGGTAAGATTTAGGGGGAGAAAAGACACCTTATAAAACATTATTATATGAGAAGGGTCAAGGGTGACTAGGAAAATAAAGGATGTAATATAATAGATTAGCTGTATAGTTGGGACTATATTAACATCCATGCACGGACAGGTGCATGAGTACATGTGAGAAATGGGGGGAGCAGAAGGAAGTTTTCTGTTAATTCTGCTGGTTTCCCGTTAATTCTGCTGGTTTACAAAGAGGATAGAACGCATTTCATAGGAAATAGTTATCATATTTCCCCGATTGGGGTCCTATATGAATCCAACGTTCAAACCAATAAGTCAAACTGGAATGACATTAGAAGTGGGAGGGTGAATCATATCAGGAAACGTTATAAATATGGTCCGGGTATTATGAGTTATTCAGGAGAAAATAGAAGTAAGACAGAATTTGAGCTTCGCTGGACTAATATAGTTCTATGGCCGAGGCGGAAGTCTTTGTTTAATGGCGGGAGATTCAAAAGAGAACAATGGATTTTTGGATTTTAACCACCGTCGCGAAGGATTTCGGACAAATGGTTTTGCGATAATGAATCCCCCAACCATAGGTAGTGTGATAGATGCCTTTATAACGGCATGTCATCTCACTGTTAGTTTCCACCATCGGACCACGTGGGGATTAAATAAAACAGTTTAAGACAACCAAGAGAAAGGAAGAAAATATTATTTAAACTTACCTTAAAGAAAGCGAAGGAATGATGAAGCTATATACATATACGAATAGGCCTTTTATAATGGTTAATAAAAAAAGGAAAGGAATAACATTTTTATTAACAAAACAATTTATTTAATATTTGAAACATTTTAAAGAGTTCTTAGGTTCGTACTTGTAAGTGTATATATGCGAGCATGTGAATGTCTTTTGTGTGGCTAATTTGTAATTGATCATGTGTGAAGAAATGTTCGTCAAATTGAAAGATTGTGAATAAGATTACCTTTTTCTCCCCCCCCCCCTTTCTCGGCCGAGGCCGCCGGTGGGGGTGGGGCGGTTGTCGGCGAGAGTTCTTTGTGTGCGTCCGCCCAGAACGCTGAAGGCAAAAAGAGGAGGAGGAAGGGACTTGCCCCCTCCTTTATATATTTAAGATCACGTGCGGCCGAGCTGACCTGTCGGCCGCCCATTGGTCAGAAACCTCCGGCCAACATGATTAGGCGAGATTTCGCGAGTTTCACCACCAGAGGCAAAGCAGGGTTAAACAAAGATAAGAAAGAAAGAAAGAGAGAGAGTAAGAGAGAGTACCTTAATTGTGGTGTGAACCACAGTTCTTTGATGAATTGGTTGGAAGAAATGAATAAATTGGTTTTAACCCACATTCTATTGGGGAAAAAGTCTTCATACCTCGGAGGCGTTAATCCTTATATTTTTAGAATTCCCTCTTACATGCGTTATATGTATGTAATCCAGTTATTATAGGAGATTCAAAGCGGTAATTTGTAGATATTTGTTCACAGCATATTTTCGCCGTGGAAGTCAATCAAGTGTTCCTGTTATTGGTTTCAGTGTTAGAATGAGGGTAGTTGACGTTTAGGATTTTTAAGTTATTAAAGCTAAGTTAGGGGTGGGGGATAAATGTCAGGGTGTGAGGTCGTTGGTCTATAGAGGGAATGGACAGAGATGCTGAAAAATGGGGTTGGGAGATGAAATTCGAGCTTTATGGCCTTGAGATGAGGAGACTCTTGTTTATTACCAGACTAGAGTCATTAATCACTTCTTATAGGAAAGACAATTTTAAAACATCAGAAAGCAATTGGAAGAAAACAAAAAAACAAGAAGCCAGTTATACATAGATTCAAAAATTGTTCCTCGGAGTACATGAAAAACAATAATTAAGTTAGATTTCAAATTATCTGAGAGTATTTTTATAAGACCAAATATAGTCTTAGCTCAAATATTGTTGTTGTTTCAATGTGAAATCCATGGAATAAGAGAGACAGATTTAGCAAAACCATGGAATTTTAAACTCCCTGGTAAATATTGTTAAAATCATCCCATAATCAGTTCCCAATCTTATAATATATATATATTATATTATGTTATATATATATATATATTATAATATATATTATATTATGTTATATATATTATAATATATATTATATTATGTTATATATTATAATATATATTATATTATGTTATATATATTATAATATATTTTATATTATGTTATACATATATTATAATATATATTATATTATGTTATATATATATATTATAATATATATTATATTATGTTATATATATTATAATATTATATATTATATTATGTTATATATATATATAATATTATATATTATATTATGTTATATATATAATATTATATATTATATTATGTTATATATATTATATTATGTTATATATATATTTATATTATATTATATTTTATATTATATATATTATATAATATATATTATATATATTATATAATATTATATATTATATATATTATATTATATTATATAATATATATATATATATATATATATATATATATATATTATAATATATATATATATATATTATAATATATATATATATTTATATTATATAATATATATTTTTATTATCTATATTTAAAGTAGACTTGATTTTTCCCCTGTAAATTCAGTCACTATAGGACTAAAAATAAAGGTGATATATATAATTCCAATATGGGCACACTTCCTACCAATATTTGATGAGTGTTTCCAGAAATTATCAGTCAGTTTCATTCGATTTCAGAATTTACTACATTAATTCCGACCTAATTGACTCTCACAAAACAGTCATAAGTATGAAGTCAGAGTAACTTTTACTCACACGCAAAAATGTACTACCACTCCCTCATCTCTCACAGGGACTTCTCCTTCATTGGATACATTTTCCAGCTCCGACCATCATTATTTCATTTTTTTATTCCGTGATATTAAGTATTATAACTTACTTAAGTAAATACGGATCACTCCCTTTAGCATATGTTCTTATTTTGATGGCGCTTTGATTGGCTGGTTACAAACCTATTCAGGTGATGTGGAGTAAGCTAGTACCCATTCCTGAGGTTGGAGAATGAGATGCTCCAAGGGAATGAAAGAGAGGCAACTCTCGTCACGAGACAAGTGAAGATGTTATCCAAGTCACCGTTTGAACTGTGTACGACTCTCGATATATTCTATTATATGTTACCCGACCTTTTCCCAAAAGAGGTCTAGTCAACATCATAATATCAGGAATAACGGAATATAATTGCTGAACAATTAAAAAAAACATTTGAAAAATAAAACATGGCATCTTCTATTCCACCATTCAGTAAAAACCCCCGGAAATAATGCTCATACATTCTATTAAATATTACCAGTTCATATTTATATGTAAATATAAAAAATTCTGACGAATACTGACATATCGGATTGAATAGCCAATACAATGACCGTTACACGTATTATACACGACAACACTCTGTGTGACTAATCTGATTCCATCGTTCACATTCCGATATTCCAAATTACATTCTCAAAAAACACTCAGTCAAAATGATGTTGCTTAAATTAAGTTTCATTTTTCACTTTATGATAGTTTATTACGTTCTTAGATGCAATATTTTCATTATACTTATGCTTTTGTTTTGTTATTAAACACAACATCCGATATAAACTATTTTACATGTACTTTCAGAGTCATCGTATCTTACTTTTCCCGCTTTCTTGCAGATATTTTTCCAGGCTGTTTATATGTAATCGTCCCCCCCCCCCCTCTCAAAGAATTTGAAGTTTTTTAGGGGGTAGCAGTTCCGACTTTCCGAAAAAAAAGTCGAATCAAGTTCCAATGCTTTTACACAATACGAACTGAACTAAACAATATTTGCAAACTAAAACTAAAATTCAGTTTAGGGTTAGATTAAGGTAAAATTATTGAAAAATACACGTGTTTGGCTAAGTAAAAGTGACGATAACGAACGTTAACGAACTTCACCAAACAATCTACACAATACAAACATAATATTGGCGACATAGGATTCGATTCCAGAACTCACATTGAACGACGGAAAGAAAGAAAAATCAACATGTTTGAATTTTTTGAAACATAACAACCGGATATTGTGACTTCAACAAACCTTGACTGGAACGAAAAAAAAAAAATATTCGTCAAAAGTAAGACTTATTCTTTTGCTTCGTTTTAAGTCAAACGAAAGAGTTACAATGGTTTTTTTTTTTGTTGCAGTTATTAACTGGTGAATGAAAAAACTTTCTTTACGCCGAGTGAATTCGAACTTGCGATGTGAACATTACGGGAGGTTGTGTTTTGTCCCATATTTTTTTTTATCGAAATTTTGAGAGGTTTGGTATACTCATTGCATTGTGTATAGTTTAAAAAATGGATGAACTGGTCGAACTTACAAAGGCATTAGTGTCTTCTCAAATGGAAAAAAAGAAGATGCAAATGGAACAACAGAAGATGCAAATGGAACAACAGAAAAGGCATCAAGATTTCCTAGATTACTTGCAACAAGAAATGTTAGAGTTACGGAAACAACAAGCAAACGACACGAAAGTGTTATTTGAGGCTGTTGCAAAAGGTAGAACGATGGAAAATTCAAATTATTTCACAGTCGAAGGTATTGCAAATTCAATATCGGAATTCGTATATTACCCTGTGGGGGATGCTAATGCATTCTATTCCTCTTAAATATTGAAGAAAAACGAGCAAGAAAACGTCAACATCCAACACAAATGAAGGGCAAATAAAATATCCAATACTCAAACATTTATATTAACAACAACAATTTATTTTGCATTTTTACACATAAAAATTATATTCCATATTTGACGAAAGTCTTTTAGTGTCTTTTGGATAAATGTCTCTTTGACGGCTTGAAAGAAATAGTGTCTTTTTGTTATTTAAAGCAATGTCTCTTTAAATAAGTTTTGTAAGAAGAAAAACGCACGTGTGTGCGTGTGTACGTGTGTGCGTGTGTAATTGAAAAGAGAGAAAGAAAGTGCCAAGCTTACTATGTGTGTCCAGCAGTCAGAAAAGGGGAGAAGGAATGATTTGACGCGACAGGTAGTCGTCGCATCGTCTTGCGACTGGCCGATGGAGCGAAACAATTCTCCCTGCTGTGTCTGAAGAAATTCTGGAGGCAAGAGACCGGAACCGTCGCAAACGACGTTTATATATGTCCTAATCAGCAGGGGCAGTGACCGGAAACATATGATCCCTATTTTGGCATTTTCTGCGGGGTGTTGAAAACGCCTGTCGACTGCTGTTGAAAGGTGAATTCCATAAAACCCCCCTCAGATTGAAAAATATTTTCAATATGTAACATATTGTTTCAAGTTGGCAGGCCAATTTACTCTCCTGCCGGATTTTGTCCTTAGCTTCGGTGTAGGTGGTGTGCTGCTTATTGTAGTATCTTGTTCGCGCACGTCAGTGTCTTGTGAAGGTGTGAGGTGTTCCGACACGCTATTCTTTGATAGATCCAAATATGCCGGTTTTAACCTGTCTATGGCAACCGTATCTTGTTTTCCATTTTTCATAATAGTGAAATACTTTGATTTCCTCTCGACTACTTTGAAAGGTCCTGAATATGTAGCACAAAGAGGTTTTTTTACTGCATCTATGTGTACAAAAACATATTCGCAGTTGTTGAGGTCTTTTGGGATGTAAATTTCTTTTGTCTGTGTCCTTGTAGGTGTAAAAACCAAATCATTCATCCTTTGCTTAAAATTTTGAACAAAGTTTGTAGTTGGTTGAAAATGATTTGTTTTCTCACAAAATTGGCCAGGCAATGTCAGTGTGGTCCCAAAAACCATTTCGGATGATGTGCACCCTAAATCTTGTTTCAACACATTTCTGATGGACAACAAAACCAAAGGGATGTTTTCTAACCATGTTCCGGAATCGTTATTTGCTGTCATAGCTGCTTTCAGTTGTCTATGGAAACGCTTGACCATTCCATTCGCACAAGGATGATAAGCCGTAGTGGTTATGTGTTTCACTCCCAAAAGTTTTGTGAACTCTTCGAAAAGTGTTGATTGAAATTGTGCGCCGCGATCTGTTGTTATTACGGATGGACAACCAAAATTAGCTATCCAATCCTGCAATATTGCTTTCGCGACGGAATGTGCGGATGTATCACGCAAAGGAGTTACGACAGGCCATCTGGTAAATCTGTCGATTATTGTCAGTAGATATTGGTGGCCCTTTGCTTCTGGTAGTGGTCCAACTATGTCGATGTGTAAGTTGGTGAATCTACCATCTGGGTGAATAAATTGTCCAGGAGGAGATTTTGTATGTCTGCTTACCTTGCTAGTTTGGCATTTTAAACATACTTTAGTCCAGTCAGTTATGTCTCTATGCATTTCAGGCCATTCAAAACGATCACTAATTAATTTTTTTGTAGCTCGTCTGCCTGGGTGTGACAAGTTGTGAAAATGTTGGAAAACTTTTTGTCTTAGTGAAGGTGGTATGTATGGTCTGGAATAGCCTGTGCTCGTGTCGCATAGAAATGTTTCTGATCCGAAAGGGACTGGTTGTGCCTTTAATTTTAAGGAAGTGTTCTTTTTTACTTCGTCTAATGTCACATCATTTCGCTGTTCTTCTGCGATTAGATCGAAGTTGAGTGTTTCCGAATTTATGGCATGAATAGTGGAACGTGACAAAGTATCTGCTACAATGTTATCTGTACCCTTGATGTATTGGATATCCGATGTAAATTGGGCTATATAGTCCAGTTGTCGGGTATCTCGTGGTGTATATCTTTCCATGCTTGTGTGTAAGGCGTATGTGAGGGGTTTGTGATCTGTGAAAACTGTAAAGTCTCGACCCTCGAGAAGATGCCGAAAATGTTTGATCGAGAGATAGATTGCAAGTAATTCCCTGGAGAAAGCGCTGTATTTTTGCTGTGCGTTATTCAATTTTACAGAAAAGAAAGAGATTGGTTTTTCTGTACCGTTTTGAGACTGGTGTAGAACTGATCCAATCGAATCTGAAGAAGCGTCCGTAGTCAGTGTGAGTAGTGAATTATCCTCATCACGGATGTAGGAAAGCTTTGTGAAATCTGCTAGTGCTTTCTTCGAGTTTTTAAATGCGATCAATGCTTCCCCTTCTACTGCAATTGTTGCATTTTTCTTTTTTTTGTTTGCGCAGTAAATTTGTGAGTGGGGTTAATATCTTTGCACAACCTGGAATAAATCTGCGGTAATAATTGATAAGACCGAGGTATCTTCTCAGTTGTCGTAATGTTGTTGGTTGTGGAAACTGCTGTATCGCTCCCACTTTTTCTGGTATGGGCGCAATACCTTGCTCATCGACTACATGACCCAAGAATGTCAGTTGAGGAACTGTAAAAACACATTTGTTCACGTTGATTTTTAAACCAAAATGTGCCAGTCTCTCAAAAACCTGTTCTAGGTGTTTGTGATGTTCCTGCATACTTCGACTACCGATGAGAACACCATCGATGTATGCAAAGGCAAATGGTAATCCTCTCAAAACTTCGTCTATTAGTCTCTGGAAACTTTGAGCTGCGTTACGTAATCCAAAAGACATTCTTGTGAATTCGTATAGGCCGAAAGGAGTAGTGATTGCTGTTTTTTCTATGTCATCTTCCGCCACTGGAATCTGATAGTATGCCTTGACCAAATCAAGTTTGGTAAAAATTTTAGTTCCTTGCAGACCTATGGCAAAATCGTGGATGTGTGGAATAAGATATCTGTCAGGAACTGTTTTAGCATTGAGGTGTCGAAAATCTCCACAAGGTCGCCAAGCCCCTGAATCTGGTTTTGGTACCATGTGTAGTGGCGAAGAGTATGGGCTACTTGATGGGCGAATGATTCCTAACTTTAGCATGTGTTGAAATTCGTCTTTTGCTATTTTGCACTTATCCGGGCGTAGTCTGCGTGGAGATGCATGAGTTGGTGGTCCGGTAGTTTTAATGTGGTGTTTAGCAGAATGGCGAATTTCATCCGTGTGCTTCAAAGGAGTCATTATGGATGGAAATTTTTTAAACAGTTCCTGTAAATCACTGTTAGTTGGTAAAGTACAGCTGATTCCTGTTGATTTGTACACTGATGTTATTCCTTTCATCGACAACCGTGTTTCATTGTCGATGAGACAGTGTGTATACATGTTTACCGATAGACGAAAATGAGATAAAAAGTCTGCCCCGAGAATGGGTGTTTTTACTTGGGCTCGTGTAAAAATCCATGAAAAAGGTCGTCGCAGTCCCAAATTTAATGTTAGTGATGTCTCACCGAAGGTTTGGATTTTTGATCCGTTTGCTGCTTGCAACGTGTATTCTGATGGTGTAGACTTGCTGTTGGGTTCTGGTGGTATTACACTTATTTGTGCACCTGTGTCGACTAAAAAATGATATCCGGTATTGCTATCCCGGATGTAAAATAGACGACTAATTTGTTTGATTCCAGCAGTTAATGTCGTCTTTAATCGCTGCTGGAGCGTCCGTTTCCCGCCCGAGTCTGGTCAGCATTGAAATTGCATGGTTTTATGCATTTCCTCGCCTTTTTTCCAAAATTGAGATGATACCAGCAGGTATCGTGCGTTTGTCTCCATCTGGAGGAGGAATTTGACCGGCTCCGACGATTCCTATGTGGAGAATAGGAATTGTCTCTGAAACGTCTCCGAGGTCGGTAAAATTGTTCTTGGTTGTTAAGGAGACTCTGGACCTTGAGTGTTAATTCTGACATGTTTTTTTCAAGCCTGGCTACAATGTCAGGTGTGTCTGTTTTTAGTGTCGGCACTGAAGACGCATACACGTTCTTTTCTGGGTTGTTACTTTCGTGTATTTTGTCAGCTACTTCTGCAAGTTTTTCCAAATTCAAGTCGTCCGGTAGTGATGCCAAAATTTGTGTAGTGTGGGCCTGGAGCTTGTCTGTCCATAACTTTTTCAGAACCGTGTCGGACATTGTATTTGATCCCAACAATGTGCGCATTTTTCTTAAAAGTTGAGATGGTTTCATGTCGCCTAAATTCAGGTTGTTGAAAAGGTCGTGGAGTCGCCTTTCGTTCGATTTGCCTGTTCGTCTTATTATGGCTTCCTTCAAAATGTCGTATGGTTTTTCCAGCGGCATGTGGTCTAAAAGGTCTACGACTTCTGTAGCTACGTCTGCTGGTAGTTTTTCTACCACGTACACGTATTTTGAATTTTGCGAAGTAATCTTTTTCGCCGTAAAAATTGCATTCAGCTGAGAAAACCACGTTTGTACGTTTGTAGGGTTGTATGTTGGCAAATTCACAGTCAATGTACATTCTGTCGGGTCGCTAAAAACCATTGTTGTTTGAATACTAGAATCTTACTAAATAAATGTTCAACGGGGTCACCAAATTGTGGGGGATGCTAATGCATTCTATTCCTCTTAAATATTGAAGAAAAACGAGCAAGAAAACGTCAACATCCAACACAAATGAAGGGCAAATAAAATATCCAATACTCAAACATTTATATTAACAACAACAATTTATTTTGCATTTTTACACATAAAAATTATATTCCATATTTGACGAAAGTCTTTTAGTGTCTTTTGGATAAATGTCTCTTTGACGGCTTGAAAGAAATAGTGTCTTTTTGTTATTTAAAGCAATGTCTCTTTAAATAAGTTTTGTAAGAAGAAAACCGCACGTGTGTGCGTGTGTGCGTGTGTGCGTGTGTACGTGTGTGCGTGTGTAATTGAAAAGAGAGAAAGAAAGTGCCAAGCTTACTATGTGTGTCCAGCAGTCAGAAAAGGGGAGAAGGAATGATTTGACGCGACAGGTAGTCGTCGCATCGTCTTGCGACTGGCCGATGGAGCGAAACAATTCTCCCTGCTGTGTCTGAAGAAATTCTGGAGGCAAGAGACCGGAACCGTCGCAAACGACGTTTATATATGTCCTAATCAGCAGGGGCAGTGACCGGAAACATATGATCCCCATTTTGGCGTTTTCTGCGGGGTGTTGAAAACGCCTGTCGACTGCTGTTGAAAGGTGAATTCCATAACCCTGACAACGGAATAACTTTTCAAGCCTATTTTCGACGGTTTGAAACAATTTTCAACAAACGGTGCGAAACTTGGTCGGACGAACAAAAAGTTGGACTTCTATTACAGAAGCTTGGTCCTAACGAGAGTACCAAGTACACAAATTTACTATTGCCTAGAAAACCTGACGAAGTATCGTTTGAGGAGACAATAAAATCACTCACAAGCATGTTTGGTGAGAGAAGCAGTCTTTTTCGTACGCGTTTTAGTTGTCTGAACATTGTTTTGCAAAATGCTGATGATTTTGTTACGTATGCAGGAAAAGTAAACCAAGAGTGTGAACGATTTCTCCTACACGAGTTAACAATTAACATGTTTAAATGCTTTGTTTTTGTTAAAGGTTTGACGAATAGTAGAGATAAAGATGTTCGTTCGAAAATATTGTCAAAAATGGAACAACGTCCAGATATAACATTACAAAAAGCTACGGAAGAAGTTCATAAAATAATGAATCTGAAACATGACAATACTAAAATCGAGGAAGAGGACATTTCACATATTTCGCATATGAAAGAAGTTCGACGTAGGACACGTGAAAGAAAATTTAAATCCCCAATGAAATTGCTATGCTACAGATGTGGTGGACCTAATTCTAAAAATGACTGTTTTTTCCGAGATAAATGTTTTCGGTGTAATAGAATAGGCCACAAGAGTTCACACTGTAGAATGAAGCAGACCGAAAGAGGAATGTTGAACGGAAAAAATAAAGTAAGAATGGTTTTGACAAAGAAAGAAATCGAGGAGGGTCAAAAAAGAAAATTCGTGCAAGTGAAAATAAATGGAGAGAAGGTACAGCTTCAGCTGGATACTGGAAATGATATCTCATAATAAATGAAACAACGTGGAAAAGAATTAACAAACCCAGGTTAACCAACACTGATAAAATAGCCCGTGGAGTTTTGAGGAGAATGTTAAAGTTCAGTGGAAAATTTTTGTGTGAAGTATCGTTTTTATGAAAAACTAAAAAATCTAAGGTTTATGTTTTACAAAATTCTTCTAACCTAATGGGAAGTGATTTAATTATCCTGTTCGATCTATTCGAGATTCCTATAAACTCATTTTGTAATAGAATTGATGTTTCGCCAGCTGGTAAAACTAAGGTTAAGGATAAATTGATAAAGGACCTAAAAAATGAATTTCCTAGAGTTTTTTTCAGGTGGTCTCGGTAATTGCCCGAAAACTGAAGTAAAATTTGAAGTAAAAGAAAATGTCAAGCCTGTGTTTAAACCAAAACGGAAGGTGCCGTATGCCGCATTAGAAACCGTGAACCAGGAGTTACAAAGAAGAAATGGGTGTCATTTCTAAAATTGGCTATTAAGATTGGTCGTCACCAGTGGTCTTTGTGAAAAAGAAAAATCATAAAATACGTGTGTGTGCAGATTTTTCTACAGGTCTAAATGACTGTTTAAATTAACCTTCTTATCCTTTGCCCTCTTCGGGAGACGTGTTTGTTAAATTGAATGGAGGAAAGATTTTTAGTAAAATTGATTTGTCTGACGCATACCTCCAAGTATTGTGCAAAATTATTAACAATAAACACGCATAAGGGGTTGTACAAATTCAATAGACTTCCGTTTGGATTAAAAGTCGCCCCTAGCTTATTTCAACAGATCATGGACACAATGTTGGCTGATCTAGAGTTTTCAGTAGCATATTTGGACGATGTGCTGATTAAAAGCAAAAGTACTAAGGAGCATTTAGAGCACATAAGAGCGGTATTTAAAAAAATAGAAGAATACGGTTTCAGGTTAAGTTCAGAAAAATGCGATCTTTTTATGTCTGGAATTAAATACTTAGGACAAATAATTGACGCAAAAGGAAGACGACCAGACTTGAAAAGAGCAGAAGACATAAAAAATATGCCGATCGCTAAAAATATTACAACGCTTCAAGCTTTTCTGGGTTTAGCGAATTACTATGGAATATATATAAAAAAATATGCATGACTTACGAGCCCCATTGAACAATTTATTAAAAAAAAAGGTGTAAAATGGAATTGGGCTGATAAATGTCAGCGAGCTTACGAAAAAATAAAAAGTGTATTGACGTCGAATTTAGCACTAACACATTATGAAATAATAGTCGCTTTTGACGCAAGTAATTATAGCATTGGTGCTGTAATTCTTCATAAATTTGAAGATGGTAGTAAGAAACCAGTAGACTATGTTTCCAGAACTTTGCTTCCGGCAGAAAAAATTAGCTGCAAATTGAAAAAGAGAGCCTTGCGATTGTTTTTGCGTTAAAAAAATTTCATAAATTTATCTATGGTCGATCGTTTTTATTACAAACAGACCATAGGCCCCTATTATCCATACACGGATCAAAGAAGGGTATTCCCACACATACTGCAAATAGATTGCAGCGCTGTGGTACCGAATTATTAAATTATAATTTTAAAATGGAATTTTTGCCTTCAAAGAAAATAGGGCACGCAGATGGTCTTTCCAGATTAATCCCTCGAAGATCGGAACCACTAGAAGACATGGTTATTGCAGCCTTAAGGGATGAAACGGATTTTAAGGAAGCATTATGCAATGATATACGTGAATTACCTGTCACATTAGATGAAATAAGAATCAAGGCTGGAAAAGACGATTTCATCAAAAAGATGAAAGAAGTAATTTCAAAGAAGAAATATAAAACTTCAAGAAATTCGTCAGCATATTCAATATGTGATGAAGTGCTACTATATGCTGGAGGAGTGGTCATGCCAGTTGTATTGCAAAAGCGGATGTTAAAAGAATTCCATCAAGGGCATCCAGGGATCGCACGTATCAAAGCTTTAATGAGGAGTTATACTTATTGGTCGAAGATGGACAAGGATATAGAACAGATTGTTAAAGCACCACCAGTGAAAATTATACCATAGCCGAAAACAGATGTCCCATGGACGAGACTGCATATCGATTATGCTGGATCCATGAATGGTCATTATTACCTAATAGTTGTAGATAGTTACTCCAAGTGGCCTGAGATTTTCAAATGTAAACACCCGACATCCACAACTACTATAAAGGTACTAGACGAACTTTTCAGTCGCTTTGGTGTACCAAAAAACAATAGTAAGGGACAATGGGACACAATTTACCAGCAGTGAATTTAAAGATTTCTGCAGATGTTTGTCCATTGACTACACAACGACTTCACCTTACCATCCCAGATCTAATGGTCAGGCTGAAAGATTTGTGGACACTTTTAAAAGGGCATTGAGGAAGAATCGCGGCATGGACACTGAGAAAACCATTCAGAAATTTTTGTCAGTGTACAGAATCACGCCAAACCCAAACACAGTTCAGGCATGTCACCAGCCGAACTGATGTTTGCTAGAAAGATACGCTCAGTATTTGACAGATTGTTACCGAGTCCAACGAATAAATATACGAAGAAAAGTAATTTTTCGTGTAAGTTCCTTAAAACCGGAGACAAAGTTTTTTTCAAAAATTTCAGAAATGGAAAAACGTTTTGGGATGATGGGGTAATATCAAAAAAAATTAGTGGAATTATGTACTGGGTGAAAAGTTCCAAATGGGAACATGAACGTCATCTAAATCAATTGAGATCAAGGTTTACGGAAGATGTCAGGGAAGATCAGGAAATCCCGATGGACATATTGTATGAGACGTTTGACATTCCAGCACCACCAATTGCTGAAACAGTTATTCCAAGGCGATCAAGCAAAAGAAAAAGAATACCGGTAGAACCGTTAAGTCTGGACCCGAAACGTAAAAGATATTAATTTCTGTTGTGAAGAAATTATCTCAGATGTGATGTGGAGTAAGCTAGTACCCATTCCTGAGGTTGGAGAATGAGATGCTCCAAGGGAATGAAAGAGAGGCAACTCTCGTCACGAGACAAGTGAAGATGTTATCCAAGTCACCGTTTGAACTGTGTACGACTCTCGATATATTCTATTATATGTTACCCGACCTTTTCCCAAAAGAGGTCTAGTCAACATCATAATATCAGGAATAACGGAATATAATTGCTGAACAATTAAAAAAAACATTTGAAAAATAAAACATGGCATCTTCTATTCCACCATTCAGTAAAAACCCCCGGAAATAATGCTCATACATTCTATTAAATATTACCAGTTCATATTTATATGTAAATATAAAAAATTCTGACGAATACTGACATATCGGATTGAATAGCCAATACAATGACCGTTACACGTATTATACACGACAACACTCTGTGTGACTAATCTGATTCCATCGTTCACATTCCGATATTCCAAATTACATTCTCAAAAAACACTCAGTCAAAATGATGTTGCTTAAATTAAGTTTCATTTTTCACTTTATGATAGTTTATTACGTTCTTAGATGCAATATTTTCATTATACTTATGCTTTTGTTTTGTTATTAAACACAACATCCGATATAAACTATTTTACATGTACTTTCAGAGTCATCGTATCTTACTTTTCCCGCTTTCTTGCAGATATTTTTCCAGGCTGTTTATATGTAATCGTCCCCCCCCCCTCTCAAAGAATTTGAAGTTTCTTAGGGGGTAGCAGTTCCGACTTTCCGAAAAAAGTCGAATCAAGTTCCAATGCTTTTACACAATACGAACTGAACTAAACAATATTTGCAAACTAAAACTAAAATTCAGTTTAGGGTTAGATTATGGTAAAATTATTGAAAAATACACGTGTTTGGCTCAGTAAAAGTGACGATAACGAACGTTAACGAACTTCACCAAACAATCTACACAATATAAACATGAACTGTTTTTTTTTATTTTTACCCTAACCCTAACTTAACCCTAACCCTAAACTAAGTTTTAATTTTTGATTGCAAAGTCGGTTTAGTTTGGCTTGTATTGTTTGAAGCATCAGAACTGCTTACGTCACGACTGCAAATTTCAAGAAACCTATTCCGAAAAAGCACCCCATTAACTCTCTCATTTCTCCTGCAATGCGTGGTCAACACATCGGTACGTGCTCCGACTACTGAGTCAAATATGACTTTCGTATTGGGATTGTCTCCTCATACTGATGATTGCAGGTTTGGTATGAAACACATGTGTATATGGGTTAATTTGAAAATAGTATTTATCAATAATTCTAATATATATATATATATATATATATATATATATATATATATATATATTTTTTCTTATCTTTCCGTTTTTGCTGGAGATGGGGCATCCTACCGGATGCCAGACATTCACCGGCTATTTCTTTTTAAGATTCTAACCGTCCCTTTAAGTGCAATTGTTTGTATTTCTCTTGCACTCGGTTCACCGGGTATACTCGCCAGATAGCTTTTAAAATTATTTTTCATTAGTCCTGTTGCTCCTATAATTACTGGTATGATGGAGATTTTCCTAAGATTCCAGTTTCTTTTCATGTCATACATAAGACCTTGGTATTTCGTAATCTTTTTCCTTTCAGCTCTGTTTAATCCTGCATCAATCGGGACACTGACTTCAACTAGGGTTACTACTTTCTCCCTTTTGTCCCATATTACGATGTCAGGTTTAACAGCTCTGTTTTCTAGATATGTAGCTGTAGAGATTGAATAGTCATAGTGGATGGTGTATAAATTATTTCCAACTGTTCTTTCTGATATATGCTCCCAGGACTTGCTGCTACACTGGATATTCAACTTTTTACAAATAGTCCAGTGAAGATATTTACACACTCCATTGTGTCGCATTGTATAATAGCCAATCCCCCAGGAGAACCTTACAACTGGATGTCAGGTGGGTCACACTCTCTACTGTGTGGCAGAACTTGCACTTGTTATTGTTGCTGAGACCACTCATCTTTTTAAAGGCATTGGTCATCATGCCTTGATCTTGAGCAGTCATTATCATTCTCTCCTGATCATAATGGAGAGATCCTCTTTTTAGCCAGTCTACAGAGCCTTCCTTATCTATATATTCCTGGGATAATTCACCTAGGAAATACTTAGCACGTTGTTGGTTGGCCCATTTTGGCCCATTCTTCCAGTTTTCTGGATATATATGTATATTAATGATTTAAAAAAGAAAAAGTGGAAGACCTAAGAACTCAACGTTTCGCCCAACTCTTTTCCAAAGACGAAAAATGCTAAAGGCGGCAAAGAACGAGAATATCTGTAATTTTGGGAATATATATAGAGATAGTGTTAATAAAATTTTAATTTATGTAGAAAGGGAAGATATGCACATATAATATACACACACACCCACACACACACACACACATATATATATATATTATATAAACATACGCATATACATGTGAATGAAATATATATACAAAATGTGTATAGAAGTAGCATTGGAAAAAAGAAAGGAGAAATTAAAGAGCAAAAAGGGTGTCCAAAGGAAAACTAATTTAAAAGCAGGGAATCATCCGGTGTCTAAATATATCTTATTTTCATTAATAATAGCTTTAGATAGGTTGGGGGAGATATAATAGAAGCCCATTCTTTGTTTTATGAAATGAGCTTCTATATAGATTCAGATAAATGGCAGTCTATTATCTGAGATGGGTGCTAGCAGTGGTATTCCCAGAGACATTGTGCTGGGTGCTATTCTGTTTCTACTCTATATCAACGACATGCTGGAAGTGATCGGGGAAACATGCTCCTATTTGCAAATAATATCAAATTAGTAGCCCATAGAAGCGAGATTGACAATCTCGTCTAGCTTTCAACATGTCTGGAAACGGTCCATTGAATTGAACTTGTACCTCAACGTCGATAAATGCTGCCATTTCTCCTTCCGCCCTGCTTTTACTTTTGTCGATGACACAGGTGAATGAGATAAAAAGAGCTTAACCTTTTGGTCGATTTGTTCTTCAAGCTATTTAAACATTACATGCAGACTGCAAACAAAGCAAGGAACACCCTATTTATCATTCGATGCTCCTTCTGCAAACTTACTTCTGAAATATTTTCCCCACTTAATGTCTTCCTTGTCAGACCACTGCCAGAGTATGTGTCCAGGCCTTTACTTGATATCCATCATCTACAGAGTTCAACGACTGGCTACTCGAATGGTGCAGGGACTCAAGAAGCTTAACCATTTCTTCCTTGAGCGCCAACGTTTACGCAGTGATCTCATTTTGGTCTACAATCTCCTCATTAGTCATTACGATCTCCCTCAGGACGTATTATTCACTCCTGCACCAGAAAGAGGTCTACACAGGCATTAGCAGTAACTGTTTTACCGCTGATTTCGATTGAACCGGATCCCTGGACCTTGGAATAGACTTCCAAGAAATGTAGTAAATGTGCCAACGACACAGCAATTCAAGGCGAAATTGGACAGGGGCTGGGTCACTGTATCTTCTTCTGTGTAAATTTTTACCACTCCTTCTCTACATGTCAAATTTATTGAATTGAATTGAAGATATTAACAAGAGACATTCAACAATTTCCATTTCATTACATGAAGCTACGCGTTTCCCTCTTGTCCTGACATTTTCTCCAAACCCTGTCTTAACATTACACGGACTTACAACCAAAAGTGACTAAAAAATGTTACTAAAAAAGAGAGGTATGGAATGTCTTGTAACTCTAAAAAAGGTGTTATATCATCGAAAAGTTTAAGTTCAAAATAAACTTTTTTTTAAGTTTTATTAAAAAAATCACATTGTTTAGCTTTTATTACCATTATTTTAATAATTCATATATATATATATATATATATATACACACACGCACATATATATATATATACACACATATATATATATACACATATAGTCATCCACATACAGACTGTTTCGCTGTTTCACAACTCATCAGTGCGGCTAAACCAGTTAATGCCTCAAGCCGGGATTGAAACGCAACCGTCGAGCTGACAGTCGGCGCTGCTAACCCCTACGCTATCATACGATACTGACTGAATGTAAGAAATATCTCAATGTAAACATTGCAAATGCCGGGAGCTCGAATTAGTTTTACCTAATGAGCTATGCCTTAAAGCTAATGGCAGTTGGCGATATCCTTACAAATAAGCTCTACCCAGGGAGGGAGCTTCATATAGTCATTCACATACAGACTGTTTCGCTGTATCACAGCTCATCAGTGTGGCTAGACCCGTTAGTGCCTCAAGCCGGTATAACATGGACCCCACACTCTTACTCTTCTACCCGTGCGACGGCATCATTTATAACATCAAATGTAATGTAATGAGACCCGTCCCGGTGCAGTGCAGGAATCCTTCCTGACTGTGAACACCTTTTCTTTGGCTCGTGATTTCGTCTGTAGTGGCTGTAAAAAGAAAGATGGCTCGAATCTCCCCCGGGTCTGATGAATGACGACTTCGTGATTCTGTGAAGGCAAGATTACTTAGCAGGACAACTCGATAACAGAACAACTCGACAAACGGCTAGGTCTTTTCACAACAATAATTATTTAATAAAAATGAACGGTGGGTTTTTAACCCAAAGTCTATTCTTCGATAATGGCTTTTTTCTAACTATCTTATCTTCCTTCTCTGTGTGTGTGTGTGTGTGAATCTCTTTACGACTGCAAATCCTTAATCGAGACGTTAATCTCTGTTGGAAAACGATGGTGGGGCCCCGGGGCAACGGCTCCCTCGGGATCCGAGGGGATCACGACCAGCTCGGCCGAGATCTCGGGTCTAACTCTTTTGCGATCGCCTTCTCATCTCAAATAACAAAGACGAAAAACGTATAACTCATACTCTCTCTCTCTCTCTCTCTCTCTCTCTCTCTCTCTCTCTCTCTTCTCGTCGTGTGGTACGCGCGATGCTGACTTACTCTCTTTCTTTTCCCCATCCCTTCTTCTGTGTCCCACCCCCTCTCCCGGAGTGGGGTGGTACGCTTCTCAACGGACAATTTGGAATTTATCTCTTAGTCTTTATCTCCCTAGAGACCAATTATTCCCTCTCCCTCTGTCCTGAAGTGTTGACACCTCTGATAAGATTTTGCCAAAACTTTTGGCAGCGTGTGCTCAATGTATCCCATTGTTGTTCCCTAATTGCCAATGACACCCCAAGAGCCAATCTCAGAATTCACGGCGCCCCCAGCGATCAGGGCCCGGACGGTCGAAAATATGTACTAGCTCCCAGACTTCCACTTGTCTCTACGTGGGGCCTGATCTCCCCGATGCATTCCAGTGCACCCCGGGGTGCAGACTCCGTCGCTGAAACCACTGTTTCACATCCGCCCAATCCTTATTTCGTGTCAATTGGTCGAAATTGACACCTCCCAGACCGTCACCTTTCTCTACGTGGGGGGGGGGGCTGATCTCTCCGATGCATATCGGTGCGCCATAAAGGGGGCAGATACGTCGGATGAAATCACTGTTTCACATCCGTCCACCCTTATTTCGTGTCACTTGGTTGCAATTGACATCTCCCAGACCGTTACCTTTCCCCACACACAGAGAGAACAACGGATAATACAATCAAAACAATAATAATCAAAAATTTAGAAAAAACTGTAGCTAAACAATGGAACAAAAAGTTTTCTTTTTCTGTTCTGTTTTCTTTTGGTCTGTCCTTCTTTTTCTCTTTCCAGTCTATTAAAACATCAGGACTACGTATGTATGTGTGTATGTGCGTATGCATTTTGTGGTTTCTGTGTTGGGAGGTGGGTAGGTGACAAAATGAATTATTATGCATGCAATTAAAAGTTTGTTAATACAGATTGGAGCTCGCAACGCCCCTTACAAATTACGTCACCATCACCCTCTCCTCGGAATCAATCTCTACTTCTTCACTGGTCATCCACCCGGATTTCCGACAGGGCAGCGATTCCTGCTCCCGCTCGCGATCTGGGTGAAGTGTACTCAAGGGTAACCCTCCCTCGCTCATGCACTCGGCCGTCGGTGTGCTCGCGCCGTCCAATTTCTCCCTATGTCTTTCTCGCGCCCTTTGTCTTTTCTGCAAAAGCTAACCCTATTATTTATGTGCACAATTCTCACTAACATCGACCAAGCCCTATCGTGCCCGTGTCTAGTTCTACCTTTTAACGTGAATTTTCCCTTCCTGACGGGGTTAATCGAACCCTCAATCTCTCTAAAGCTAATAGCTTGTTACCTTCTGGTTATGCAACGCATTTAACACATTATAATACTTTCATAACTGTTCGATGGGGTCGACCGGTAATCGCAAACGATTTGGTAATTCGGCTTTAATCTGCCGAGATGATTATATTCGGCGACAAGTGTCTTAGCGATTGCATATCCAACTGTGCACCTGTGCACTCACTCGTCAGTATCAACAACTGAAATTCTCTTGGTACGGACCTGTCTGGTTCGCATACCGTCACTATCCTTGCGTCGGCCACCTCGGCCGGATTCTCTTCGTTCCCTTCTCTGGGAAAAACAATTCTCTCAGACTAACACCTTCTTGGCTCACTTCGGCCCGGTGACATTCGATATCGATGCGCCTTCTCTGGCTGCATGCGACAGTAACCCTTTTGGTTCTTCCCTATAACTTCCAATTTCTTCATAATCATTCTCTCATCGCTTCCCGACACTGTCCCTAATTACTCATCGAGTGCCTCTCCCAGCAACGGGGGGCCACTGATTTCTTCTGCTTCGTCTGTATCAACACTATCTATCTTAGATAGGATCTCATATCCTTCTCTTCGCTTATCATTACTTCTGTGCCCTTTCGTAAGGCGCACCACAATCTGTCATATTCACGGTGGTTCGAACATCTGTCGATTACTTCAACTTTCTTTTGCTTTTACAACTCACTATATATCTGCCTGGTCGTTCGGCAACAGCCCATCCAGCTGCAGGTATATTACTACTTGCGATCGATCATTTGGATCTAACCACGACGACCCTCCATCGGTCCCAGTTATGCATCTCTTTCTATCCTTATATGTCCGTTTATCTCGGGGGGGGGGGCATCCAAGACAACTGTCCGCGCCACAACCACCAGCACCGCACACGCATGGGGGCCCTCCCTGCGCGCGGTGGAGCCAACGAATGCGACACAGCACAACCTCGGCCTCTCCCCCAGGTCCTTGACTATCTTTGGCTTGGCTTTCCTGCTATTCTGTGGTGGGGCGTTCTGCTCCCCTCTACCGTAACTTCATAGGTAATTCCTCTACCTTTTTGGCTAACCGATTTTCTCTCAGTCTCTTCTGGAGCTGGGCAGGGGGGTATTTTGCCGCTCTCCTCCCACTCGCTGGACTCGTCAACCGACCTAGCAGTCGCGTTTAATTCGATCTCTCTCTACGGGGGGGTTCATTGCTTCTTGCGGTTTCTCATAAACCGGCGAACAAAACCCAAGCCCGTCTTCTTCCCATTTAAATTCGCTATCTTTCACTAAACTTATCATTCTGGTGGCCACCCTACTTTTTATACTCTGTGGGGTGGCCTCTGGGCGCTTCCCTGGTTCTTTACCCTAGCGTCAGGTGGCACACTAAGGTTCGGAATCCTAATTCCTCACCTCCGATCTATGCTGCTGTGCACCACCGACTCTCATGTCCGAACCGACCACACCTAGTGCAGTTCGGTCTAACCGAGCCGCGTGGGCGCCCATAATTTGTGGGACACTCTGCTGCTCCATGCCCCTCACCCCTACAGGTCCAGCGGACTGATACCTGCCTTGCCGGTGCGGGCCTATCGTGCTCATTTCGAAGGTCCCATGCCTTCCTTCTAGGATCGGAGTTTGCCTCCCAATCCTCTCCGCCCCCTCTCTCCATTCGGGGCCCCAGCCTCGCCCTGCTCCCCACCGTTTTCCTTCTCCCAGGCATTTCCTCGCCATTGCCTCTATCTACACGTTCCCCTAGTCTTATACTGTCTCTCGCTAATCTCTGGGCCTCCGCTAGTGTGAGCGGGTGACCCCTCAGTACCTCCCTCTGGGTCTCTCTAGCACCTAACCCGTCTACGAGGGCATCCACCAGGATTGCCTGGATGGGACCCGTATTTCGGATCGCCCCATCCGGGAAGGCCTGAACCGCCAATCCCTGGATTCGTTCGACTAACTCGTCGAGTCCCTCGCCGTTGTTTAACTTTAGCCGGGTCAACTTGCGTACGGCCTCAATCGCGGTTCGCTCGCTGGCGTATTGCCTCACTAGCTGCTCGCGGAGCTCCGTCCAAGTGATCCCCGGGTTCCCTACATACCTCCCCTCAATGAATCTCGACACTGGGCCCCTCGCTCCCTCTAGAGCGAGCAGCACCATCTCGTGATTTTCTAAGCCGTAAATAAAACTTTTCTTTTCGATTACCGCCAACCACTCTCTTAGATCGGCAGAATGGCCTCTGAAGGAAGGCACGCGTATTCCTCCAATCGGTCTCTCTAGTTTTCTGGTCTCATCTCCCCCCATATCTGTCATACTATTTACTAGGTCCTCCTCCGAACCCATTCCCCCTGCGTTCTAGCTTACCACCCCTAACAACAGAACTACCCAAACTGTGTGCAAAGTTTGGACAACAATCGATACACCGACAAAACCGAGCAAGCGAACAAGAGAAATCAACGAGTCACTTACCCCTCTCCTCTGCTGCTCCTGTGGTCCCTCGTCTCTGGGTTGGTTGCTTGTTATTTTTCGAGTCCGTCTGGGCCTTTCAATCAATTGACTAAAAGTTCGCGGTCCCAGACCGATCTCAAAGTCTAAAAAACGTTTTTTCTTTCAGTCTATCTCTTTTTCTATCTTTCTCTTTTTTTTTAAAACACGGGTGTACATGCCCGTTAAACTGTTTCTCTCTTTTCTTTTCCTATTCTCTTTTTCTATCTTTTTTTTTTCAAACACGGGTGTCGATGTCCGTCAAACTGTTTCTCTCTTTTCTTTTTCTTTTTCTATCTTTCTTTTTTTTTTCAAACACGGGTGTCGATGTCCGTCAAACTTTTCCCTCTGCCGGTAAAAAAAAAATCGTCCGTTGTGCCCGTGGGTTTTTTAAAAATTTGTCTGTCTATTTTTTCTTTTTCCAAGGTGTTTTGCCGGAAAAAAAAAATTGTTTTCTTTGTGGCCGTGGTTGGCTTTGTTCTTTTCTTCTCCCGAGGTTGCCAGGCACCTTCAAGTACCCTGATCCTAGGTCGCGGCACCATTTATAACGTCAAATGTAATGAAACCGATCGGCGCAGTGCAGGAATCCTTCCTGACTGTGAACACCTTTTCTTTGGCTCGTGATTTCGTCTGTAGTGGCTGTAAAAAGAAAGATGGCTCGAATCTCCCCCGGGTCTGATGAATGACGACTTCGTGATTCTGTGAAGGCAAGATTACTTAGCAGGACAACTCGATAACAGAACAACTCGACAAACGGCTAGGTCTTTTCACAACAATAATTATTTAATAAAAATGAACGGTGGGTTTTTAACCCAAAGTCTATTCTTCGATAATGGCTTTTTTCTAACTATCTTATCTTCCTTCTCTGTGTGTGTGTGTGTGTGAATCTCTTTACGACTGCAAATCCTTAATCGAGACGTTAATCTCTGTTGGAAAACGATGGTGGGGCCCCGGGGCAACGGCTCCCTCGGGATCCGAGGGGATCACGACCAGCTCGGCCGAGATCTCGGGTCTAACTCTTTTGCGATCGCCTTCTCATCTCAAATAACAAAGACGAAAAACGTATAACTCATACTCTCTCTCTCTCTCTCTCTCTCTCTCTCTCTCTCTCTCTCTCTCTCTCTCTCTCTCTCTCTCTCTCTCTCTTCTCGTCGTGTGGTACGCGCGATGCTGACTTACTCTCTTTCTTTTCCCCATCCCTTCTTCTGTGTCCCACCCCCTCTCCCGGAGTGGGGTGGTACGCTTCTCAACGGACAATTTGGAATTTATCTCTTAGTCTTTATCTCCCTAGAGACCAATTATTCCCTCTCCCTCTGTCCTGAAGTGTTGACACCTCTGATAAGATTTTGCCAAAACTTTTGGCAGCGTGTGCTCAATGTATCCCATTGTTGTTCCCTAATTGCCAATGACACCCCAAGAGCCAATCTCAGAATTCACGGCGCCCCCAGCGATCAGGGCCCGGACGGTCGAAAATATGTACTAGCTCCCAGACTTCCACTTGTCTCTACGTGGGGCCTGATCTCCCCGATGCATTCCAGTGCACCCCGGGGTGCAGACTCCGTCGCTGAAACCACTGTTTCACACCGGGATTGAAACGCAACCGTCGAGCTGACAGTCGGTGCTGCTAATACACATATATATACATATATATACATACATATATATATACATACATATATATATATACATACATATATATACATACATATATATATACATATATATATACATACATATATATATATACATACATATATATTCATATATATATATACATACATATATATATACATATATATATACATATATATATACATATATATACATACATATATATATACATACATATACATACATATATATATACATATATATATATATATATATATATATATATATATATATATATATATATATATATGTGTGATTTTATGAAGGCTTACCAAAGCATTCCTTTCAGGACACCAATGATCACCATCAAAGATATTTTTTCTTACAAATATTATTTATTCAAATTAAATGTTTTTTCCTACACGTGTTTCACTACCAAGCAGTTACTTGCTTGGCAGATCATCAGGGAAATTAAATGTCTGGAATACTGGTTTCAACTGCCGACAATACACAATGTGGCGTTGCAATAGTTGAGGTCACTTAAGAAGAGAAGAGGAAAAAAATAAAAATAAAAGTTAAAACTAAAAAACAAGGAAGAACAACGATAAAAAAGAAAGTCCTAGAAAAGTCTTAGAAAAGTAGCTCGTGCATTATTTCTTCCACCAAGCCAACAAGCAAATAATCGGTCCCAAATACATTAAAAAAAAAAATTTTTTTAAAAACGGAACAATGTGCGATAATACACTTTCACGTCGGCCGGCACAATGATGAATAAATCCCCCCCCCCACAAAAAAACAAGCCCAACCACACACTCTACTATATCGACGCTAAATCGAATCACCCACCGATGGTGAAAAGAGCCATTATTTCTGCAATCTCGAGTAGGATATCTAAGCTGTCCAAGAATCAACAAATATTCGACAGCAGTAAGCAATTCTACAATGAAGCTTTAAACAGATCAGGATACAAGGAAAAAATTAATTACCTTGTGCCTCCTTCGGTTGGGAATGGGGGACTAAACGGGAGACCGATCGCCTCTCGATCAATGGTTTCATATAATAGGGCAATGGGCAAGGCTAGATATAGGAGACCTGGTGTATCCCACGGTAATGTAAATCAGGTAGGGAGGGAATTGATTGATGATAATATTCGTGAAGTTGGAAGTAACGAATTAAACACACAAATCGGGGGGGGGGGGGAAGGTAGGAAGAAAAATAGGAGAAGGACCACTACATGGTTAAACCCCCCCTATAGCCAGCATATTAAGACTAATATCCCAAAGATTTTTTATAGCATAGTGGAAAAAAACTTTCCAAGGGATAGCAGATTGGGGAGAATCATTAACAAAAATACTGTAAAACTGTCTTATTCAACCTGTAGAAATATAGCCACGTCCATCATAGGATATAATAATTCTAAGATAACTAAAACAAGGGAAGCCATGTTCTCTTCTGGTGTTGATCCCAGTAACACCAGTTCAGTGAGAACCTCCATTATAAATATCCGTAGTAGTAGAACATCCAGCAACGGCCCAGCACACAACTGTAACTGCAGAGCTTCTAACATCTGTCCACTGGGGAGGAACTGTAGAGTTTCAAGCATTGTCTACAAATGCGATGTGATAACAGAGAGTAGTAGGAAATCATATATCGGTTCCACCGGGGGTGAGTTCAAAGATAGATTCAGAAACCACATGAGTTCCTTCAGGGGAGGCCAAAGGGAAGACATAGATAGGCCTAACACTTCTGTTGGCCGTTTTGTGAGAAACCTCATTGCTAGGCAAGACCCTTTCGAACTGAAATGGTCAATTTTAGGGAGGGCTAACAAATATAAACCGAACCAAAGGAAGAGATGCAACCTATGTGCATTGGAGTCGTACCACATCATGACATCTAGAGATAATTTACTGAACGCTAGGCAGGAAATACTACAATGCTGTCTGCATTAAAAACCGTTACCTGTTATCAAGCCTAAAACCTGGATAGGAGGGGAATTGGGGGAAGTATAAACTTACAGCAGAGATAGGCAGGATGGACCCTTCCTGAGGCAATCTGGGGCAATAATTAGTGTATAATATAGAGGATGAGAATTAGTAACACGTACTTATGCTAAGATATGTCTTGATTCAATTATTAGCGGAGGCTCGGGACTTAGGTTGGGGGTGATAAGGTAGGAATATTCTATCGGAATAAGGCCCATTGATAGTCAACTATAGTAAATACTTATTCAGCAGAATAGAGGGGGGAAATTTTGTTACATATAAAAAGATAGTGGAATAATAAATAATAAATCACAATTTATTCTCAGAAATAGATATATTATACGAAATACATTGGGAATTTCAAGTAATTTTAAGTGAAAAATCAGAAATAGCAACCTGGATGCTATCACTATTTAATTAAATTAGGTTAAATTAAATTAAATCAGTTTTTAATTAGATTAAATTAAATAAAACAATGGCTGGCAGGAATGGGGAAAAAATAATTAAGGAAAAAATAATTTTAAAAAACATGCATGCCGACACGGACTTAATTTCTAAAAATAGAAACAATTGGATTTTTATAAAAAGTATTTTGTACTTGATTTTAAATTAGTAATAACAAAGTCTCCTGTCATTTAACGAGTTAGAGTGATATTTTCCCGTAAAGTTGGCCAAAAAAATAACCCGGTCCATTAAAAAAGGTTTTTTCAAAATAGAAAATAGATTTCTGATAACGATATTCCGTAGTAACATTTATTTATGGAATATAGAATAATATTCTCCACAGAGAGTTGCAAACAGACACAGCCGTTAAGGAAATGTTTTAAATGATTTAAAATAATAACTAGATTTTTGTAGAAAACTTTTTTATAATAACATTTTATTTTTGATATATGAATAATCTTTTAAAAACAAATTCTGCGGGATAGGCTTTTTTCGCTTCGTTAAACAACAAAACGATAATAATTCGGCAGTTAATTAAATGAAGGATATTTTCCCAAAATGTAAAATGACGTCCCAGACACTAGATAATTAATTTCTATAAAGAATAGGTTTGTGGGGGTCGTCATACCTTTTTTGGTGATAACTTCCTCCACAAATAAAAATAATAAGAAGAAGATTTACATGCAAAATCAACGGAAGTTTATTTACTGAAATAAACTATTAACAAATAGAATATTTTCTCTTTGTAATGAGTTCATGAGTCCTTCCTTTAGTTTCAGGGTAAGTAAAAAGAAGAATGTCTTTTCTTTTGTTGAAGTGTTCATTTGTTATAAAATATTAAAAGAGGCAATAGGTAATGTTTGCCTGTGAAATTGTATGAAGCGCGTGAAAGGGTGAAATGGAAGAGTGATAGTAAGATGCGTGTAACCTCCGGATGAAAAGTCAGTTGAAAGAGAAAGTTTGATGTTTGTGTGTGCTTAAATACTATTTGGATAGGCTCCAGCGAGCTTAAGGAGAAAAGTTTAGAAAAATATGTCTTTGGAGAAATCTCATTGGACAGAAATATCACGTGGTGTGCTCTCAACTACGTCCGCTCGTTTTGAGTTGATTTAATATATAAGACCACGTCGGAATTTGCGTGGGCGTTATTTTTTATTTGTCACGCGCCAATACAATTATATTCACTCTGCGCGCCTAAATTGTATTTATCCCAAACAACAATTTTTATTCGAATCTTAACCGTGTCAACTGGCACAGGTTTTATAACCCGGACCCCACGCCTCTTACTCTTCTACCCGTGACGTCATCAAATGTAATGGAAATGAGAACCGTCCCGGTGCAGGAATCCGTCCTGACTGTGAACACCTTTTCTTTGGCTCGTGATTTCGTCTGTAGTGGCTGTAAAAAGAAAGATGGCTCGAATCTCCCCCGGGTCTGCTGAATGACGACTCCGTGATTCTGTGAGGGCAAGATTACTTAGCAGCACAATTCGATGACAGAATAACTCAACAAACGGCTAGGTCTTTTCACAACAATAATTATTTAATAAAAATGAACGGTGGGTTTTTAACCCAAAGTCTATTCTTCGATAATGGCTTTTTTCTAACTATCTTATCTTCCTTCTCTCTGTGTGTGTGTGTGTGTGAAACTCCCTTTACGAGTGTTAATCCTTAATTAAGTTGTGACTTGTCTATTGAAAACGGTGGGGGGGGGGGACACTATTGTTAACACCTCCCAGACAAGAAGCTGTTCGCGCAGCATCTCGTCTGGTGATCCCCTAGCCCGACGGAGACGTCCGTTCTCGACCAATTCTTAGATCTGACTGCCTTGCGATCGCATTTTCGCGTCAAATAACAAAGACGAAAAGCGTATAACTCATACTCTCTCTCTCCCTCTCTCTCTCTCTCCCTCTCTCTCTCTCTTCGTGTGGTACGCGCGATGCTGACCCACTCTCTTTCTTTCCCCATCCCTTCTTCTGTGTCCCCACCCCTCCCCCGAAGTGGGGTGGTACGGGCAATTGTAATTCGTCGTTTTGGTTTCTCTTTAGATCTTATCTACACTAAAGAAAGCCATTAGCCTCTCTTTCTCTATTGGACCACCCATCGAGCTGACATCCATCGTATCTCAAAAGCCCCATGACCAAATTGTTCAGCTGGTCAAACTCATCCATTGTATCTGGTTAAGTGCCACTGACAATCTACACGCTCTATCCCGCCAGGCTGGCGCCGCCTCTCGGCCAAGGTTTGGACAGTCAAAAATATGTACTAGCTCCCAGACTTCCACTTGTCTCTACGTGGGGCCTGATCTCCCCGATGCATTCCAGTGCACCCCGTCGCTGAAACCACTGTTTCACATCCGCCCAATCCTTATTTCGTGTCAATTGGTTGAAATTGACATCTCCCAGACCGTCACCTTTCTCTACGTGGGGGCAGATACGTCGGATGAAATCACTGTTTCACATCCGTCCACCCTTATTTCGTGTCACTTGGTTGCAATTGACATCCCCCAGACCGTTACCCTTCCCCACACACAGAGAGAACAACGGGTAATACAATCAAAACAATAATAATCAAAAATTAAGAAAAAACTGTAGCTAAACAATGGAACAAAAAGTTTTCTTTTTCTGTTCTGTTTTCTTTTGGTCTGTCCTTCTTTTTCTCTTTCCAGTCTACCAAAACATCAGGACTACGTATGTATGTGTGTATGTGCGTATGCATTTTGTGGTTTCTGTGTTGGGAGGTGGGTAGGTGACAAAATGAATTATTATGCATGCAATTAAAAGTTTGTTAATACAGATTGGAGCTCGCAACGCCCCTTACAAATTACGTCACCATCACCCTCTCCTCGGAATCAATCTCTACTTCTTCACTGGTCATCCACCCGGATTTCCGACAGGGCAGGGATTCCTGCTCCCGCTCGCGATCTGGGTGAAGTGTACTCAAGGGTAACCCTCCCTCGCTCATGCACTCGGCCGTCGGTGTGCTCGCGCCGTCCAATTTCTCCCTATGTCTCTCTCGCGCCCTTTGTCTTTTCTGCAAAAGCTAACCCTATTATTTATGTGCACAATTCTCACTAACATCGACCAAGCCCTATCGTGCCCGTGTCTAGTTCTACCTTTTAACGTGAATTTTCCCTTCCTGACGGGGTTAATCGAACCCTCAATCTCTCTAAAGCTAATAGCTTGTTACCTTCTGGTTATGCAACGCATTTTAACACATTATAATACTTTCATAACTGTTCGATGGGGTCGACCGGTAATCGCAAACGATTTGGTAATTCGGCTTTAATCTGCCGAGATGATTATATTCGGCGACAAGTGTCTTAGCGATTGCATATCCAACTGTGCACCTGTGCACTCACTCGTCAGTATCAACAACTGAAATTCTCTTGGTACGGACCTGTCTGGTTCGCATACCGTCACTATCATTGCGTCGGCCACCTCGGCCGGATTCTCTTCGTTCCCTTCTCTGGGAAAAACAAGTCTCTCAGACTAACACCTTCTTGGCTCACTTCGGCCCGGTGACATTCGGTATCGATGCACCTTCTCTGGCTGCATGCGACAGTGACCCTTTTGGTTCTTCCCTATAACTTCCAATTTCTTCATGATCATTCTCTTATCGCTTCCCGACACTGTCCCTAATTGCTCATCGAGTGCCTCTCCCAGCAACGGGGGGCCACTGATTTCTTCTGCTTCGTCTGTATCAACACTATCTATCTTAGATAGGATCTCATATCCTTCTCTTCGCTTATCATTACTTGTGTGCCCTTTCGTAAGGCGCACCACAATCTGTCATATTCACGGTGGTTCGAACATCTGTCGATTACTTCAACTTTCTTTTGCTTTTACAACTCACTATATATCTGCCTGGTCGTTCGGCAACAGCCCATCCAGCTGCAGGTATATTACTACTTGTGATCGATCATTTGGATCTAACCACGACGACCCTCCATCGGTCCCAGTTATGCATCTCTTTCTATCCTTATATGTCCGTTTATCTCGGGGGGGGGGGGGGGGCATCCAAGACAACTGTCCGCGCCACAACCACCAGCACCGCACACGCATGGGGGCCCTCCCTGCGCGCGGTGGAGCCAACGAATGCGACACAGCACAACCTCGGCCTCTCCCCCAGGTCCTTGACTATCTTTGGCTTGGCTTTCCTGCTATTCTGTGGTGGGGCGTTCTGCTCCCCTCTACCGTAACTTCATAGGTAATTCCTCTACCTTTTTTGGCTAACCGATTTTCTCTCAGTCCCTTCTGGAGCTGGGCAGGGGGGTATTTTGCCGCTCTCCTCCCACTCGCTGGACTCGTCAACCGACCTAGCAGTCGCGTTTAATTCGATCTCTCTCTACGGGGGGGTTCATTGCTTCTTGCGGTTTCTCATAAACCGGCGAACAAAACCCAAGCCCGTCTTCTTCCCATTCTACCGTAACTTCATAGGTAATTCCTCTACCTTTTTGGCTAACCGATTTTCTCTCAGTCTCTTTCGGAGCTGGGCAGGGGGGTATTTTGCCGCTCTCCTCCCACTCGCTGGACTGGTCAACCGACCTAGCAGTCGCGTTTAATTCGATCTCTCTCTACGGGGGGGTTCATTGCTTCTTGCGGTTTCTCATAAACCGGCGAACAAAACCCAAGCCCGTCTTCTTCCCATTTAAATTCGCTATCTTTCACTAAACTTATCATTCTGGTGGCCACCCTACTTTTTATACTCTGTGGGGTGGCCTCTGGGCGCTTCCCTGGTTCTTTACCCTAGCGTCAGGTGGCGCACTATGGTTCGGAATCCTAATTCCTCACATCCGATCTATGCTGCTGTGCACCACCGACTCTCATGTCCGAACCGACCACACCTAGTACAGTTCGGTCTGACCGAGCCGCGTGGGCGCCCATAATTTGTGGGACACTCTGCTGCTCCATGCCCCTCACCCCTACAGGTCCAGCGGACTGATACCTGCCTTGCCGGTGCGGGCCTATCGTGCTCATTTCGAAGGTCCCATGCCTCCCTTCTACGATCGGAGTCTGCCTCCCAATCTTCTCCGCCCCCTCTCTCCATTCGGGGCCCCGGGCTCGCCCTGCCCCCCACCGTTTTCCTTCTCCCAGGCATTTCCTCGCCATTGCCTCTATCTACACGTTCCCCTAGTCTTATACTGTCTCTCGCTAATCTCTGGGCCTCCGCTAGTGTGAGCGGGTGACCCCTCAGTACCTCCCTCTGGGTCTCTCTAGCACCTAACCCGTCTACGAGGGCATCCACCAGGATTGCCTGGATGGGACCCGTATTCCGGATCGCCCCATCCGGGAAGGCCTGAACCGCCAATCCCTGGATTCGTTCGACTAACTCGTCGAGTCCCTCGCCGTTGTTTAACCTTAGCCGGGTCAACTTGCGTACGGCCTCAATCGCGGTTCGCTCGCTGGCGTATTGCCTCACTAGCTGCTCGCGGAGCTCCGTCCAAGTGATCCCCGGGTTCTCTACATACCTCCCCTCAATGAATCTCGACACTGGGCCCCTCGCTCCCTCTAGAGCGAGCAGCACCATCTCGTGATTTTCTAAGCCGTAAATAAAACTTTTCTTTTCGATTACCGCCAACCACTCTCTTAGATCGGCGGAATGGCCTCTGAAGGAAGGCACGCGTATTCCTCCAATCGGTCTCTCTAGTTTTCTGGTCTCATCTCCCCCCATATCTGTCATACTATTTACTAGGTCCTCCTCCGAACCCATTCCCCTTGCGTTCTAGCTTACCACCCCTAACAACAGAACTACCCAAACTGTGTGCAAAGCTTGGACAACAATCGACACACCGACAAAACCGAGCAAGCGAACAAGAGAAATCAACGAGTCACTTACCCCTCTCCTCTGCTGCTCCTGTGGTCCCTCGTCTCTGGGTTGGTTGCTTGTTATTTTTCGAGTCCGTCTGGGCCTTTCAATCAATTGACTAAAAGTTCGCGGTCCCAGACCGATCTCAAAGTCTAAAAAACGTTTTTTCTTTCAGTCTATCTCTTTTTCTATCTTTCTCTTTTTTTTTCAAACACGGGTGTACATGCCCGTTAAACTGTTTCTCTCTTTTCTTTTCCCTCCTCCTTTTTTTTATTCTCTTTTTCAACCACGGGTGTACATGCCCGTTAAACTGTTTCTCTCTTTTCTTTTTCTTTTTCTATCTTTCTTTTTTTTTTCCAAACACGGGTGTCGATGTCCGTCAAACTTTTCCCTCTGCCGGTAAAAAAAAAATCGTCCGTTGTGCCCGTGGGTTTTTTAAAATTTGTCTGTCTATTTTTTTCTTTTTCCAAGGTGTTTTGCCGGAAAAAAAAATTGTTTTCTTTGTGGCCGTGGTTGGCTTTGTTCTTTTCTTCTCCCGAGGTTGCCAGGCACTCCTCACCGTACCATGATCCTAGGTCGCGGCACCATTTATAACCCGGACCCCACGCCTCTTACTCTTCTACCCGTGACGTCATCAAATGTAATGGAAATGAGAACCGTCCCGGTGCAGGAATCCTTCCTGACTGTGAACACCTTTTCTTTGGCTCGTGATTTCGTCTGTAGTGGCTGTAAAAAGAAAGATGGCTCGAATCTCCCCCGGGTCTGCTGAATGACGACTCCGTGATTCTGTGAGGGCAAGATTACTTAGCAGCACAATTCGATGACAGAATAACTCAACAAACGGCTAGGTCTTTTCACAACAATAATTATTTAATAAAAATGAACGGTGGGTTTTTAACCCAAAGTCTATTCTTCGATAATGGCTTTTTTCTAACTATCTTATCTTCCTTCTCTCTGTGTGTGTGTGTGTGTGAAACTCCCTTTACGAGTGTTAATCCTTAATTAAGTTGTGACTTGTCTATTGAAAACGGTGGGGGGGGGGGACACTATTGTTAACACCTCCCAGACAAGAAGCTGTTCGCGCAGCATCTCGTCTGGTGATCCCCTAGCCCGACGGAGACGTCCGTTCTCGACCAATTCTTAGATCTGACTGCCTTGCGATCGCATTTTCGCGTCAAATAACAAAGACGAAAAGCGTATAACTCATACTCTCTCTCTCCCTCTCTCTCTCTCCCTCTCTCTCTCTCTTCGTGTGGTACGCGCGATGCTGACCCACTCTCTTTCTTTCCCCATCCCTTCTTCTGTGTCCCCACCCCTCCCCCGAAGTGGGGTGGTACGGGCAATTGTAATTCGTCGTTTTGGTTTCTCTTTAGATCTTATCTACACTAAAGAAAGCCATTAGCCTCTCTTTCTCTATTGGACCACCCATCGAGCTGACATCCATCGTATCTCAAAAGCCCCATGACCAAATTGTTCAGCTGGTCAAACTCATCCATTGTATCTGGTTAAGTGCCACTGACAATCTACACGCTCTATCCCGCCAGGCTGGCGCCGCCTCTCGGCCAAGGTTTGGACAGTCAAAAATATGTACTAGCTCCCAGACTTCCACTTGTCTCTACGTGGGGCCTGATCTCCCCGATGCATTCCAGTGCACCCCGTCGCTGAAACCACTGTTTCACAGTTTAATAATAAATATTTTTAGAAACAGTATTTTGAATAAATAGTTTCTATCTACTAATTAAGATTTTTTCTTAATATAAGGGAGTTTTCTGCGAGATTGACATTCAACTCGTCGTGTGTTTGTTTCGAAGGGTAAGAAATCAGCCATTGAAATAAGGCACTTTGAACTCGGACGAACATTTATGTTGACTTTTCTTTGTGAGAAGTTGGATTTAGAATTCCCATACTATCATTGGATTGGAATGGTAACTTGTGAGCGGTATCTTGAATGATTTAGTTCTTTTGTTTTTTTTTGGGGGGGGGGGTTATTCATCATTGTGCCGGCCGACGTGAAAGTGTATTATCGCACATTGTTCCGGTTTTTTGGGGTTTTTTTTTAATGTATTTTGGACCGATTATTTGCTTGTTGGCTTGGTGGAAGAAATAATGCACGAGCTACTTTTCTAAGACTTTTCTAGGACTTTCTTTTTTATCGTTGTTCTTCCTTGTTTTTTTAGTTTTAACTTTTATTTTTATTTTTTTTCCTCTTCTCATAAGTGACCTCAACTATTGCAACGCCACATTGTGTATTGTCGGCAGTTGAAACCAGTATTCCAGACATTTAATTTCCCTGATGATCTGCCAAGCAAGTAACTGCTTGGTAGTGAAACACGTGTAGGAAAAAACATTTAATTTGAATAAATAATATTTGTAAGAAAAAATATCTTTGATGGTGATCATTGGTGTCCTGAAAGGAATGCTTTGGTAAGCCTTCATAAAATCACATATAAATGCTCTGTACTCTGTAATCGAGTATCATCGAGCTTGTTTTTATTGGAACAACCCCGGTCTTCACTGAATGATCTATTTTATAAGTGAAAAATCTAAATATATATATATATATATATATATATATATATATATATATATATATATATATATATATATATATATATATATATAGTCTCGGAAGTTTCTCAACCATTAAAACTATATAAAAAAATAAAAAATTAAAAAAAAATTAAAAAACTAAAAAATTTTTAAAAAAACTTATAGTCTCAAGTCTTCCAGCGAAAAATCACTCATGTAAGTCAATTTATTTTTTACAGTTATTATATTAGTTAGTTTCTAACACTATTTTAAGGGATCATCAGTTGTTTACCATGAAAAACTGTTTCGGGAATTTAATATATATATATATATATATATATATATATATATATATATATATATATATATATATATATAGTGTGTCAGGTTGTATATGAAAAGAAATCAAATAAAGTGCTCGATCATATAAGAGAGCTAATATAATTTATTTCGATACTGTATATTACATATTTCAGCAATGTACCGCGGTTTCATCCAAAAGGGCAGATTTAGACATCTTTAGTAAATCTCCGTGCCCAGTGGAATCATCGGCAAGCTGAAACGATTGTAGTCACGGCCCGAAAGGGAATGGCGTCAACAATGACAGAAAACGGTGTATCTCTGAGGGTGTCCCCGAAAAAATCCGGTGTGGGATAGTGATTAACTAAGCCTTAAGGGAGATCGACGTTAGTTCGTGTATGAAAGGCCTTCATTTTATTCCCTAGCAAGTTTTATTTATTTATTTATTTATCTGTTAGCAAGTTTTATTTATTTATTTATCTGTTTTTTTTGTAATGTTATTTTTATACCTAGTCTGAAAAAATACGAAAGGGGCGGCCATATAGTTTGCCGTTTGGGTTTGTGAAATTAGGGTGCTTTTTGTTGTCGTTTTTGGGAATAAATTTATGTATCGGATTAATTGTTCGATATAGTGTTGAAAAGGATGATGCAATAATGTTTTTTATGGACTTAACGTGTTTGTTTATTTTTGTTTATTGAATTGGTGTTTTCGTATTCTCTTGATCTTAATGGGAGGAAAGCGGTGTTTCGTTGATATGTCCCGTTTATAACCAGTAGTGCTGAAAACAAAAAATGGTTATAAACGGAATGATGGATGCTATCTGTTATTTCCGTTTGAGGGGTATAAGTTTAGTCTCTTTATTGATGGTGTGTTAATGATATTAATATTTAGTGCATTTCAGAAAATTTATTAAATTCTTTATCTTGTTATTTTATTTTATTCCACTCGTATGCGTACCTACGTCCATGCGCACCGGCAAATAAACCTATATACACATACGAACATGGAAACACAAGCATGCTCATACACAACATCTGCACGCATATGCACATGCACGCACGTACACACATCTTCACTCACATGTATGGGGGGTTATTAATTTTATATTTTTTATTTTTTATTATTTATTTTTTGTGTTTTTGTTATGTTATTAATTTAATCTTTTATTTTATTAATATTATTTTCTATTTTCTATTTATTAAAAATATGCTCCTATACATACACACGCGCACTCGCACACATGCTTGTACACACACACACGGATGTATACATACGCCTGTACACTCATTTATACAGGGGTGGGCAGGTGATTTGAGAATCTATTATATGGATTGTATGAAGTGGGGTGGGTGGGGGTGGGGTTCTTAGGGGTCAAGAATTCTTTCGTTCTGTGCTGTATCTGTATTCCTGGGAGTTTAAAGGGGTTTCATGTATTTACCGTGATAGGAGGGTCACGTGGAGATGGGGTATCTGCTGATAAATGTATTAGTCT
>OY744537.1:62529927-62532427 GCA_963556195.1 Sepiola atlantica | reverse complement strand
ACTGCTGACAACATGGCATCTGGAAGACAACTATGCTGTGGGAAAGTGGTCAGCGATACAAGTGAACGGGATGAACCAACTGAAAAGAGAAGAAAGGTGGCAACTCCTGCCACAAGGTCATTCAGTGATGTGTATCTCATTGGGCAACCCAGCTCCAGCATCAGGGGCTCTCAACTTCCTACTAATCGCCAGGTGTTCCAGTATTTCCTGCATTTGAGGAATGATAATCCCAACAGTGACAATAGGTCTTTAACCCATGATACAGTGGATGTCGTTTTGCCATTCTGGAATATGGCAAGGATTAAAACACTAACTAGACCAAATGCAGTCAACCGTTTCATGATCCTCCATGAAAAGTACAGGAAAATTGTTAAAAACAAGGGAAGAAATAACAAACCAGAGGAAGAGAAACGAGCTAACTTTCTGAAGGACTTAGACAAGTTATTTGATATTGGAGCAAAGGATGTTGTGGAGGAGATAAGAAGCAACAGGCTGCTCACAAAGGAGACCAAGGAAGAGGACGTCAATTTCTACTTGGACCAACAGACAACTCGCCTGGCACACATGTCAGGTCATGATAAGGTGTTTGAGAAGAAGTCTAGAGAGAAAAGCTTCCGAGAAGAAAGAGAAGAGAGAATGTTATCATCAGTGACTGCTGCAGCAGCAGAAGTTGGGAAAATTTCAAGTGATGAAGACCCAGAGAACAGTCAAGGCTCTGGTACTAGTGAGGGTTCAGAATACACTGAGACAACACCAAGCTGTTCATCAAAACCAAGTACGATAACCTTACACTTTCCACACTCAGTTATGACCAGTGAAGAGATTTGTAGCACTGCAGATCGGTTGTCACTCTCTGACAACCAGACTACAGCCATGGTGTCTGCAGTGTTGAAGGCAGGAGGTGCAGATCTTGATGACTTTGTTATATCAGCCTCTACTACAAGACGAAATAGGATAAACACTCGTCATAACTTGTGCCAAAGTTACATGAATAACTTCAAGGAAAGTCCGCCAGATTACTGCACACTACACTGGGATGGAAAACTTCTACGGGATGTTCTTGGTGAAAGATACCCAGTGGAAAGTCTTGCAGTGCTCGTCTCTGGTACTCCACAGTATGAAGAAGGGAAGCTGCTTGGTGTGCCCTTCATAGAAAGTTCCACAAGAATCCAACAGTGTAATGCTACATTGGAACTGATAGAAGCATGGGGTCTCACAGACAACATTGTAGGCTTGGTATTTGATACCACAGCAAGCAACAGTGGCATCAACAAGGGTGCAGCGAAGCTTATTGAAGAAAAACTAGGCAAAAAGGTATTCTACTTCGCTTGTCGCCATCACATATCAGAGGTAATAATTGGAAGTGTATGGGAGGCTGTGTTCAGCAAGGTCAAGGTCCTGACAACCCAATGTTCAGCAATGTGAAAGAGAAGTGGGACAAGTTGGGTAAGGACTGCCCAAGAGTTCTGGGCCTAGTTGAACAAGACTTGAAACAGAAGAAGACAAGCACAATTGCAGTCTTAAGCAATTTCCTTGAGGAAGCAAGTCCGAGGGCAGATTACAGAGAGGTGGCAGAGCTGTGCCTGATCCTGCTTGGTGAGGAACCTCCTCGAGGTATCCACTGGGCCAAGCCAGGTGCCATTCACCAAGCCCGCTGGATGGCCAGGAACATTTACTGTATGAAGATGCTCATGTTTTCCAAGGAACTAAAATACAACACGGACACTATCTTCAAGCTGGAGAGGATGAACAAGTTCCTGACCTTATTCTACACCAGCCACTGGGTGACCACCACATCTGCAGCTGATGCACCTATCCATGACCTCCAGCTTATGAAGAACATGCTGCAATACAAGCAGTATGACTATGAACTGGCAACCTCTGTTCTCAAGAAAATGAACAACCACCGCTGGTATCTGACCCAGGAACTAGTGCCATTCACCTTGTTCAGTTCACATGCCAGCATGACCAAGTCTGCAAAAGAGAAGCTCGCAGTCAAGCTGTCAGAAACAGAGAAACCTGAGAGTTACAGGAAAGGCAAGCCAGTGTTTCCTGTCATCAATGCAGCTACAGTTCTCACAGACCTGGTAGGGCCAGAGTCTCACTTTCTGTTTGATGCTCTTCGAGTGAAATGTGACTGGCTCACTACTCCTGCTGACACCTGGGAAGACAATGACAGCTACAGGAATGCACAGAAGTTTGTGAGGTCAGTGAAAGTGACCAATGATGTGGCTGAGAGAGGTGTGAAACTAATGAGTGACTTTGCAACTCAGATCACAAGTGACACAGAGCAAAGAAGCTGCTTACTACAAGTTGTGGAGTACCACAGGAAAAAAATTGACAGTTTCAAAAAAGCCACATTGAAGAAGTGATAATACATGTATTAGTAACATCCTATCTGACAGTTTCTTATGCAATATATGTGTCAGTGCAGTGCTATCATACTACCAAACTGATTTTTGTAGTGTCCCAGCTGTTTGTGCATTAAAATTAGTTACAA
>OY744537.1:62454927-62519927 GCA_963556195.1 Sepiola atlantica | reverse complement strand
GAAATTCTTTATGTTACAACACATTGTAACAATAAATTAGTAATTTATTCTTTAAGAATCAATGTAATTAAAATTACATTAATTCTCAAAGAATAAATCGAATAATGGAATTGTTCAAGATTTTAATTAATCATCATGTAAAAATAATTGATAAAATTTAAAGAAATAAAATAAATATTACTGCAGTTCGAGTCTTCCATACTTTGAGGTTTAGTTGCCATATTTTCTGTCTACAATCACATAAACAGCGAAACGATCTCTGGAACGTAACTTTCACTTTTTTGATAATTGAGCAATTTTTAGTAAAAAAAGAAGGTACATTTTTTTGTAATTCACTCTCTTAAGACTTTAATTTAATAATTATCTTTGAAACAGTTCCAGAAAACTAATAGTTACCTTTCCAGCGAATTTTAAACATGTTTTATTGAATCTACAGTTTTAACTGCTTTTTTGCTTCTTTTAGCCGTTTTGATAACAGTTTTCATTCTAAATTTTTTTTTCACACGTAAATATACATTTTTTCCTTTCAGATATTAACGTAATGTTTTTATCTTTCAAACACAATCAAAAGTTAAACGAAAACTACTTTGAAAAATTCAGAAAAGATACTTTTAAGAAATATAGTCAGTACAAGCGGCGGCCATTTATGCACGTACACACACATATATATATATAATGTCTTAAAAGTTTTTACAACGTTTAAAACTATATGGAAAAAATGCCTCCGTAGGAAAATTCCCTTACTTGTAAGTCAATCTCTTGTAATCACTGTATTAGTTAGATTCCAAGAATTTACGTTAGTCTTAATATTTTGTAGGGATCATCAGTTGTTTACCATAAAAAACTATTTTGGGATTTAAAAACAGAACAGTATTTATGATTATGATTGATTGGGTTTTACGGCATATCAACTACTTGGTTATTTAATGCCGAAAAATGTGTTTATTTATTTATTTTTTTTTCTTTCTTGGTTGTTATTGGAGGAGAATTGTTCACAAGGATATGTTGAGAGTTATTTTATAGTATAAAAGCGTTTAGTTTGTTTTCATTTTAGAGTTTGTATATGTGTTTATGTTTGAGAATGAGGATGAGGGGTATGAGTAGGGAGAAAGTGGTTAAATTTTGTTGTAGATATTGGCTTCTTTTAGGTATTCAAAGATTTTATTTAGGTTTGTTGGGAGAAAAATGTTGTTTAGTTTGTTTTCTTTGTAATATTTTTGTCGGATTCGTTTCAGGTCCTCGCAGTTTGATAGTATGTGTTTTATAGTATATGGTTCCTGACAGGGTATGCAGTAAGGGGGTTCTTATCCTTTGAGGAGATGGGAGTGGGTGATGTTGGAGTGTCCTATTCGGAGTCTTGTAAGGACAACTTCTTCTTTTCTTGTCATTTTGATGTAGGGGGTTTCTCCTATCTGTTTTTTGATAGCGTGAAGTTTATTGTTGGGGAAGTTGTTCCAGATGTTTTGCCATTTGAGTTTTGTGTAGATATTGATGGATCTCTTGAGGTCTGTGTGTGGAATTTTAAAGTTTTTATCTATAGGGTTATTGTGGGCAGTTTTTGCTATTGTGTCAGCTAGTTCATTTCCGTGGATTCCAGTGTGGCTAGGTATCCAACAGAGTGTGATTTCTTTGTTGTGTTCTATTTGGTTAAATTTTTCGAGTAGGTTTTCAATTAGGGGGTTTTTGGTCTTTTTGTTTTTTATTGCTATTATGGCAGATTGAGAGTCAGAGAATATGATGTGTTTGGAGTTTTTACTTTCCGAGACCAGGTCAAGTGCTAGGTGCATTGCATGGATTTCTGCATTGAAGATTGATGTTTCTTTTGGAAGATGTTTTGTTTTTTTGGTTGTTTTATCGATTATGGCTGCACTAGCTGTGGTGTTGCTTTGTTTGGATCCATCTGTGTAGATATGTGTATGTTCTGGGTAATTCTCTTTGATTTTTTCAAATTTTTCCTGGAATGTTAGAGGGTGAGCTACATTTTTGTTTAAATAGCAGAGGCTTAGATCTATTCTTGGAGTTGCGATTTTCCAGGGGGGTGTTTTAAAAGATGCTGTTTTGTGGATTTTCATTAGCGGTATATTGGCTTCTTTATTTATGGTTTCCATTCGTAAACCGAAGGTTTTTATTATGTTATCGTTTTGTTGGAAGAGGTTTTTGTAGTTTGGGTTGAAGGTGCTATTGTGTGCTGGGTTGGTAGGGTTAGCTTTTAATTTTTTGTAATATTTTAAGGCTAAGTTGTTGCATCGAAGTTCTGGAGGAGTTTCATTTGCTTCGATGTATAGGCTTTCTACTGGGGATGTGGGGAAAGCACCCAGTGCTATTCTTAATCCAGTGTGGTGTATTGATTTTAGTGTTTTTAAATAAGATTTTCTGGCAGATTGGTAAATAAAGTTAGCAAAATCCGTTTTGGAGCGGATTAGAGTTCTATATATTTTTAGAAGTGTTTTTGTGTCTGCTCCCCAGTCTGTGTGGGCCACGACTCACAGGAGCTGCAATGTTTAGCTGCATTTTTTTTTTTAACATAATTTATATGGGGTATAAAATTTAGTTTCCTGTCAAGAATGATTCCCAGATGTTTGTGTTGTTCTACAAACGGTATAGTTTCACCATCAATATATAAGCTGGGGTCGTTATGAAGTTTGCGTTTATTGCAGAAGTGGACACATTTAGTTTTGTTTTTGGAGAATTTGAAGCCATTTACTTTAGCCCATTTGTTGATTTTATTTATGTTATTTTGTAGTTTTCTTTCTAAGGTGTGAATGTTTTTGGAGCGGAAGCTAATTGAGCAGTCATCTACAAGCAGTCAAGGGTGTCGTTTGAGAGTTCTTTTATGATATTGTTTATTTTGATGTTGAAGAGGGTGGTTGAAATGATACTGCCTTGTGGTACACCCTCTTCTTGAATTTTTTGGACTGATTTGGTAGATCCTATTTGCACTTTAAAGTTTCGGTTTGTTAGGAAGTTTTTGATAAATTGTGGAAGTCTTCCTCTGAGTCCGAGGTTGTGTAAATCTTTAAGTAGTTTTGTATGCTTTTTCTAGATAAAAAAAAAACTGTTGTAATATGTTGTTTTTTGATGAAGGCTTCTCTAATGTAGGTTTCTATGTTAGTAATGTGGTCTATGCAGCTTCTGTTTTTTCTGTATCCGCATTGGCTGTTTGTAATGAGTTTATTTGTTTCTAGGTACCAAACTAGGCGGTTGTTAATTTTTTCCAAGGTTTTACATAAGCAACTTGTAAGGGCTCTGTGGTTTTCTGGGTTGGAAGTATTTTTACCTGGTTTGGGAATGGGAATTCCATGCTTCAGGGAATGTTTTGTTAGTCCATATGTTGTTATATAATTTGAGTAGTAGATTTAGTGAATTGGAGGGGATATGTTTCAGGAAGCTGTAATGAACTTCATCTGGTCCTACAGCTGAGTCATGTGATTTTTCGATGGCAGATTTCAGTTCAGTTAGTGTGATTGTTTCATTGTAGGGTTCATTGTTTTCTGAGGTAAAGTTAATTTTGTATTTTTCTTGACTTTTTTTTTGAATTTGAAATTGTTTGCTGTAGTTTTCGGATGAAGAGTTTTTAGAGAATGTTTCAGCGAGTTGGTTGGCAATTGCTTTTTTTTTCGTAACTTTGGTATTTTGTACAAGGAGATGTTTTGTTGGCATGGGATTGTGTTTTCCAGAGATTTTCCGGATCATTTTCCAAATAGTTTTTGGTTTAGTGGAGATGTTTATTTTTTGGATGAATTCTTGTCAGCATTTTCTTTTTGTTTCTTTGATTGTTTTGCGGGTTTGGGCGCGTTGTTGTTTGTATTTGATGCAGTTGCTAGTTGTAGGCTGTTTCTCAAATTTCCTTAAGGCTGCTTTTCGTTGTCTGATGGCCTTTTTGCACTCTGAGTTGAATCAGGGTCTGTTTTTCTTTCCAGGTGGGGAGTTTTTGGGGATGCATTTTGTTGCTACTGCTATTTTGGGTGAAATCTTCCATTCTTTGTATTTTGTCTTCTGTTAGTTGTTCTGTACAAAGTTGTTGGAATGTGGTCCAATCAGCTTTGTTGATGTTCCATCTGGGTGCGTGGTCTTGGATGTTGTTGTTAGTGTTTATTATGATTGGATAATAGTCACTACCACATGTATCTTGTATGGGTGTTCCATGTGTAGTCCAAGAAGCTGGTTGGGTCGCATAAGGTGAGGTCGATAGAACTAGTTGATCCATTTGATGGGTTGATATATGTTGGTTCTTTTTGCTTGAGGAGGCATAGGTCATTTTTGTTGATCAGTTGTTCAATTTTGTTGCCTTTTGCGTTTGTTTGTTTGCATCCCCAAAGGGTGTTGTGGCTGTTAAAATCTCCTAGGAGGATAAAAGGCTTTGTAAGTTGTTTAGTCAGGTTTTCTAGTTCATTCACGTTTATTTGTTCATTTGGCGGTAAATATATTGAGCAGATCGTGATGGTTTTGTGTAGAGTGGCGTGTGTTGCAATTGCTTAAAGATTTGTTTTGATCGGGAAATTGCTTTGTGGGATGTCGTTTTTGACAAGTATTGAAGTGCCTCCATTAGCTCGGAGGCCTGCATTATGGATGTAATGATATTGTTCATAGTTTGGTGTTCTGAAATTGCTATCGTTTTGTAGGAATGTTTCTTGTAGGCAGATAATGGCTGGGTTAAAAAGTGAGATGAGTAAGAGTAGTTCGTTGTAGTTAGGTTTTATTCCTCGGCAGTTCCATTGGATGATATTGTTTGCTTTTGATAGGTGCATTATTTTAACGTTATCCATCGGCGCTTTTGCTTTTTTCCGACTCCCTTTCCTCCACCTCCATTCCAGAGGGGGTGCAGCCTTGTTTTTCACCCGGCCCCGTGCCTCTGACCGAGAGTTAGATGATCTTCCTCTCTCTTTTGATCCAGGTTCAGATCTGGATTTTGTTGGTGTTTTTGGTTCAGGTGTAGGTTTTGACCTTGTTTGTGATGTTTGTTTGGGTTCATCATTCATTGTTTTTGATTTAATATTGATTTCTTTATTTATTTCGGGAATGATATTTTCAACTTCCATTATGTCAAGAGATTGGAATCTGTTACTTGTTATCACTGTTGTTCATTGTGATTTGTGTTTAGTAGAGGATTCAACTTCATTTGGGGGAATTTTTCCTTTTGTAGATTTCGTTAGCTCAGGGGTGGTTTGGGAGGTAACTTTGTCTATATTATTATTTTGTTGGTTCGATTTTGGTTTACTTTTAGTGATTTGTTCCTGATTTTTGTTACTTGTTTTGATTTTAGTTATTGTTTGGTCTTTGTTATTTTCTTTTTGTATTGTTATAAAAGTTTATATTAAGTCTTTAAGTTCAGTAATTAGTTTGTATAAGTCTTGGTTATTTGTTTGGTTAGTTTGATTTGATTTTTGAGTGATTTCTGCATATGTATTTGCTTTTTGATGGGATTCTACAATTTTCCTTGCCTCTGGGAAGGATATGTTTTTGTTATATTTCTGTAATTTCTCTTTGAAATTTAAAGATTTTATATTTTTTTGAGTATGCAGAATAATTTTCATAGCAATTTGAACATTTGGTTTCATTTGAGCATTCTTCCTCTATGTGATTGGGTTCGTTTTCACCACATTTCCCACAAACTTTGTGCCCTCTGCAGGATTCCCTGTGGTGACCAAATTTTTGGCACTTGAAGCATCTCAAGGGGGTTGGTATATATTGCTCTACTTTCTCAATCAAATATCCAATCTTGATGTCTTTTGGTATGATAGGGGTGTCGAAAGTAAGTATATAGATGTACGTGGGTATGGATTGCCCGTTTTTTTTATGATAATTCGGACATGATCTATTATTCCTTGTTTTTTAAAAGCAGTTTTGATTTCTTCAGTAGTTGCCAAGGTTAGCTCATGACTCCTTACGACTCCTTTAGAAGTGTTGAGTTTATCATGCGCATATACTTTGCATTTATAGTTATGAAAGTTTCTCATTCCCAAAAGATTTTGAGCACTTTTAAAGTTCTCTACTTCTACAAGTAGGTTTCCATTTTTTATTTTTTTTATTGATTTTGGATTATTTGGTGATAGAATTTTTTCGATTAGAAAAGGAGATAATTCACTTATTGTTTTTCCCTCAAGGGTTTCTATTACTAGAAATTTTGGAAAGTTTATTCTATTATTTAATTCAATTCTGTTTTTTTCTAGATTAGCTTCCCACTCGCTATCTGAGCTGGAGTAGTCGTCTATTTCAGAATAGTTTCTTTTAGTGTTTCTGGGTTTTTTTATTGTGTTATCCATGGAATATGTGGGTTTTTATTCATCTCTTTTGTTCCTCACCCTCCTCGGAGCCCTAAAGTGGGAGATGTTAGGGGGGAAACCTATTCGCCCTTTCATCCCAAGGGTACAAAAGAGTTATACTCAATCCTTTTTTTGTTTTTATCGTCATTTACAGATTTTCCTTTGTTTTGTTTCCCAGTTTTTTCAAAACATTAGAAGAGTAACTGAAATGTGATATTACTTGAAAAAAAAATTGATTGACCCTCGCCATCGCTTTCTAACTCTTACGTGTTTACTTGCATTTAAGAAAAAGTAGTAGTGTAACGTTTCTACATCTTGATCCTTGATGGAATGGATGACATTTACGGGTGTAAGAGTTAGGGCTTGACATGACTAGTCGCTTGATCGGATCGGGCCTCTCCAACCTCCCGTCTAGCCGAAGTAAGAGGCAAAGCAGAGTGTTGCAAGGCGCATGATCATTTGTGTTACCAGGTCATGGCTTGCTCAGCTACCAGGATCCCGGCCTAAGACGACACGGGTCGCCACCCACGGCGAACAGGTAGCCCCATTTTGGGGAGGGGGGGTTGTAGTTTTTGATTTATGCTTTGCAGAACATGATTAAGTTTTGCAAAGAGAAAGGAAAAACAAAAACATCAATGTTTGGTATGTTTTGAATCAGGAAAGTCAGTAATAGACAGCCTGAACTCGTAGTACCAGCAGGTTCTATTTAACCCATAGATGGGGCCCTTACAGGTACTATCACTCCGGGCCAGAGTGGACCTGGGAGCAATGGCAACTAAGGGCAGCTCCACATTCCCCAAAGCTCCAAAAAGGAGTCTCACCACTGGATGTCTTTTAAGGTCATACCCAGGACCAGAACAGTATTTAATCTCATGGTTCCTCAGCAGTGTTGATAAGACATCACCTCCCTTAAAAAACAAGAACAAAAACGTTCCGGATATCAGATCTAGTTTTTAGTTCCAGATTAATTTTTTTCTAACCTATTTTGTTATTAAAAATGTTCTCCTTACCTGTGTTGTTCGTCTTTACTCAAGGAAAATATGTTATTTACAAAACTACTGCATTTTAGTTCGGACGAATTCATTATACTACTTAGGAGCCCCCTTTGGTTAATTTTATTTTTATGTATTTATATTATTATTTTTATTATTTTTTTATATATTACATTATATGTACTATTTACATATGATATATATTTTATACTGAATTTTTTTATATAGTTTGGATTTTCTTTATCAATACTTTGATTAATTTGATATAATTTAAAAGCATTGGGATGGCAGGTTATTGCCTTATTTAATTGTCTAAATATTTTATTTTGATCACCACATTGTTTAATCATTCTTATTACTAAAGCAGCAACTGGGAGTATAATATCTATTAATCTTAAAGTAACGCGAGCTATTCTCAGAAATTCAGACATAATGCCCTTGTAAAAAATATACATAGGACAGGTACTATTTTATGTGACATACAAACGATATGAAAAGGGAAGGAATTTCTTTTATTAAACATTTTATAGATAAATATTCCGTCCTCAATTTTTATATCCAAATCAAGAAATTTAGTTTGTGTTCCTATGTGTTCACAATTTAATTCTACCTCCTTTGGATATATCAAATGTTTTGTATTTCCAAACTCCTTGTTATCATTAATACATACAAGGTCGTCAATAAATCGCCTGCAACCATGATAACTATAAGCTCTAGATATATCATTTTTTTTATTAATGATGACATATATATGTATTCATGTCTATGTAGATAGATTAGTTCAAAAGGGTGCAGGCTCCAAACCAATTGGAATACCTATGTGCTTCTCGGCCTTTTTGGCTATAATCAAAGTGTACTATCTGTTCCGATGGATACTATACCCTATAGACCGGTATCCTCTTGGCCTTCGGGTCTTGATTCCGCCGGTCTGTGGGTTTGTCCTGTGCAGTTCTAGGAGGTCCACCCTCTCAGGCTTTGCCTCCCCTCTTTGGGGTGGAGTAAGTTTATCGCTTACTGCCTGAGGCGCCTCTACCGGGGAATGCCGACGGGGCTGCCCAGGCATTTTTTATAGGCTAGAGTGTTCACCTTCTCGGGTGCTGGCTTTTCAAATCACACTTTCCCGACCTTGTGTCATATCTTACCGCTGTGGGAGGAAGATAAATAGAAGTATTTTATTTCCTATTTGAAAATAACTCTCTTTAATAAGGTGACATATATGTTTCAGAAATACTTGTCTTACCATTTTTAGTTGTACACCAAAAAACCTTAGATTTTAAAAAGTCTATGTATTTACCTTTCCCTCCTGCAAAAGCTAAATCTTTAGTATTATCTAATGCTTTAATAAGTTCTATTTGTGGTATTTTTGTATATAAACTACTGAAATCATCTGTTAAAGTTGATTTAGCCTTTTTACAAGAATTTATACGATCTAATTTTCCTTTTACTGAATCTGAATTATTTACCACCCAAAATAGGTTCATATTGCTATAGAATTTCCTTTATTTATCGAAATTATTTATTTGATTGATAATTAATTTAAAAACTTTAGATATAGCTTTACTTAAGAGTTTTGTGATGCACATCTTGGGGGCAATAATAAAATGGGCAATAACTGTTTTTTTTTGTACATTTTAGGTATCTAATACATACATGGGAGTTTTTTGGAGTTTTTTCTTTAAATTCAGTTTTAATTTTTCACAAATAATAGTATTGTTTAGAATAATACTATCGGGTTAACAATTACTTAATTTATAAGTATCTGAAACTTCACCTATAATTCCTACTTCTAACAATAAGCGCTGTATATAGTATCTTTTTGCTGCCTTATCAATAGGGACTATTACAAATCCATTTTGAAGTATTTGGAGATCCATAATTATTTGTGAATTAGTTTTTATAGGATGTTTAAATTTTTTTAAGCGTTCGACCTTTCTATTTACGAATTATTCTTTACATTATTCTTCATTACGTCAAATGTAGACCGTAATAGTTTATGCTTTTTTGCTATAGATATAATGAAATTATCTAATGCTTTACTTCACACATTTTGTATAATTTAGACATTTAGGTTCTCTATAGTTTGGATCTTTTGTAAGGAGTTTTCTTAGCTTAGAATTTTCAACTATCGCTAGATTACCAGTAATTATATGCTCTATGTCATTATAACATAAAGGGAAAGACTTACATTCACATTCTGGAATATTTATTTCATCTTAATCATTTACATTTATATTCTCTACTGTTTCTCCGTATGGTTTACCATAGTTTATATGTTACTGTTGGATTCTGTTACTTTATTTTAAGTTCATTTGTATCATTGTATGATTGCTGGATTATTAAATATTTTAGGTAGATTTATATCATCAAATCCTTTATTTTCATACAAGACTACGTAAACATTTCAAAGTTTATTTTTTATACGCTCAACAGATGGCTTGTATAATTTTGTATCAATTATATACTCATACGATTAAATAAGTTCTTCTTTCCTATACATCACATTCGGTTGTAATAACATTTTGGATGCTATGTCCTTCAATACCTTCTTTTTCATTTGATTAAGAAGTGTTCTAATGTAAGTGAAAGTCGGAAATATTAGTAATGATATTATCTTTTTTTTTAATTCCTCGCATGATTCTCTGTTGTTTCTATTTACATGTGTTCTATCTCTTAGTACCGTAGCGAGACAAAGCTGAATATAATCGTCCCACATTTTCTAATTAATCTTGCAAGTTATTTTTCTTTGCTTTAATATTTAGACCTTATGAATAAATTACTTGCATTGTCTTAATTATTTCATCTTCCTTATTTTGCCGAATCTTAAGTATATTATTATCAACCTCACCAAAACAATTATATCCAATATCTTTAAATTTTTCAATAATTTCTATTTAAAAAGACGATTTACTACAGGTTTCTTTAAAATGTTTAATAACATGAATACAGCCTTTTGTACAAGTCCTATGTAAATTCATACGCTTATTTAAATGAAGCACTGTTTCACGTATATGTTGCAAATTACAATTTCTACATGATAACACATAAATTAAATTTTGTGACCTACATGACAAATCTCCCTCCCCCTCGAATGATTTTTTTTAATTTGAGTTCACCCCAGACAAGGCATACTGGTACTGAGACGTAAGGGGCTACTGTGGATTAGGTGCCAGAAATTAAAGGGGCCATCCTAATGGATGTGTTGTGCAGGGAGATATTTGTTTACATTACATTTAAATTTCCACATGTTCGTACAGTCAGGGAAACAGGGAAGGAGTTCCAAAGGCTGGCAGCTCGAGAAAAGAAGCTATTAGAGTAGAAACCTCTCCGGCATATCGGTGAATGGATGGGATTTAACTGATTGTCGAGTTGGTCGGGTGTATTTACGTCGAAGGGGGACCAGAGCAGCAAGTTCATCGGAGCACATTCCATTGAAGTACTTGTAAAACAAGCACAGAGACAGAGGTTAGAGCTTGCTGGATAGTGAGGGATCTATTAGATTAACGACTCTTTTTTGGACCCTGTCTAAGAGGGAGAGACTAGTGGATGGTGCACCAGCTCAGATGTGGCAACAATACTCCATGCATGGGTAGATGGTGGCGTTGTAGCGATATAGAATAATGGTTGGTGTGAGAAGTTTTCTAGCATGGTAGAAGGAGCCCACTTTATTTGCAGCAGCCTTGGCAATGTCTTCTATATATTTATTCCAACTCATGTTACCTGTGAATGTTAGGCTGAAGAGTTTGAACGTTGGACTCTCAGACTGGATAAATTTTATCTGTAACATTTGATTTATATTCTTTAGATGTTATTAGTATACCACAAGTTTTACATAATGAAGCTCCATAGGAAGCGATCTTAAAATTATTTTCGGCCGGACAAGTCTCATTTGCCATTTCAAAAGAAGGAGCTCCTACTTCTGTGTTCCTAATAACAACTTCTTTACCCTGTCGAGATTTGTCCGACCTCCTTGGGTGATTAGCTCTAGGGAAACTCACTAGGTCTGAGGACTGCCCAGACGTAGCCTATATATATATACTTTTCTTTACATACATTTCTTGGCATCAGAGTGGTTATTTATTTGTCAAGATTTGTTGAGATACCCAACAAAATCCATATGGACTAGGGACAGTCTTTCTTAATACTGTCTATCCTAGTAGTAGTAGACCTCTCTTTCTCTCTCTCTCTCTCTCTCTCTCTCTCTCTCTCTCTCTCTCTCTCTCTCTCTCTCTCTCTAGTCTTACTCTTCTGTTGTAATTGTAGTTCCACTGAAGACCTAGTGCCTCTCCTTTATAAGTTCACAGCTCTCACTCACTTGAGAAAATCAGCATTTTAAATAATTTGTTTAACATTGTATTATGTTTTGAAAAGGGACAAGAAAGCACTTCTCTTTATTCATCTTACCCTGAGCATATTTTTTTTCTTTCTTCACTAACTTACCTCCAACTCTAATCTATAGAATGAGATAGGAAATGGAGGGATCAATTACTTTTCATAGCCCCCTTCTTCTTGACCTGACCAAAACTTTCTCTCCCCAAAAAAAACAAAAACAAAAGTGGCACTCTGGATGAGAACACAAAATACCTGTATAGTCTTGTGGACAAGCCTATCTTTGCATCTTAAAAGAAGAGATGGGGGGGGGGGGTAATCCTTTCGTCACCTCCGAAAAGGGGAGGTTGTGCCTGGGAGGATGGCCTCCTGAGACAGAAAAGATACTAGCTCAACTTGAAGGCTAGATAATTTCACAGTAGTTGACACAGATATAAATGAGTCTGATCTTATATTATAACTCCTCTAGACAATATGCTTCTGTAGTGGGGGTGGAGGCACGATGAATGCTGCTGCTGCTGCTGCTGCTGCTGCTGCTGCTGCTGATGATGATGATGATGATGATGATGATGATGATGATGATGATGATGATGATGATGATGATGATGGGCAGGATCGGGAACTACTGCTAGTTGTAGAGGGTAGGCTCACTGCTGCTCCTTGTAGAAAAGAAGGGAGATAATAATAATGATGATGATGGTGGTGGTGGTCTTGAAGTGAATTAAGCGTCGAATCGTCGCAGCTACACTCATTTAACAGGGTCATTTGAGAAAACTAATACTTTTCTTTGGTTTATTTAACTTTTGACTTTAAAATTTAATTCAAGAAACCCATTTTAATATTCAACAATTTTAAAATGTCAGAACACTAAAACACATATCAACCATCTTTTAATCCTCCATTCTATAATAAAAAAACAATATGTTCTTATTTGTATATTTATATATATATATAAATATATATACTTGCATCCCGGCACACTAAAGTTGCCAAGTAAAATACTTACATATTTCTAGCCGGACGAAACCAATTTTAAGTGATGAGGAGAAGCGAGAAAGCAAATAACAAGTCGGACAACCCCCACCGCCTGAAATGAATTCAGAAAGAAATCCTCCACTCAAAATAAAAAGTCAACAGTTGTTTTCTTGGGGTGGAGGTAAACTAGGAAATAAATAAATAAATACAAAAATTTTTAATTGATGATGATGATAATAATAATAATAATAATAATAATAATAATAATAATAATAATAATAATAATAATAATAATAATAATAATAATAATAATAATAGAAATACACAAACATACACAACTGCATTGGGAAATATGCAAATGTCTGCACTTTGAACACGCAGGCAAATGGTACAAATAAAAACCGGTGCCAGTAATTGTAAATGGAAATCATAAAACCTTTAGAACATGGAAACACAAACGAAAAAAACTCATCCAAGCAAGGGGACCGGACATGATAATAGTCACCAAGAAAAAAAGAAAACAACAAAATCGTAGATTTCGTTGTCCCACCAGTTCATAGGGTGAAAATCAACGAGGCAGATAAACTGAGCAAATACATGAAATTTGTGAGAGAACTGAATAGAATATGAAACATGAAGAAAATTACTGTAATACCAATAATTGTAGGAGCATTAAGAACAATTCTGAAAAACATATAAAAAAGCCTAGGAGAAATTGGAATCAAAGGGAGGATTGATACTATACAACACACGTCACCGATGAAAACAGCTGAAATATTAAGGAAAATCCTTGAATGCAGAAACCAACCCACATAACCAGCGAACCTCGACCAACCACAGGTAAGTTGAAACAGAAATAGAACAAAAAATATAGAAGGAACATTACACAAACTCAAGAGAACTGAAACTGTCATAAATTCAATCAAATAACCCTCTCTCTCTCACGCACACATACACAAATGTGGCACCTCAGCTGGTACAACATAAAGTGGTTATAAAGGTTCAAGGAGGGTGGAAAGACGGAGGAGAGAGAGCACCATCCAGACCTCCACTGGAAGGGTGTGGAGAATACTGGAATCTTGGGGATGATTATTGTTACTCAAATCCCAGAGAAAGCCAACAGTCATTATCAGTGAGAAATCAATAGTAAACGGCTATAGTGATAATGCAAAGTGGTTATCGAAAGAGGCAGAGAGTGCTGGAAATTTAGGAGACTTGTTGGCATTCGGACTCTGGTGAACACCACTTGTTATTACCAGTGAGCAATCCTTGATAATGATTTGTGTGGAAATACTTAGTGAATAAATAATAGTAATTATAAGTCCTAGCACAAAAGAAGATATATATATATATATATATATATATATATATATATATATATATATATATAGAGAGAGAGAGAGAGAGAGAGAGAGAGAGAGAGAGAGAGAGAGAGAGAGAGAGAGAGAGAACGGATATACTGGCATGGATGACTAAAGAGAAAACCATATTAATTAAAATGGACAATGATAAGGGAACAACTCAAAGTAACAATAGGCCGATAACCTGCCTACCAAACATGTCGAAAATTTTAATGGGGCAACTGAGTGGAGAGATCTGTCACTCTCTAAATAGCCACAAATTACTCCCTGAGAACAGAAAATATGCTAGAAACTAACAAGGAGGACAAATGACCTATTATATATTGAAACTGAAGGAAGTAAAAACTAGAAAAAAGAACATAGCCATGGCATGGATCGATTAAAAGAAAACGTATGACACAATTCTCTAAGCATGGATAATTGAATGTTTAAGAATGTACAAAATACTAGACTAACTGAAAGCAATGGGAAAATGGAGACTGAAAATGACAGCTGGAGGAGATATAAATAGAGAGAGACATTTTCCAAGGAAACTCCATATAAATAAGATTGTAATAGTCTGCTCAAATCAGATCTTTTTCTGATTCAAAATATGTATGAATTGGTGTTGGGACGTTTAATTGGAATCGAAATCAGGAATCGGAAAAATCAGAACTTTTTCAAGTATCGGAATCTGTATCAGAATCGGAAAAATTTGTGCCCATTTCCCGATGCTAAAAACTATTCTTTTAATTGTTTTTTTTTTTGTTTGTTTTTGTTTCAAACTTAATTTTCCATTGCTGGTACTAATGATGAAATAATAAATATTTATTGATTTTAAACTACCAGTAAAACTAAAATTTATAGATCAACACCCACAAGTGTATTTTTACGTTTGCAAAAATATATGCACATATTACGTGAGTTTTTACAGTAATCCGAAAATTAAAAAACAACAACTCTATAGTTAAATATTTAGAGATTTCAAAAAAATCAAAATCGGAATTGGTAATTGTATCGGAATCGGGAAAAATATTGGAATCGTCCCATCACTAGTATGAATCTTACCCTATCGAATGTGAACACACTGGGGAGAGAGTAAAATAAAAAATTTTAAATGTCTCTGCGCAGGGGCTCCATACATCTCTTCCAGATTAAAGAATCAATGACAGATGTCTCAAATAAAAAGGATTTAAAAGAACTGTTGAGTCAGTGATAGGATTTTTTCTAAAAAGCAAAGCTTGTTCCTAACTCATTCAACACTCTGATCGCAAACATGCATTCAACTTCCCTTGACAGACTGACCAGCGATTCTCCAATCAACAAGAGACACTGGATGTCGTTGTATCTATTTTAATACAATTCAGTCTTTTTTTTAAACTAAATTATGTCTCTTTTTCCTTCGCTTTATCAGCGACATGTTATTATTTTCTCTTTCTTTCTCGCAACCATACACAGTATATAAAAACATAAAATGTTATATCTTATTGATTTTAAAGGTTATTTATTTATCATAAATAACTGAAATTTAAACATTGGCGATGGGATGGGGGTGGGAGACTGAATCTAAACTTGGTCCTATCCAGGCCAGTGGAATGTCATGTAGAGTTTGCATTAATTTCAACAAGGCAGGTTTTATTAAGATTCCAAGTAGGTTGCAATCTAAGTGGATAGAAATCTTAAGTTGAAAAGGCTCTTCACATGAAAGCTAATCAGGCTAAGGAAAAAAATTATGACCTAATCGCCAAGAGACATAATTTCAAGTTGAATGGCAACAAACGAAGTTTCGATTATAAACGGACTTGGCCCAAACGTTTATACTGCAGTCCAACAGCTTCTTTTGTTATTGTAGTTTTTGTTGTTTTTTTACTTAACAAACCAAATTATTTTTGTTTTTTTTTCTCTTCTCTTTTCTTCTTCTTTTCATTGCGGCCATTTTCCTTGCACTTAATGATTATACTGGAGATTATGCTGATGGTCTTCCAAATCAATTTTAATACATGTGATTCTTAGCTGATATACAGGGTATGTCACAAGTAACCGGGTAGTCGATGTACGTGTACATTTAATAATATATCACCTAAATATCAATACATTTTATTGTCTGAATTAAAAAATATTTTTTACTGCCTGGTTACTTATGACTAACCGTGTACACAGCTAAGAGTGACATAACTAAATGTCCGGACTTCGTTTGTTAACCCTGTTGGAATCGTGGGTCATTCCCGACTATAAGCGTGTTCGTTAAATCAAGCAATGTTGCATTCAAAGACAGAGTAATAATTAACAAACAAAAGGAGGTAGTTCAAATAAGGTTTATTGAACATGTGTGTACGTGGAATGATGAGGTGTGTGGTGTATGTATGTCGATAAAAAACAGTTCTTGAGATGCGTATGTGAAGAAAATGAGTCCGGCATGGGAAAAGTCTTTGAAAGCTGTACACAAAGAAAATGAGTTGAGAACTCTTACCGTTGTTTCAAACACGTGTTGACGGAAGAAACGTGTGTTGCTTGTTGCTTTGCCTAGGCCAGTTGAAGAGAAAAGAGAGTGAGACGGAGCGCTACTGTCAGCGTCGTTCTGCGAGGCCAGTTGAAAAGAGAAGAGCGTGATTTTCCGTTTACATCGGTTTTTATAATCAGAAGGGCAGATAACTCTGGTGTCGCTTTTCAGTGCCACCTGTCGGTGAAAAAGCGACAACTAACGGCCAACAGGTGCAGTTATGTTTTGAAAGGAGGAGGTAACTGCTACAAATACTCCCCCCCCAGATTGAAAAATATTGAAAGTATTATTCAATATGTACAGTTGTAGATGAGAAGCATTCTTTGTGTGCAAGTCTGTTTTGCTGTTGAAGATTAGAAAAAAGTAGTGTGCACGCTACTTATTTCTGTTTTTCCATCTGTATTGAATGATTGATCGCAAGTGCGTCTGTGAAATTGAGTGTTTGTAACGCATGTGGATCTGCGTGTTATTTGCATGCAATTGGGTCTGCATCAAGTTTGAGCGCAAGTGAGTCTGCGGTTGAATGATTGAGCACAAGTGGGTCTGCTCTGTCGAAAATTGTTGAGTGCAAGCGAATTTGCACTTGTTGGTGGCGTTGTTCATGTTGATTAGTCTGCGTGATGCGGAGCTGATGAACGAACGTTGAATTGTCAAGATCAGTGGTACGTTGTGGTTAAAGACAAGTATGTAAGTGTTCGGTATTGTTGGTAAGGTTTGTGGTGCACATGAATTTGCATGGTTGGTTGAAGATGATGAGCGAGCACAAGTGGGTCTGCGTGGTTGTTGATGAGTGAGCACAAGTGGTTCTGTGCGGTTGTTGACACGTGAGCGCATGTAGGTCTGCGCGGTTGTTGATGAGTGAGCGCATGTGGGTCTGCGCGGTTATTGATGAATGAGCGTACGTGGGTCTGCGCAGTTGTTGATGAGTGGACGTGGGTCTGCACGGTGGTTGATGAATGAGCGCATGTGGGTCTGCACGGTTGTTAGTGAGTTAGGGTGATGCGTGAGCACAAGTGATTCTGTGCAGTTGTTGATGTTTTTCATATTAATTAGTCCGTGTTGTGGAGCTGATGAACAAACATCTAGTTGTCAAGATTGGTGGTACACTATGGTCAAAGTCAGATGCACAAATGTCTGCAAGTGAGTTAGCAGGTCCAGGTACAAGTGGGTCTGTACTGGTGTTGGTGCGCGTCGTTCGAGTTTATGTGTCCTCCTGTAGATCATCGAACGTCCAGTTGTTGAGTATTTAGTCGTGTTTGTGCAGTTTGTACTCGTTTTTGAACTGGTGCGATTTCTTCCATAGTGTCGTCAGTGATGTCCGGGAATGTTTGGTGCTTGATGAATGTCCGGGAAGATGTGGTTGTTCAAGTTGATGGGTCCTCCTGTTGATCAACGAACGTCCAGTTGTTGAGTATTTAGTCGAGCTTGTGCAGTTGTACTCGTTTTGAACTGGTGTGATTTCTTCCCAGTGACGTCCAGAAATGTTTGGTGTTTGATGAATGTCCGGGAAGATGTGGTTGTCGCGTCTTGTGTTGAAGAGGGTTGGTAGGTCTTGAAGGGTGATGTTGGTGCTTGCTGAGCCTGACTTTTTACAACCAGTATTAAGTCATGGGGCTTGGTTATGTTGTTCGTGTTTGGCCGAGTTTGTCATCGTGTGTTGTCTGTTTTGTAGCAGTTTTGTTTTCTTTTCTATATATATTTCCAACAACGTGGGTAGAAAGGAAAGAGAAGAAGAAAAAAATGGAGTCGTAATTTGTTTCACACACGGAAAGAAAAACGAGGAATGACGTTTTTTGTTTTAGTTTGTTTGAATGTTAATTTCCACGTAGAGAAAGAATGGTGGCTTCTTTTTTTGCTTGTTGTCGAAACAGAGAAAAGAAATTCGTATTTTCTTTTTTGTTGTTTGAATTTTCATCTCCACGTGGTCAGAGAAAAAATGGCGTTTTTTTTGTTTTTTTTATCAACACGTGGTCAAGAAAAAAAATGGCGGCGTTTTTGAATTTTTTTTATATCTTCAAAGGTAATGGAGTTTTGTTAATCGGGAAAAGAAAATTGGGAAAAGTTCGTTTTTTTTTTGTATATATTTTTCCGACACGTGGGTGGAGAAAGAGAAGAAGAGAAAATTAAGTTGTAATTTGTTTTACACTCGGAGAGAAAGCCGAGAAATGTTTTTGTTTTTCTTTATTTGGGTGTTAATTTCCACGTAGCCAGGGAAAAAAAGATGGCGGCTTCTTTTTTTTTTTTTGTATATTTCTACCACGTGGGTAGAAAAAAAAGGAAAAAGATGGGTGAGTAATTCGTTTCACCACGGCAAGAAAAAAAACGAGAAATTACTTCTTTTTTTGTTTGTTCTTGTACAAATTAATTACTCTGTCCCATACAACAAAGCTTGCACGTTCGGGTTGTGACAGGACCAATAGAACCGACAGAGATCGTGCACTTTTAGGTTGCACTGGCATGCATCTTGGTAATAATTAGGACCCTACGTAGAAATGAGGTAGAGAGTTACCACTAGTATATATTCAACCCAAATCGGCTCCGAAAGAGGAGGAAAGACACAGAGAGAAAGAGAGAGTGTTACAATATGCCTCTTTGGGAAAAGAAAAGGTTTTTTGTGTTGAGTAGACGATCAGTCAGAGTTGGGAGCTCGCTCGAGCGAGTCGAGATTTCTCGCATCCCGGGCTCGACCACCGTTTCTCCAAACATAGATTAAGTTACAACTTAAGGACTTACAATCGTAAATGGGTACAGAGAGAGAAAGACGAGATAGTTAGTAAACAAAGACATTATCGAAAAGCAGACTTTAATTCGACGTTTTAAAAACAGTTGTTTATCTTGGTAATAATTATTTGATACAAAGAGAAATTGCTGAGTTGTTTGAATTATTCCTATTGTCGATTTGTTCTGTTTGTGTAACCTTGCCTTCACAGGACCAACGAAATCATCAGCATCGCCGTCATTCATCCGACCGGAGGAGATTCAACACATCTTTCTTTTTACAGCCGCTATTGACGATCACTGGCCAAAGAGGGTGTTCACAGTCTAGAAAGATTTCCAGACATGTGAGTACAGAGATAGAGACACGAGCGAACCACCTATGTTACAAGGTGCTCAGTGACACCGGATCAGAGTGAGGTATCTGTTCTACTCGGCACCACGACCGGGATATCAAACACCTGTGCGCGAGTGGCCGACAACGATACCCATGGGGCGAAGAGTGTGAGGTCCAATTTCGTTATAATGGTGCCGCAGACCTAGGATCAGGGTACTTTTAAGAATGCCTGGTAACCTTGGGAAGAAAAAAGACAAACAAAAAAAAAACCCACGGGCACAATAAACGATTTTTTACCGGCAGAACACTTTGAAAAAAAAAAACAGGCAGGCAAAAAAAACCCACGGCACAACAAACAATTTTTTTTACCTGGAGAACACTTTAAAAAGAAAAAAAAAAGAATCGGAAGGGATATCGGTCCAGAAAAGAAAAGAGAGACAGTTTAACGGGCACCCAAAACCCGTGTGAAAAGAAAAATAGAAAAAGAGACAGACGCAAAAAAAAAAACGTTTTTAAGACTTTGAGAGCCGTCTAGGATCGCAAACTTTTAATCGATTGATTATAAGGCCCGGACAGGCTCGAAAAGGAATAAACAACCACCCAGCAACGGAAGACGCAGAAGGAGCAGACGGTAGGTGACTCTTGATTTCCCTTGTTCACTTTGCACAGTTTTGTACTTTGTCAATGTATCGATTGTTGTCTTAACTTTGCACGCAGTTAAGTAGTTCTGTTGTGTGAGGGGTTGTAAACTAGAACGCAAAGAGAATGGGTTCAGAGGAAGACCTAGTAAATAGTGTAACAGATATGGGGGGAGATTAGACCAGAAAATTAGAGCGACTGATCGGAGGAATACGTATACCCCCCTTTAAAAGTGATTCCGCCGATCTAAAAGAATGGTTGGCGGTAATCGAAAAGAAAAGTTTAATTTACGGTTTAGAAAATCACGAGATGGTGCTGCTCGCTCTAGAGGGAGCAAGGGGCCTAGTGTCGGGATTCATTGAGGGGAGGTATGTAGAGAACCCGGGGATCACTTGGACGGAGCTCCGCGAGCTGCTGGTGAAACGATATGCCAGCGAGCGGACTACAATTGAGGGCGTACGCAAGTTGGCCCAGGCTGAGGCTAAACAACAGCGAGGGACTTGATGAGTTAGTCGAGCGGATCCAGGGGTTGGCAGTTCAAGCCTTCCCAGATGTGGCGATCCGAAATACGGGTCCCATCCAGGCAATCCTGGTGGATGACCTGGTAGACTGGTTAGGCGATAGAGAGACCCAGAGAGAGGTACTAAGGAGTCACCCGCTCACACTAGCGGAGGCCCAGGGATTAGCGAGAGACAGTATAAGACGCGTGAAGAGAGGCAATGGCGAGGAAAGGCTTGGGAGAAGGAAAACGGTGGGGAGTAGGGCGAGTCCGGGGCCCCGAATGGAGAGAGGGGCGGAGAGGATTGGGAGGCAGACTCCGATCCTAAAAGGAAGGCACAGGACCTTCAATACGAGTACTATAGGCCCGCACCGGCCAGACAGGTATCAGTCTGCTGGACTTGTAGAGGTGAGGGGCACCAAACAGCAGAGTGTCCCACAAATTATGGACGCCCACGCAGCATGTTTAGACCGAACTGCACTAGGTGTGGTCAGTTCGGACATGAGAGTCGGTGGTGCACAGCAGCGTAGATCGGAGGTGAGGGATTAGGATTCCGAACCTTAGTGTGCCACCTGACGCTGGGGTAAAGAACCAGGGAAGCGCCCAGAGGCCACCCCACAGAGTATAAAAGGCAGGGTGGCCCCCAGAATGATAAGTTTAGTGAAGGATAGGGAAATTAAATGGGAAGAAGATGGGCTTGGGTTTTGTTCGCCGGTTTATGAGAAACCGCAAGAAGCAATGAACCCCCCCCCCCCTCCGTGGAGAAAGAGATTGAATTAAACCCGATTGCTAAGTCGGTTGATGAGTCCAGTGAGTGGGAGGAGAGCGGCAAAATATCCCCCTGCCCAGCTCCAGAAGAGACCGAGAAAGAGATCGAATTAAACCCGACTGCTAGGTCGGTTTATGAGTCCAGAGAGCGGCAAAATACCCCCCTGCCCAGCTCCAGAAGAGACTGAAAGAGAATCAGTTAGCCAAAAAGGTAGAGGAATTACCTATGAAGTTACGGTAGAGAGGAGCAAAACGCCCCACCACAGATTAGTAGGAAAGCCAATCCAAAGATAGTCAGGGATTTGGGGGAGAGGCCGAGGTTGTGCTGTGTCGCACTGTTGGCTCCACCATGTGCAGGGAGGGCCCCCATGCATGTGCGGTGCTGGTGGTTGTGGCACGGACAGTTGTCTTGGATCCCCCCCCCCCGAGATAAACGGACAGATAAGGATAGAAAGAGATGCATAACTGGGAGGGTCGTCGTGGTTGGATCCAAATGGTCGATCACAAGTAGTAATATACTTGCAGCTGGATGGGCTGCTGCCGAAAAGACCAGGCAAGTATATAGTGAGTTTTAAAAACAAAAGAAAGTTGAAGTAATCGACAGATGTTCGAACAACCGTGAATATGATAGATTGTGGTGCGCCTTATGAAAGGGCACAGAAGTAATGATAAGCAAAGAGAAGGATATAAGATCCTATCTAGGAAGGATAGCGTTGATACAGACGAGACAGGAGAAATCAGTGCCCCCCCGTTGCTGGGAGAGACACTCGATGTGTAATTAGGGACAGTGTCGGGAAGCGATGAGAGAATGTTCATGAAGAAATTGGAAGTTATAAGGAAGAACCAAAAGGGTTACTGTCGCATGCAGTCAGAGAAGGCGCATCGATATTGAATGTCACCGGGCCGAAGTGAGCCAAGAAGGTGCTAGTCTGAGAGGATTGTTTTCCCAGGGAAAGGAACGAAGAGAAACTGGCCGAGGTGGCCGACACAATGATAGTGACGGTATGCAAACCAGACAGGTCCGTACTAAGAGAATTTCAGTTGTTGACACTGACGAATGAGTGCACCAGGTGCACAGTTGGATATGCAATCGCTAAGACACTTGTCGCCGAATATAATAAACTCAGCAGATTAAGGGAGGCGCTGTTACAGATACAGGCCGAATTACCAAATCATTTGAGATTATCGGTCGACCCCATCAAACAGTTATGAAAGTATTATCATGTGTTAAGATGTGTTGCATAACCAGAAGGTAATAAGCTATTAGCTTTTAAAAGATTGAAGGTTCGATTAAGCCCGGCACGAAGGGAAAATTCACGTTAAAAAGTAGAACTAGACACGAGTACGATAGGGCTTGGCTGATGTTAGTGAGAATTGTACACGTAAATAATAGGGTTAGCTTTTGCAGAAAAGACAAAGGGCGTGAGAAAGACATGGGGAGAAATTGACAACCAAGTGCATGAGCGAAGAAGGGTTACCCTTGAGTACACTGCACCCAGACCACGAGCGGGGGCAGGAATCGCTGCCCTTGTTGGAAATCCAGGTGGATGACCAGTGAAGAAGGAGAGATTGATTCCGAGGAGAAGGGGATGGTGATGTAATTTGTAAGGAGCGCTGTGAGCTCCATTTGTAGTAACAAACTATTAATTGCATGCACAATAATTTATTTTGTCACTTATCCACCTCCCAACACAAGAACCACAAAATGCATACAAACACGCACCCATACATACGTAGTCTTGATGTTTTAATAGACTGGAAAGAGAAAAGAAAGACAGACCAAAGGAAACAAAACAGAAAAAGAAAAATTTTTGTTCCATTTTTTAGCTACAGTTTTTATTATTATTATTGTTTGATTGGGTTACCCGTTGTTCTCTCTGTGTGGGCGGAAAGGTGACGGTCTGGGAGATGTCAATTACGACTAATTGACACAAAATAAGGGGGGACGGATGTGACAGGACCAATAGAACCGACAGAGATCGTGCACTTTTAGGGCGCATCTGGCATGCATTAGGACCCTACATAGAAATGAGGTAGAGAGTTACCACTAGTATATATTCAACCCAAATAGGCCATCCAGGCGAAGGAAAAGAATGGCGCCGAAAAATCTGGAAAATTCCTTAGGTTGTCGACACTAATTATCGCTACACAGTGAGATACATTGGCCGTATGGTCCAACATATCAGTACTAACTGGGTGGTCAGTTGAGGACTGGAAATAGTCACCTATAAGCTGTCATCATTAGTTAGGGCGAGAACCTCCTTTCCCCAGCAAGGCACGGACAGTTGGTTTTTATCTAGATAATATCTGAGGGCCTGGGTGGACAATTTCAATTGTCGTGCCACTCAACCCCAAACCACTCGGAGATGAAGAAAGACTCAGAAAAAGGGAAGAGAGAGAGAAAGAGAGTAAATCAGTATATCCCACACCGCCCCGGCTCCGAAAGAGGAGGAAAGACACAGAGAGAAAGAGAGAGTGTTACAATATGCCTCTTTGGGAAAAGAAAAGGTTTTTTGTGTTGAGTAGACGATCAGTCAGAGTTGGGAGCTCGAGCGAGTCGAAATTTCTCGCATCCCGGGCTCGACCACCATTTCTCCAAACATGGATTAAGTTACAACTTAAGGACTTACAATCGTAAATGGGTACAGAGAGAGAAAGACGAGATAGTTAGTAAACAAAGACATTATCGAAAAGCAGACTTTAATTCGACGTTTTAAAAACAGTTGTTTATCTTGGTAATAATTATTTGATACAAAGAGAAATTGCTGAGTTGTTTGAATTATTCCTATTGTCGATTTGTTCTGTTTGTGTAACCTTGCCTTCACAGGACCAACGAAATCATCAGCATCGCCGTCATTCATCGGACCAGAGGAGATTCAACACATCTTTCTTTTTACAGCCGCTATTGACGATCACTGGCCAAAGAGGGTGTTCACAGTCTAGAAAGATTTCTGCGCAGAGAACCAGACGTGTGAGTACAGAGATAGAGACACGAGCGGACCACCTGTGTTACAAGGGGTTCAGTGACACCGGATCAGAGTGAGGTATCTGTTCTACTCGGCACCGCGACCGGGATATCAAACACCTGTGCGCGAGTGGCCGACAACGATACCCACGGGGCGAAGAGTGTGAGGTCAATTTCGTTATACGGTCACCAATGTTGGGATCTAAGGTGATGTTCCCGATTATAAGTGTGTTCGTTAAATCAAGCAATGTTGCATTCAAAGACAGAGTAATAATTAACAAACAAAAGGAGGTAGTTCAAATAAGGTTTATTGAACATGTGTGTACGTGGAATGATGAGGTGTGTGGTGTATGTATGTCGATAAGAAACAGTTCTTGAGATGCGTATGTGAAGAAAATGAGTCCGGCGTGGGAAAAGTCTTTGAAAGCCGTACTCAAAGAAAATGAGTTGAGAACTCTTACCGTTGTTTCAAACACGTGTTGACGGAAGAAACGTGTGTTGGTTGTTGCTTTGCCGAGGCCAGTTGAAGAGAAAAGAGAGTGAGACGGAGCGCTACTGTCAGCGTCGTTCTGCGAGGCCAGTTGAAAAGAGAAGAGCGTGATTTTCTGTTTACACCGGTTTTTATAATCAGAAGGGCAGATAATTCTGGTGTCGCTTTTCAGCGCCACCTGTCGGTGAAAAAGCGACACCTAATGGCCAACCGGTGCAGTTATGTTTTGAAAAGAGGAGGTAACTGCTACAACCCCCTCTCAAAATAATAAACTGCTTCATTCGTATCGGCTTATCTTTTATATATAAAATAATGTTGGCTGGATTTTTAAAGTTGGACCCAAATAGCATTCAAGTTGACAAATCTAACTTTCAACTAGTCAACTGTCATTTTTTATTGTTATACCATGCTATTTGCTATCGATCAACATACTTCAGTACAATTTATGTTTTTCAAATACCGATCCAGTAGTTTTTTAATATGTAGAAATTATTAAGTCATCTTAAAAGAAAAATCAGATTATAGTCTTTTAGTAAGAGTTATTGTTCCTTATTTGCTTTTTTCTTTTCAGAAACTCTTTACTTTAGTAACCTTGAAAAATTCGAAGAAATTCGTTATTTTAGTAACCTTAAAAAATTCGAAGAAATTCGTTATTTTAATAACCTTAAAAAAATTCAGCTTATAGCCTTTTAGTAAGAGTTATCTTTCCTTACTTGATTTTTCTTTTTCATTCAATGTTTTCTGATTATTTTCTTTATAAACAATAGCAAAGTTGTATTTGTATTTTATTGGATTATTGGGCTATTCATTTTTACTTCTTACTTATTTTATTAACCTCTCCAGGAGGTTAGACACAGGGTCAGGTGTTAAGTTGAAAAGCCAGTGCACTAGGATTAGCGCACTCTGGCCTGCAAAATATTTCTGAGCATTTCTGCATTCCTTGGTATGGCGCCTCAGGCGATTAGCAATAAAAGATAAGAGAAATAACTATTAAGTCTTTTAGTAAGAGTTATTGTTCCTTACTTGCTTTTTTCTTTTCAGAAATTCTTTACTTTAGTAACCTTAAAAAATTCGAAGAAATTCGTTATTTTATTACCTTAAAAAAATCAGCTAAAAGTAATAAATCTTATAGTCTTAAAGAAAAGTTAAAGCCTGGGAAGGTGGACCTCCTGAGACTGAACAGGACCACACCTCAGCCCGAGAAGAACAAGAAACTCTTAGAAACTAAATTATATAGTAGAAATCTAGTAAAAGGAATAAACACCTGGGCAGTATCACTGATATGATATTCTGGACCATTCATAGGCTGGACAAAAGAAGAACTTAGAAATCTTGACGAGAAGACTAGGAAACTAATGACAATACACAATGCACTATAGAAGAAGGATAATATTGACCGACTCTACGTGAAAAGGGGAGAAGAGGGAAGAGGACTAGTAAGTATATGTGGAAGACACAAAAAAAGAATTGAAAAAAATACATAACCCAGAACACAGAAAGGCTGATCACCACAGCAAGGGACACCATCAAAATGAACAATACAGGGAGCAGCGGAATGAGAAACAAAAAGAAGAAAAGTGGAAAGAAAAACAGCTACATGTACGATTCATAAGAATGATGATAAAAAAAACTCACAAAACAAAAAGAACTGAGAAACAGAATTGCTACTGACAGCTGCAGAGAACAATGCAATTAGAACTAACTATATTGAAGTCAAAATAGACAAAACCCAAGAAAATAGTAAATGTAGACTCTATGAACAAAGAGACGAAACAGTAAATCACATAATAAGTGAATGCAGCAAACTAGTCCTCAAAAATACAAAAACAGACACGACAGCGTGGGGAAGGTGATACACTGGGAACTATGCAAACAACTGCATTTTTAACATGCAGATAAATGGTACAGACACATACTGGAGACAGTACTGGAAAACGAAAATCACAATTCCTCAAGGAAGTGGAACTACCATCAGATAAACATCCAAGCAAGGAGATCGGATGTCATAATAGTTTACAAGAAGAAAAAAATGCCAAACTGTAGATTTTGCCATCCCAGCAGACAACAGTGAAGATCAAAGAGAGAGAAAAATGAAGCAAATACACGGAACTTGCCAGAGAACTGAAAGGAATATGGAACATGAAGAAAGTCATTAATACCAATAATCAGAGGAGCACAAGAAACAGTACCGAAAAACCTGGAAAAAAGACTAGGAGAAATTGGAATCAAAGGGAAGGCCGAGACTATACAACAGACAGCAATGATAAAAACAGCTGAAATCTTAAGGAAAATCCTTAAATACGGAAGCCAATCCACATAAACTTCGAATGCTAACCAGCCACATGGAAATTGCAATAGAAATATAACAAAAACATAGACATTTTTTTATCTATTTTTTTTTTATTAAAAATAAATAAATAAATAAATAAATAGATAAATGTGAAGATGTCTAACCTAAATATTGTCTTTGATTGTTTGTTTTTGTTCATACTCTCTTTCACTATTTCGTTTTTCTGCATTGCTATCAGCCTTCATTAATACCCACATACGATATTGTCATAAAAATGTTGTTTGGCACAAGACAAATGAAACGGACCGTAAAAAATATATCTCACAGAAATGTCATGTTTTTTGGAAATGTGAAAAAATAAAAATAATAAAATAAAAACATGGTTATTGGAATATAATACGAACCTGAGTTTTATATATATATATATATATATATATATATATATATATATATATATATATATACATGGACGGCGGCACCGAAGGGGCAGGAGGGGCTCAAGTCTCCTCACTTTTTGACTTGGGCCCCCCCACTTTACAGTCATCAACAGAAACAAGATGGAAAAATTCTGTTTCCATCTATCTGAAAGCATTTTTTATCCCTTTTCTGAATATGTAGAAAGAAAAAGCCTTTGATTGCATTCAATTTAAAAAAATTTTAACTTGAAGTCGGGTAGAGGTGAATTATTCAAAACACATAATTCCCGTCAATTTTCCCCAAATTTTTCAGAAAAATCATAATTTTAAACGTTATCATAATTTCTCACTGTGGGGACCTGGTGTACTACAAAATAGATTTTATACACATTAGCATTAAAAAGAGACCAATCAAAAGGTATTAAGGAGTCAAACACAGTATTTTCTCGAAAATTCTTTATCATTCAAGGAAAATTTAAATTTTCCGGTATTTAAGTAAAATTTTGCAGAAAATGTTCAATGAACGAACAAACAAAAGTAAACTTGTCAATAATAGAATAAATCTATTTGAGCTTGTTTCATAGTTGAAGCAGTCGACTTGGTATGTCTGATTGACCTTGCTGTGTGTCCAGTTTCATCACAAATATTACAGTAAGGTCGGGGGCGTCGTGAAGCGATTTCTAGGGTGAGACATTATTAACATTCGTCGAAGTATATCATGAATATTGTCCTTGATGGACAGTTGCCGAGACAATGCAGTTGGACCACTTAGGAAAGACCGAACGTGCTTGTTCCAAGACTCTACTGGACTCTCACTCCATTTTGTTATCGAGTTACCGTTATTCCACTTGAACTATGGGCACACATTTGATGGTAGCTCGTGATTATCATAATCCATGGTTTAGCCTTCTCATCGACGAAGGCAATTCTGAGATGAAGCATTATCTCGATGCCCAAAGTTTTCAATGCTTCCACATGCACACATTTGTTTGTGACAGACTGAGTGATAGTCAAGATGATGTTGGTGTTACTAATGAACGTTTCAAAATTTTTGCGATCCATGCTGTTACGGATGAGAGAACATACGTAAAAGCGATTTTGAGGGCTGAAAAATCTGTTGCAAAGCAGACCATTATTTGTATTTCCTCCACTCGCACATGGTGCAGCCATTAACATACCGGTGATTTTTCGGATTGGAACGATACATAATTTTTTTGCATTGTTGAGGATCCGCATAATATCCAAAGTTATTCATTCCATCCTCCCTCCAGTCCTTCTATCCACAGAACAACCGATACAGTATCTTTTGAGCAAAGTCAAATGAACGCAATTTGAAGTGAAGAACAGAGAAACAATGCAAGTCTGCCTTGTTAATATGCTTCCAACGAGCTATTCCAATTCCAATACATACATTTATACTTTTATACTTAATACATTTAAACTTTTATACTTTTTATTTTTGTACTTTTATATGCACCTTGTCAGTTAATACTTTTAACTTTATGTATTCTCTATATTTGATAAACCAATTGATTCTTGAATTTTGTCATTTTTACTAGAAGCGACTTGCTGATATGTTTCAAATGAGCCATCAAGCAGTGTCAGAAAATCATTTTATGTCTAGATTAAGTCCAAAAAGGTGTATTTGGCCCAAAATGACCAAATATGGTAATTTGGGCCCAGGCCTCCCAAAATTGAAATTTCTGTTTGTTCTTTTTTCACCAGAAGCGACTTGCTAATATGCTTCCAACAAGACCTCAACCACTATCAGAAGATCATTTCATGTCTAAATTATGTCAAAAAGGGTATTTTTGGTCCAAAATGCTCTAATATGGTAGTTTGGGCCCAGACGCCAAAAAATTTAATTTTTTTAAATGTTTCTTTATCTATCACCAAGAGTATTCCATTCCGCTTCTAACGAGCAATCAACCTCTACCAGACGATCATTTTAAACCAAAATATGCCCCAAACAGTGATTTTTCCCCAATTTGCCCAAATAAGGTAATTTGAGCCCAGACGCGAAAAAAATGAAATATTTTGAATTTTTCTTTTTCTATCACCAAGAGAATTCCATTCCGCTTCTAATGAGCTCTCACCCACTATCGGACGATCATTTTTAGTCAAGATATTGAATTTATTCCCATATTTGGCATTCTGGGCGCAATATGGGCCGCCGGCCCCCCCCCCCACTTTTTAGGAGAGCGGGGGGCTCTTTTATAACTGTCCCGCCGGCCCTGATATATATATATATATATATATATATATATATATATATATATATATATATAAGTTGTTCTTTTTTGTCTGGTTTCGCAGTAGATTATTAAACTTAAAATGGGTAAAAAGAAAAAAGAAAACTACCACTATTTCACTTCTAATCGCACCAGAAACTGTTGATTTTTTTATATGATAAATATTGGCGAATTTTTTTCAGTGATGGGCAAATAGCACTTTCTCTCACACTGATGTCCTGCATGTCAAACAAAAACGAATACTCTTTCATCACAAATACGACAAATCACATTCATTGCTTCACTGTCAGACTCAAGCTCTTGTTCACCACTTCTACTACACTCCCTCCTGATCTCATGATCACACAAATAATCATGCAGATGTGGTCTTTTGTTTCTGGTGTTGTTTTGAAGGAAGACTACCTAAAATTGTTCCTTGGTGAAGCTTCTGTCGAGGTTGGTAATTGGATTCGCACTATCTCATCTGGCCCCTCAACAGAAGCAGTGCATATCAGTGGTACAGGTTTAGCATCTTTTTTTATAGCATCGTACTATCTTTGTGGTCAGTCGGTCAGCTATGTTACATCCACAGACAGATCATATTCAGCAACCAGTTCCTTAATATTGTCCAACCTTCTTTTTATTAGCATCTTGCTTGCTGTCTTGGTGTACATCCTGGCCCTGTCCATCAAAATTGTCTAAAAGGAGTGAATTTGCATATGTAACTTTTTAACCTTCTACCGAAATGACAAGTTGACACCTTTCAGGTTAGTCGTTTGGTGATTACAACCAGCAAGCACGCACCAGTTATTGTACTTCTGTCCTTCTCTAACAAAACTCCAATCACTGAAGAGCTCGCATTGACCCATACATTCATTTCTTTTCTGCGCACAGACTGATCTCCTCTGGTTTCTGTCAACATACAAATAAGCAGGGTGTTGGTCGTTTCGTCGTCCTAACCTTTGGTGACTGTATTTGCCATACACTTCATGGTGCTCTTCATTATGCGAAACCATCCGTATACTGGCAGATGCTCCACAAGTTTTCTGCACATGGAAAAAATGGTGTGTGTTGTTAAGACAGAGAGTACTTCTAGAAGTGCAGTTCCATGTCTCCATTTCAAGGTTAGTTACTCTCCCTGAATATCCAAGCCCAATACATGAGTGCCATTTTCCATCCGGGTCCTTGCAAATCAAGTCGAATTGTGCTAGTTTACATAAATGCCATCTAGCTTCTTTTACAATCTAATTCTGAGACAACACAGTTCTTATAATCACGTTCATTATCTGCGATGCCATGTTTAAACCAAAACCCAGTTTGGTAAAGTAGTATCTTCTGCCGGAAAACATCATCGTCTGAAACGGCCACAATAATTCACTGACTCTGACTTGCAAGTAGGCCTTCTTCATTCATTTGCTCGATGCTGGCACCATTCACACAATTTTCTGACACAAGCATACGTCAACATATTGGTTCAGCTCATAGTAGTCCATTACAGGCCTTACTTTTTGACATGTCCTGCTGTGCAATCGTCATTAAGGGAATAAGCTTTTTGAAGGTCCTAGTTTTCTATGAGGGTAAAGAATCAACCAACTATCATTAATCTTCTTTTCATACATGGCTTTTATTTTGTGCATGGTATTCAGCTACTCTGTTTTGTAGCTTGTCTGGTTCTCTGTCTTCCGTCAAGTTCCATGAAGCAGTTCAGGTCTTCTGTCGCTGATCAAATTCGATACTGAAGTCTGGTTGGTAAATCCTGAGTGATGCACACATAGGAGCCTTTCCTAAAAAAAAAATAATGATAGTGCCTCGTTTACACATTGTCTGGGGAAGAAATCGACGCTGACATTTCCTGGGAAACCCCATGTTATATGTCCCTCATAATTGCATCAGTAACAATGCACATGCACTAGTTTTCGTCCTGTTAAATTGTCATGTGGCCTGACAGTTACACCTACACACTTGTAGCAGACAATTCCCACCTGGTGGAAGCTCTCACACTGATTTCACCAATGGGATCTTTTAAGGCATTGTCGTCCTTCAGTATGGTCTTGGTTCAGTCGAATAACTCTTCAAGTGCTAATGAGTCCATGCTAGAGTTTGCTTCGCTAGCCAGGAACTCCTTCCACCAATTAAGGTCGTTATGCTCTTCATTGAAGCCAAATAAAAATCCATGGTTTCTTATGATCGTAAAGTTTGTGCCACAAATTGTTCATAAGCAATGCAAGGGGCAGTAGTGAACACCTTGTAGAGCATCATCTTAATTTTAACTGGACCTTCCTTCTCCTTATTGCTGTTCAGTTGCTGGTCAATGGGTTTCACCTCGTATAGATGACAAATTAATCTGACTTTTCTACCCAAGGTTAGAGCCATCAAACTTTAGGATGAGTTGCAAGTCGAATCTGTCCACAATATCGCCAAAATAGCTTGAAACTAAAACAGATAACATATTATTTCATGCAAATTAATTTGTGTGACTCCAATAGGATTTAACCAATGAAGCACTAAAGAAAAAAGTTAGACGACATACTCACCACAACGGATATGATCACAAGCAACAGGCAACACTGCCAACAATGGCTTAACTCCCTTGCACATTGTTATGTTATTTTTCTTTCTTTCTTTTTTTTTTTGCATGTAAGGTTGGACCGACAAACGCTGCAATACATATTACCCTGGCAGGGCCGGACGTTATACTGAAAGGTGTTAACTTATGGCTTTAGTGGAAGGCTAAAAAGTTACATATGCAAACTGACTCCTTATTCTTATACTGTAGTGAACATGTAAATGTTAGATACAAACCGGCCTGTTAATATACTACCTTTCTTTCGTTTCTCGTTCTGTTCTCACTCTTTTCTTTTCTTTTCTTTACTTCCTTTTCCCTTGAAAGAAAAGAAGAATGCAATTAACACAGCAGAACAGTACCGGGTGGTTAAACCAGTTAACTAGGATCAAAATTCAAATATTTGAACTTCGATTAATGGACAAATCAGAGGGTGAACAAATCCCAGAAATATAATGTGCTTTTGGAGCCGGTAACATAATGAACAAGTTCATATAAGTGGAGTCGACCCATAGTAACAGAGTCTTCATAAAAAAAAAGATCGCTGATACTTTGTAGAAGTCATGACTACAGTCATCTAGTCTTCAGAGTAAGCTTAATCCCAAAATTTAAGTACCCAATTGGAGATAGGCAAAGTGAGCGTCAGCAAACCGTTCAGGTGCTTGTGAAACGTAGGTCCGAAAAAAAAATTTGTTTATCTTTTAGTTGTGGAGAGTCAAATAAGGGGGAGAGAACTCTAGTTTCAAGTTTCTATCTGAAAAAACCACGATTTATCTGAAAATGGATGTTAACACTCTGAATTTGCAAGATATTTTATATTTAACCAGAGATAATGCCAAACTAATAGACAAGAAAAGAAACAATGTTAAATGTGGCACCCAAATGGTGGAATCGTACCTAGCCGAATTTATGTGGAAACAAAAATTCCGAAAAGACACTGCACTGGGAACTGTTTTCCAACAAATTGCCGAATTTTACCCAGTGTAAAACTGTCATTTATTTCAAAAACTTTTATTCCCGTGTTTCTTGTGTTTTTCTTTCTTCTTTGATAATTAATTTTAATAAATCATTTTATTTTTCAAAATCATCAACTGTCATTTATTTAAAAAATCATCAACTGTTATTTATTCCAAAACCATTTATTTTAATAAATCATTTTATTTTTCAAAATCATTTTATTTTTCATTTTATTTTTCATTTATTATTAATTACAATAGTAAAATCCATTGTCAGATAATTGAGACTTGAAACTAGAGTTCTCTCCCACTTATTTGACTCTCCACAACTAAAAGATCAAAAAAAATGTTTTTTCGGACCTACGGTTCACAAGCGCTGCCGTTCATACCAGCGACCAAGCCCAGCTGCCCTAAAACAACACATTTTTTTAGAGAACTTCCCGCAATGCATTTCTACGCATTTTTACAGACTTCATAATAATGATGATGAGACATAAGAAATCAAATAAATCGTAAAATTTATAATTTCTAAACCTTTATGTTATTCGCTTTATTTAAAACCCCCTGAATATCTTTGTGTTCTGGACAAAGCCAAGATACACACCAAGGAAGTAAGTGAGATGCTAATAAGAAAAAGATTGGACATTATTAGAGAACTGGTCGGCAAATATGATCTGTCTATGGATGTAACATTGGTAACATCGAACTGCACTGTAGCCAACAAACTGATCTGAGTGCCACAAAAATGGTACGATACTCTAAAAACGATGCTAAACATGTACCACCGATATGTGCTGCTTCTGTTGAGGGCGCCAGATGAGATAGTGAGAACCCAATTACCAACCTCGACAGAAGATTCACCAGGGAAGAAGTTCAGGCAGTCCCCTTGCAGAGGGCACCCGAAACAAAAGACCATATTTACACGATTCTTTGTGTGATCATGAGATCATGGAGGAGTGTAATAGAAGTGGTGAACTGGAGATGCAGTCTGACAGCAGAGGAGGTGAGTGTGATTTTCCATATTCTTGTCAAAAGAGAGTCTATTTTTGTTTGACATGCAGGACATCGGTGTGAGAAAAAGTGCCATTTGCCCACCACAGAAAATATTTGGTAATATTTCCCATGTAGAAAACAAACATTTTCCAGTATGATTAGAACCTGAGCCTTGCATTAACCATCTGATGCTAATTTAACCAAGAAGCATGAAGGCAAACAACCGATGTTGAGAGTGATATGATTTACATAGGTGTATGCAAATCTTATTTCTATTAAGAATTAAGAATTAAGAATTTGAGTGAATATAAAAAAAGAACTTGTTTAGCAGGTGGGAAAAGCATTATTTTATCCATTTTCTTTTCTTTAAATTATCCTTCACGCATTGCCACTAGCTTGTCATATTAATTAATTGATCATTATCGATTTTAGAACACAGCTGCTAGGCGAAAGGAGTCGTAATGTGGGCTATATTTAGTTTAATTTATTTTTGTGCAGAGGATAAAAATGGGTGTGGAAGCTTTTCGTGAAAATTCAAATATCTCTAAATTTTTGTGAAATTTTAACAATAAGTATTACACGTCAGTTAATATTTTCCAATTCTTAGTTTCTTTGGAGTATTTTAAAAGGGTTTTAAGGGGGCATAATATGGGCACAAGCTCTCATTTGAAAATTCAAATATATCAGATTTGCATTGAATTTGATCGATAGTCATTAGACACCAATTAAGAAAGATTCTCTGAATTTCCATTTCTTCTTAAGACTCCTTAAGCTTATGCATTTGGAATAAGGATTCTAGACATGAGGTTTAGTATCATTATGTTTTGATTGTAATCTTTGTAAGAGGATATAAATGTGGTGCAAAACTGTTCTGTTAGGAGAATTCATTTTACCCATCCTGGGACGGGTATTATAAAAGATGGGATTATTGATTATAATAAGAGATACTCAAAGACGCATATATCAATGCATAAATTCCATTCTTACTTGTTTGCAACCCTCGATCAACCTCAGACAGAGAGCACTTTCCACAGAATATTAACTAATTAAACAGATTGTTGGACTGATGTAATTTTTTGAGGTATTATAATTTCATTCAAATAACTGTTAAGCTTCTTGTAGATTAATCCAAGTGCTCTGATTACAACTGGTATCAATAAAACAGAAACGTAAAATGATGTATGTATGCAATGCGGATATGTATAAAATATACTTGTATCTCAGTACAAGCATTTATTTATAAAAAATTAGTCGTTTTCACTCATTCCTTTTTATACTGTTTTTTTTATATCTTTATTCCTTCTGCTGCCAGTCTCTTTTTGATATTCACTATTTTTGGCTGTTGTTTCATCTGTTTTACTCTCTAAAGCTGTATTTCTTAACCATTTTACCCTGTGTAACCCTGAAAATAAATTGCATGTCTCATAAAACCCCTGTACAAAATTAAAATTTATATACCATATCTTTCTCATTTTATTTTCACCGTAGTTCCTGTGATAAAATCATAGTATACACAGACAAGACAAAAGTCAATAGACGCCCCTACAAAAAAAATTTGTATGTTTCATCCACTGACGGCCAGCACTCAGAGTAACAGTAAAAGTTTGAAACATCGATATTTTATATTAATTGAAATGTTTTGTGTTTCAGATATCAATATATTCTATCATATCGAATTGAAGACATTAGATTTCTTAGACTTTCAGAGAAGCAATATTATGGCTCAATCTGAAGGTGGACTTAAATAGAATCACATCGCTACAAACACTGGGATCCCACTTTTCACTGTTAACCGAGTAATTGTCCAATTCATCACAGAGGAGAAATAATCAATATCATCTCGCCTAGGTCGATCAAGACCTTTGTTATTAATGTCTGTGTATATACACACCTAACTTTATATATATATATATATATATATATATATATATATATATATATATATATATATATATATAATCTCGAATTTATGTATGCCTGTTTAGATGAAAACTCATCAAAATAAATTAAATTCATCTTTCCAAGAATATCTGACAGTGACATTCCCTTCCAATTTAGGAGACTTCAGTTCCCAGTAAAGCACCGTTTCCCCTTTGCAATTCTTACAATAATAACTAAGAATGACATAATAATTAATTTACACTTCTAGCCGGTCATGGCTGACGGAACGAGAACAATCTATTTACCTCTGTTGTGCCCGTGTATATTTTTGAATAACTGGTTTAAGGGAAAATTGATACTTCTTTGTCACATTTTTCTGTAACGCTAAATAAAAAAATTCATACTGTGTATTATTTGGATTATTCGGACTACTGTTCTCATCTTAGGTGTTATTCTCACGTTTCGGCCGAATGTAACCTTATAATTTGCTGACTTTCGAATTGAAGACAATCAAGTTGCAATCAGCAGCAGTTTGGTGCTCCACAGGTTCTAAGTGTTCAGGAGAGATGGACAAAAGATATAGGTTATTTGGGCAATCCATAGCTATAAAAGTCTGATTTTCATAAATAAATTCTTGTAGGGATATACATCTTACACATTTAACTTGTATTTCACACACACGCGCGCACTGAATTCTAGTCCTGGAATCCGGTGAGACCACAAGAAAGATATACTATAACATAGTTAACTGGTCAACTGGGAAGAGGAAAATTAATGTTCTTAACTTCTTTATTAACTCAACGTTTTAGAGGTAAATGAGAACTTAAATGGAATATTCGAATATCTATGTATCTCATATAGAAATCAAGTATTAGCCCCAGGAAAAGGGCCCCTTGATTTCTGAGAACACACACACACACACACACACGCACGCACGCACGCGCACACACACGCACACACACATAGTTTTAGTAATTTAGGTTCAGATTTCAAATTTCCAAAATATCATTTTCTGCATCAGTAATTGTAATTTATAGCGATTTAAATACAGCTGATATGCCAAGACTTATCAAGTAATATGTACAGTTTACACACTATGTAGTAATATCGGTCATGAAACCTGAGCCATCAGTTACAAGAGAGGTCACTCTTCCTGGAATGTTGCATTTAATACAATCACGATTATCTGCCCTTCTTAAGCACGCCGTTTGCTTACTTAAAAATGCAAATGATTACTATTACGTATGCTTGCGCTATCATTTCATGCGCAGCACTCACAACTTTAGATTGAGTACACAGGAAACTTTTACCCACATCTACTTATTCATTATTCGAACTCACTTAATTATTGTATCTTCAAACCAACTGAATGTCTTAATATTTTGTCTTACTCACCAAAATACCACATTTACTTTATGGGCTAACCTACTTAAAATATCCCCAAATGTAGCTAAATTACTTTTATTAACAAAATATAATATAATCAAAGATGATGCGGAATGGGACAACAAAAAAAAAGAAAGAAAAATAAATAGCTAAATAAAATCAGGGGTAGATTAGTAAAACCCTCACAACCCTTTCTAAGTGTAGACCTCCCCGCCCCCCCCCAACACACACACATACACACACACACTGTTTTCTGATTTATTTTAGAACCGAAAATAAGCAGGTCGATCTCTAAGTAGGAGTGGGATTTTCATGGGAAAAAAATAGGGGTGGAGTTTGAGAATGAATGGTGTTCTTCAAGATAAAAGACAACTTTAGGAGAAGCTAGGGGTGGGCATTTTAGAGAATCTCTAATACAAATAAAATAAAATAAGCACACGACTCATTCACTCCACAAACTAAGAGGCTATTGAAAAGGGGTGGGTTCCAACAGGAAAGACTCTTTTCACTAAAAGTGCTAAGTCTTTATCCACGATATAACATTTTTTGTTAAAGTTAATGGTTGTCTGCGATATATGTATGTGAGAGGGGGGGGGGCTTTGTTTTTAATTTGCAATTTAACAAAAGAATAAAATGGATGATTTGTTTAAAAATGGAACTAAATGCATTATGATGGAATTTAATTTTGTAATGAAATTAATGTGGAGGGAGGGATACTCACTAGCTTTTTTGCCTGGCCGTGGTGTGTGTGTTTGAAAGGGAGGGGGTTTGTTTTTAATTTACAATGTAGAACCGGATCGCAACCCCCTCAGAGGTAAATTGGTCGGTAAAAGACTGGAAAGAATCTGTATGCTCAAAATGCTAAGTTTCTATCCACGATATAAAAATAGATCAGAGTGCTATGATAAAATGAAAACAACGAGAACGAATAGTGAATTAATGAGATGTCCTTTTGCAAAGCAATGTGCAAATTAGTTAATCTTAAGACATTAATCGCATACACTTGATAAGTATGTTAGAAAACGATTCTTTCTTTATTTTGAATAAGAATTTGGTGTTTTAATCTCACGTTTAGTGCGATAAATGGTCCAACTTTATAAATGAGAGATTTTTATTGCCACCCCTCCTTAAAGAGTTTGATTTGAAACAAGGTCGGGTTAATGTGGGGTGTGGCCATAATAGAACGCCACAAGGGTGTTCGTGACTGGTAAACTTACCTCTAAAAATAACCTCAGTCTCCTTGGCATTTCCTCAGAAGTGAGTGTGCCGAAGACGATAGACAATGAACCTGCCCCTTCCAAGGGATGTATTGTTTGTGAGAATGGGCCCCTAAGACTAAGCTTATACTCTTTACTTATCTGCACCAGTAAGGATTAACACTTTTACACACTTATTCTTTATTTATTTATTTTATGGTATGCTGTTGACCAAAGCAAGAGTCTATCAGACATTTGTGTGCACTGTGATGATGTATGGAAGCGAAACCTGGCCACTGAGGGTTGAGGATATATGTTGCATAGATGGAAATGATATGAGAATAATGCAAAGGAGGTGTACGTTACCTAACTGTGCCAGAAAATAATTTGAAATATAAAAATAACATTTTTAACTGTAATCCAACTTCCAACCGATTTTCACTACCGCCACTTTCTCTCTGCCTTTCTCTCTGTAATAAAAAACGCTTCTGCTGTTTCTTCTTCGTTTATATCAGCTGATCTCCACATATGCAAATCAGACTCCACTATACAAGTTTGCACTTATGAATATAAACCATTTTTTACCCTGCAGACACGACATGCGAAGCACTTCATTCTTTTTCCTGCTGGTAAGTGTTCCTCTTTATTGTCACAGTGTAATGTGAGTCTTACAGATCTGATGACCTCAGAGGAAGATTAAATTTGGACAGTATAGGGAGATGTGTGAAGAACAGGAGACTTTGTTGGTTTGGTCATATTGAAATAATGGATGATAGTGTTTGAGTTGAGTTAGCAGGTTTAGTTTACATGGGAAGGCCAAGGAAAATATGGGATGGATTTGAGAGAAAGAGGGATAAATAAAGACCTGGCCAAAGATTTCTAAAAGCCGCCCAACGCACAGCAGCATTTAAAACAGACGTTAAATTATTGTTGTTGGTGGTGGTAGTGTTGTTGGAGGACGAGGAGGAAGAGGAGGAGGAAGACAAAGGAGGTTTTAGTTTTTATGTGTGCAAAATGATAATTGGTAGAAGATACATTGAGTGCAGTTGTCTTCATATTGTATTTCTTTGATTCAGACATTATTACCGTGCAGCAAACTGACACCTTTTCCTCATTATTGTTTTCATTCAGAATGTTTTGATTCAAGCTGGTGTCAGTATGCATTAAACGAAGGTCTATGATTGGGGCTATGGTGTGTCAAGCTACTCCGATTTCACCATATTATTCAACACAACCTTCTTAAGATGATTATATTATTTTTTTTTTATTAATGTTTCAAGTTCTTATCTATGCCTGAACATGGATAAAATCATTTTTCCTTTTAAATCACAGATAAGGAGATAATGCTAAAATGAGAACTTCTCCAATGAAGATCAATTGGATAGAACACAACTGAACATCTCTTGTTGAAAGTGGTTTGTGGAGATCGACTTCATTAGAGTTTAATAAATAAATAAAATATGTATAAATAAAAGTGAAGTATGTGTTCATTTGTCTGTATGCTCACAAAGAAACGCCATGCAAACGAGTTTGAAAAGAAGGAGAATTTTTTTTACTAATACCAAAAAGCTGCTCGAGGATTAGGGTTAATGAGATGGATGGATTGTTGGTTTAATGATGAAGAATATTATGAGAGGATTGAAAATGAACAAAGCTTGATGACTTATGAGGACGGTTTATGACAAGTATTTGTTGACATTTGGATTTGGAGACGTCCATGTTGTAGTCTGCAGTGAATCAGTCCCATGGTAATGTGTTCCACAGATGGGAAGTTCTTGGAAAAAAACTTCTGTTCATGGAAATTCTGCCTGATGATAGGCACACGGAAGAAGAAAGGAAAGGTTTTTTTCGGTTGTGGTTTAAAGGGAGTTCTTGCTGTGAATGTCTTACAAGGAGGAACCAGAGATTGAAGCTCAGTCGAGCATCTTCCATGAAATAATGATAGATGCCATTGGTGGGATTATGAGTTGATTGTTTTGTTTTACAGTACATCAATTATTTTCACATAATTTAATGTGAAATCCAGTAATTTTGATAAACACGTTTATGCTTCACTTTATATTAAAATATTTTTTCATGGTGCCAATTTTTGTATAATTAATTAGTTTGATGCAAGCATTATCAAATATTAACTCAAATTTATTATTAACTTTATAATTTTTTTTATTCGTCAGATCTGTAAATTTTCACATATACACCCATTGCATTTAGGAAAGATATTATAGTATCTACTTATTCAATCAATTCAAATTATTGAAATCATATCTGCTCTTCTTGTCAGTGGTCATGCATGTATGTTATTATCCTGCCAGGGTGGCGACAATTTCATAGCTGTAGTCTAAACCATCTCATTCTTATCAAATTAATTCTGCAATTGATTAATTAATTAATTCAGTACAGTACATCTTAAAGAAGAGGAATGATTAATTCAATCGACTGCAACTTGATTGTCTTGGAAGCTGCAAAGTCAAAAAAAGAGCATGGGGACAGAAAAGGCAGAAAGAGGAGATACTTATTTGATAAGCATCTGCTTAATTATTTTAACGCTTGTCAGACCATTTAAAAACATGTCTTTTCGACTCAAGCGTCAACACAAAACTGTCGAGATTGCAACCACCACTCACTCAATTTTCGGTTTGATATCATATCTGCCTAAGTTCTATCACTTCCTATTCTCACAAACCGAACTTATTCCCTAGCAGGTCAACTCTGTAACCTCATCATAACCTCTCCTGTCTAAGATATATCCTGTTTACACATAAGATTTAATCAACCCGAACAAATATATTTTAACTAATATTTATACTAGCTAAGGTACCCACCAATATTTAACACATATAGTAATTTTGAAATATTAAATTGTATTTATTTGTATAATGTTTCAATTATTTCATTTGTCTAATATTTCAATTTATTCCATATAGATTGGCTGCTTTTGGAAGGATATTATAACATCTCCTTTAGATTTCAAAATACTTCTTACACATTAATTGTGTTGTTGGTTAGTTGTTTTATCGCATATCAACCCATTTGCCAAATTAAGTCATTTTGGTAGAAAGCCTTTATATAGCACTGCAATGGGCCAATTTTTCAATCTCAGCAGATTACCTGGATGGCGGCTTATCACGTAGACAGTTTGAATCTTGTTGTTTTGATGACATGTAGCAGTAGTTCGTTCTCTCCCTTCTTCTTTTTTGTTATTGCAGTCACCTTCTTAACAACAGCAGTTGTAAAAGTTATTAAAAATGGCAGCACAAAATCATATGGGGTTTAACACTGCTTTTGGGTTTTTTCTTTTTCTTTTCCAGTATACATTATACAAACATGATACTCCCAACCTATCCTCCATAGAGGGATTGATAGCAGCTGTCTCAAAGCATGACCACTCTCTTCCACAGTTCAGGATAAAATAGGAAGATTTGATCAGCTTATCTGCTACATGTCACTAGCGACTTCCTATCTGATGCAATGTCTTGATGCAAAGTCCTAATTTTAAACTTTACTTCTAATGGAATTTTCCATTACTCTAACCTTATGTGGAAAATACCGTTTTTAACTTTATTTTAACACACTCACATTATAATCTTGCTACACTTATGATTGCAAGTCCTTTATCAACTTTAATTATTCATTGTTATAAATTTGTGTTTACCACTGGATCAATGTCATATTCAGGACATATTCTATTTGACCCATAGATGACAGATACTAGGACTCCGGGTCAGAGTGGACCTGACAGCAATTGCAACTAAGGGGGTGACTTTGCAGTTTCAAAAAAATATTATGTAAATTGTTCAAATGGCTTTAAGCAACTATTATTTATTTGTATAAAATGTACAAAATATATCATGAGACCAAAAATGCAGTGGAGAAAGGAATGGTCTTCAATTGTGTCTTATTCTAATTAAACTAACCATGACAGATCTTATTATGCTTATGGTATGTGATCAGTCACCAAAACATCTAAATTAGTCATTTCATACCAGATACACCAAAACACTTTGTTTACTACATGTGTGTGTGTGTGTGGGGGGGGGGGGCATTTATATATATATATTTATATATAGAGGCTGTTGAACACTATATGTCTGCCAATTCGACATCATATTGAATTTAAATTCTTTTCTTTGCCATGTTAATTGATGTTGGTCTAGGGGTTGAATACCAGGCTGCAAAGTTAAAGGTGACTTTGCAACTGGGTTTGAATCCTTTGACTGGCAGACAGTAGAATAGAAAGTGGATCTTGGGTTTACTTTTGGCAACCTCGTAACTCTTGCTGCCCTTATTTTGTCCTGTAGTCCTCATGTTTCTGATAAAGGGGAAGAATTGCTGTTTTCTGGATTGGAATCTACCCACCTAACAGTTATTGTTGGCTAGTTTTTGACCTTGAAGTAGTATTTTTTTTAGCTCCTTACATCAAGTGGTTGCATGCCTTGTCTGGAGCGATTTCCATTAAAAAAAAATTATCATCTCCTAAACTGAAGATTATGTAAGCATGAAACACATGTGTCCGTAGGTATATATATATATATATATATATATATATATATATATATATATATATATATATATATATATATATAATATAAAATGAAATAATAAAATAAGGTGTCAATCAAATTTTATTAAAATTCAAAGTTCAAGCAAAGTATCTTAACGTCCTTAGCTCATGAGTTTTCAAAGATAAATCTTCTCCTCAGAGGACCATTACCATAGTGATATCACTACAGACAATAAAATTACACTTTGAAAATATATAAAAATATATACAACAATACATAAAAATATATAACATCAAATATATCAACCCAAAAACATACTTTTTTGTTGATTCTATACAATCCATCCAGGTCATAGAGTTTAAAAGACATAATTAGGAAATATATCCAGAAGTCGAGAAGGCTGAAAGAAAATTAATGCAGGTAATGAGTGAAAGTCCAAAAACTAGAAATTGAGAGAATTTAAAAAATAGTCCAACCGTGAGATGCATCAACAATCGATGAAGTGAAGAGTATCCAATGTTTATGTTAGTCCGATAAATAAATCAAATCAAATAAAAAGTTCAATAAACTCACTCAAAATTCCCAGAAATTGATCTGAAGATTACAAATCAAATCAAAGCGTTCCTGTCAAATGGAGAATCTGTTAAATTCGTTAAATCCGATTTGAAAAAAATTACAATTGAATCGAGTCGACAAAATCAGCCACATTTCCCCCCGAATCGAACAAAAATAATTCAACAAGTAAACTCTGAAATTATTCATCTATGACGCAACTCAATAATCGCATTTAAATGATGAAAATCTCTGATGGGACGCCAATTAGCAGCACACTTGGGGACCAAAGAGAAAGGAAGCCTCCAAGTGCTAGATAAGGGGTGAATAATCCCTACCCGGAATATATGATTAAATTCGGTCCTTGCCGCCTTTAAATTCGCAAAAGAGAGACGGTGAGTGTATGAAAAAACAGAAGCCTCTGTCATCTTAATAAAATGCTTTATGTAGTGGATAGGCTAACTCATTTCAAAATTTAAATTGGTTAAATCCAGAAAGGAATTTAATAAGGATTGATAAGGATCCTCAGAAGAGGCAATAAAAACGACCAGACTGGTAAGTGATATAGTGATATCTTAGGTATAGATAATTTTGTGTTAGCATCTACCAACTTGTTTTTTTGTATATCAACCAATAGATTAAAATATGGAGGAAATCTTCACCTAAAATAAACAGGGCAGGTCCACAATAGTAAAAATCCATGTAAAGTCTATACATAGTTGCAAGTCTAAAGAACAAGAAACTTGACTGCAGTACAATAGAAAAAGCTGACGGCTGTTCCTTAAGAAATTTAAGAGGCCAGATACTGCATGCAGCGCCAATGTTGACCGATAAATGTGACTAACAGGACTTGTAGAAATTCTGTAATGTAAGTATTCTGGTGAATGTAGTTTCAGAATATATCTCATTATAGGGGTCCATCGCCAAAATTCATGTAGAGATTTGTGACATATTTCCATTCTATGGACGTCCGGCACAAATGCAGTTTCCACAATATTATTGTACCATCTTTGTACAGAGGAGATACTACACTTTAATGCTCACCCAAAGGCCAAGAAAGTGTATTTTAGTTTGAGTTAAGCATTCGACACATCAGTGATATTAGATTAAATTTTTTTTAATCTGAACAGGGCTTTCTGCAATGATGTGGCAAAGCATCATAACGACTGTGATAATAACACAGTTCCTGGACGTCAGCTCGGCAATGACGTGCCAAAGGTGATCAACCTCAAAAATGCTGTCTAGCTAAGTTTAAACTTTTTATCTTCCTTCTGAGCTGCCCAGTAGTCCTTGGTATATCTGTGAATTCGGAATCTGGAGCTGACTTAGAGGCGAAAGAAGAGATCTCTGCCACAGTATGAGCAGTTGCCATTGGCGGTTTCCCAATAAAGTTTATAATTTTTTCTGCCGAAGATGCCAATTTTTCAACAGTTCCCATCTGCTCTGCATTATTGGTGTTCAAATCGTCTGAACAGTGGGGACACCCTGAAGATGGTCGGAAGTTACATCGTCTGAAACGTGGTGAGAATAACATCCAAGATGAGAATAATAGTCCGAATAATACTTTCACTATTCAATAATTAAATAAAAAATGAAATAGAATGGATTATTTCTCTTTTAATAAAAAATTATTTTATATCGATTTCTTTAAGTCTATCCAATAATCTGCATTCTTACACAAACACAACTGTTTTCTTTGTTCACACATGTACTTATGACGGCTTGCATGTAAGGATTATTTCCTTTTCTCGTATCCAAATGAAAATGCATAATTACTACACTTTCTCGCATAAACATACGAATTCTGTCACCTTAGCAGTGTGTAAATATCTATTCATAAAGTTGAACCATTTATCATACTGACATCGCACTGACAGTGAGATTTAAACGCCAAATTCATATTCAAAATAGAAGAACATTAGCTTTCTAATATACTGATCATGTGTATGCGATCTATGCCATTAAGGTTAACTAATTTACATATTGCTTTGCAAAAGGACATCTCATTAATTCACTATCCATTCTTATTGTTTTCTAATTCACTGATTGTATTCATTTTATTATTACACATAGTCTTATTTATGTATCTTTTTATATTAGCATTTTGGGTGAAAAGAGTTTTTCCAGTCTCTTCAGGTCAATTTATTTCTGTGGATTGCGATCTGGTTCTACATTGTAAATTAAAGGCAAAGCCCCACCACCAACACACACATACAAACACACACACCGTGGCCAAGCAAACAAGTCAGTGAGTATTTCTCCTGTCCACCCCCCTTAATTTCATTACAAAATTAAATTTTGGCATAATACATTTCAGTTCATTCGTATACAAGTTAGCCATTTTGTCCTTTTGTTAAATAGCAAATTAAAAACAAAGTCTCCACTCCATACACACCATGACCAAGCAAAAAAAAAAATCAGTGAGCATCCCTTCCGCCTCCAAAATCTATTTCATTATGGAATTAAATTCAACCATAATGCATTTCGATTGATTTGTATACAAGTCAACCATTTTATTCTTTTGTTGAATTGTAAATTAAAAATAAAGTCCCCCCCCCCCCCAAATAAGTAAAAATGTCAGTGAGTATCCCTCTCACCCCCAAAATTGATTTCATTGCAAAATTATATTCCACCACTATGTATTTTGGTTGATCTGCACACAAGTCAGCAATTTTATTCTTTTGTTAAATTGCAAATTAAATACCCCCCCCCCCACGTCTAAAACACATACTGTAGCCTGCCAAACAAGTTAATGAGTGTCCCCCTACCCTCCCCGTAACTTTTTACAAAAATTTTGATATCATGGATAAATAATTAGCATTTTGAGTGAAAAGAGTCTTTCCGGTTCTTTCCATTCAATTTACTTTTGATGGTTACGATTCTTGGTTTCCTCAATTTTCCAGAGCAATGCCGGAACACGAGCCGCGATTGTTCTTTATATGTGTTGCCTTATTAGAAGAATTCGGAAATAATGGGAAAAAGTCAGAACCATACCTATAACAGGAGACTCTACTGGAGGCAAGATTTCCAGTCAGTCAGCAGGTATCTATTTAGCTATTAACACTTCACTCGCATTGCTTCGAGAAAATTCTGAAAAAGTATTCTAACCTATCAAATTTATTTGAGCCGAGGTTCTGCATTATATCATAAACTACATTTGGATTATAAGTTTGTAAAAAGTCAAACTTGAATTTTATTGAAAACTATTTTTTCCATTATTAATTTTAAAAGAAATATCATTTTCCCCTTCTTTTTAGTTAAAAAATCTACAACAAAAAACATGTTGAAAAACTCGATAATTTCTTTTTGTCTGAAATAAATTTGATAGTTCAGAATTCCCTTTCAGAATTTTCTTGGGACATTGAGAGTGAAATATATCTGCTGACTGACTGGAAATGTTGCCTCCCAAATGTTAAATCTCTCGGCTTGTTATGGGTATATAACATATATATTGTGAGATTCTCTTTTTCGTTAAGTTAGCATTTAATTATTGAATAAAATAAGAGATGCCCTTTTGCATAATAAATAAATACGGAGAGAGTGGGTGGGCAACTGTTTAATTTTACAAGGTTTTTAAAGCAATAAATGTTGAAGTCAATTTTAATAATGGTAAACGTCTATATTGGCACAGCTAAATCGGATGTGGAATCAGTACAATTGGTGCCCTTCATTAACCCAACCACTAATCCTAAGTTATGGTTGGCAATATAGCATCTCGAACTTGGGGTTAGTAGTTGGGTATGTGTTTGTTGTTCTTTTGTTTTTTGCTAAAAAAATTTCATTTCTTTTCTTTTTTTTTGCGTTATAGATTCCACATTCGCGGCGCCAATGTAAACTTTTACTTTGATCATATTTAGTTTTTCATTGAATAGTTTTTTAAAAATCTCAATTTTTCTTCATATACGTTACTTTATTTTCACATGTATTTCTTTATGTTATGCATATTTGACACCCGTGGTCCTGTGCAACGCCGGGTGGTGCCTTCTGGTATTTAATAAACCTGTTAATGTAACTAATTCTTTCTTTTATTTTTTGGTTTGCTTGTTATAGTTCAGAGAGAGTTATCTCCCATGGAAAATGATTGCATCAGATCAAGCGACGGTGGCGCCAACTAGCGGTAGAAAGAAAATGGCCGAATACACATAAGACCTCTTTACGCTCTTTCTGAAAGTATTCCTCTCGTTCTAATTAAGTGACGGATATCCCCCATCTAGTAACTATTTTGTGAAAGTTTGTATTTGGTAAGCACATTTATTTTTGTTTTGTCTTTCCCCTTTAAATATCGGTAGTTTTTGTACATAAAATTGCCGGTGGAATTCTTGAAACAACGTGGTTGGTTTCGGGGAAATTAAAATAAGACCGGAACACATGGCGACTTTATTTAAGAAACCAAAGGCGATTATCATATTGATTATTTAACTAAGTCAAAAAATCGTTATGTTTAAATTCTTTCATATTGTAGTCTTCAGAGACATTGATCAATATTTTATTTAATCTAGTATTATTATTATAAACGTCTGATCATTTCTTTTATTACCCGGCTTCATTATGGATGGGCATCAAGTGAGTCCAGAAGAAACTGGTTTTCTCATATTAAAATTATTCCTTGAGAAAAATAAAAACACCTTCGAATATTGTGTTGTCGAATTTAATTTTATGGTCGAGTTTCATTGCGTAAAAGAAAAAAGCCTGTATCAGTTTTTAAACCGTTGTATGATGAATTAAAACCTTATCATTCTTCTTTCCTCTAAAAAAATATCTTTTTTTACCCTGAAAATATTTCCCGGTTAGTTTTTTTTTTATTATTTGTCAAAAAATTTGACAATCATTTTTGATTTTCCGTTCAGTTATTTTTCTAATAGAGTAATATATTACTGAAAAAAATTGCCTAATCAGGTTTAAAATAGCTTTAATATAAATCATTTTAAGAATAAACTGGATGAATTCAGAAATGATGGTAAAAATGAATTTACAGAGATGCTTTGGGGTCTATCTAAGGAAATATTTAGAATTTGATTTCTATCTTTATATATATTCTGTGAAATTTTCTTTTTTTTTGTAATCTAGCATGTGAGTGTTAATTAAAATATAAAATAATAGATGTCCAAAGAGGCATGATAAATAAATACGAGGGTGGGGTGTCCAGCTGTTTAGTTTTTTACAAATAATTGTTCAAAGCAATAGATGCTTATATCAATTTTACTCATTTTTAGTTTCTGATTGAGTCGTTAAAGTTCTCGATTTTTCGGCATACGTGTTGTCCCTATTTACTCCCCCCCCCCACACACACCCACACACTAGGTCAGAGTTAGACACAAAGTCGTTTTTTAATGTGGGGAAATTCTAACTTCCCCCCCCAAAAGAGGCACTCTAGATTGGAACAAAATAAACATTGTCTCAGTCTAGAAGGATTTCTCCTCTGACCGTGGACAGAAAAGATGAAATGTAGTATCAGAACGGGTTCTACACTTTGCTCCTAGCCAAAATGCCAAGTGCCATTTTTTTTCACACACACACATATATATGTGTGAGGATTTGAATGCCTACTAGATACTGTCTTCGAATGTCTAAGGTCTTTCTGTACAAGGGTTTGTCGGGATAACCTGGCATGAGGATACTTCCCCCTACAAGTAAACTCTTACCAAATATTCAAAATAACATAGTATTCGAAGCCCAAATAAGATCCCCTCGGTATGGCTTCTCCGAGGAATGGTGCAACTTCTCCAAGTGTGACAACACTAAGCTGGATACTTAACCAGACTAGACTCTAACCGCACAGATCTACCTGGTGAAATCTGTCTTAAATTCTCTGTCTCATGACTTGTCCCAAATTGTCACTTTCCCCACACGTTTTCCTGATAATGATCTTCATCAACCATCCTTACTTGATCTTTTTCTCACTTCTGTCCCTGACTCATGTTCTATTTCCTCTTCTCCTCCATTGGGTTCTTCTGATCATGTTGATGTTTTGGTGAAGTCTTCTATTAATCGTTCCTTCCATAGGAAGACGTTTAACTACAGGAAGGCTGATTGGGATGGCTTTAGCAACTTCCTATGTGACGTTCCATTGGGTCCTATCTTTGGTATGTCTCCGAATGATGCTACTAGGGAGGTTACTGACTGGCTTTTTGTTGGAATTGACACCTTCATTCCTCATCCTAAGTTTCAAACCAAACCTCATTCTCCTCCCTATTTTTCATCTGTTTGTGCTTCTGCCATTTCCCATTGTAACCATTACCTTAATCAGTATCGTCGGATGGTTAGGTACGTGCAAAATCAATGGCCGATTCCCAAAATGAAAAAACATTTTGACCCCCACCCCCCCACCCTTACTTAAAAATACACTAAAATTCAGGAAATCAACCAATTTTACTGAAATTTTCAATATTTATTAATCAACAATCACGGAATATAATGAAACCATTATTTTTTTTTTAAATCTTAGTGAAAATGTATTTTTTTAAAAGAAAATACACCTTTACTAAAGTTATATTTTTATATATTAATAAAAAAAATGCATGATTTTTTAACTGTTGCTTATGTAAATAAAGGATCGTAGATGTTAACAATTAAATTTTTTTTCAAAATATTTCGTATATATTACGAAAAAAGGCCAGTAAATGGTAAAAACGTATTGTAGTATCCATATTTTGGGAGGCTCTGCGTCAGATTCATTCATAAAAAAGTCGTAGTGAGTGATTCAAACCAAGCGCATGCAATTCAGTTTGTAGGAAAAAAAACGTGATTCATTTTTTGTTTTAGATTAAAAAAAAAAAACGTTTCTTTCGTGTTTGTTTTCATTTTTAGTTGTTTTTATTCTTAACACCTTTCGTTTTCTTCACTTTAACTTAAGCGTGTTTGGCACATGTTCGTCTTTTCTCACAGTCCGTTTTTCACAACTTTTTACTAACCAGTTTTTTTTTCTTTTTTCGGTGTACACTTACCTATCAGGCTGCTAGAGAATTCCGGGGTTTTTGGAAAAAATTTTCAAATATTTTACATTTTAGGAGGGGGGATCAGTTTCCAATGTAAATTCAACGTAGACTGATACCCCTCTTTTTGACCATCTCAATTTTTTTAAAAATCTTTTTCGGTGTATAATTACTTATCATGTCAATAGAGAATTCCTGTGTTTTCGGAAAGAAATTTTTTTAAATTGAGATTCTAGGCCGGGGGATCAGTTTTCAATGTAAATTCAACGTAGACTGATCCCCCTCTTTTTGACCATGTCAATTTTTTAAAAAATCTTTTTTGGTGTACAATTACCTATCATGTCGCGAGAGAATTCCGGGTTTTTTGGAAAGAAATTTCAAAAAATTGAGATTTTAAGACGTAAACAGTTGCGAAAAGCGGACTATGGTAAAAGGCGAACAAGACTGATCCCCCGTCTTAAAATCTTATTTTTTTTAATTTCTTTCCAAACACCCCGGAATTCTATCGCGACATGATAGGTAATTGTAAACAGAAGAATAATTTTAAAAATTTGAGATGGTCAAAAAGAAGGGGATCAGTCTACGTTGAATTTACATTGAAAACTGATCCCCCGTCTTAAAATCTCAATTTAAAAAAAATTCTTACCGAAAACACCGGAATTCTCTATTGACATGATAGGTAATTATACACCGAAAAAGATTTTTTTTTAAATTGAGATGGTCAAAAAGAGGGGGATCAGTCTACGTTGAATTTACATTGGAAACTGATCCCCCTCCTAAAATGTAAAATATTTGAAAATTTTTTCCAAAAACCCCGGAATTCTCTAGCAGCCTGATAGGTAAGTGTACACCGAAAAAAGAAAAAAAAACTGGTCAGTAAAAAGTTGTGAAAAACGGACTGTGAGAAAAGACGAACATGTGCCGCGTGTTTATTTTCAGCGATAGTAACTTAATTGTTAAAAATGCCCACTTTTTGTTTTAGCGTGTTTGTTCTCATTCTGTTTCCTCTGCGCATGCGCTTGGTTTGAATCACTCACTACGACTTTTTTATGAATGAATCTGACGCATGCGCAGAGCCTCCCAAAATATGGATATTACAATACGTTTTTACCGAATAAAGCCTTGTTTAATCAATATTTTCACCAAAAAAATAATATAATTGCAAAAAATATTCCATGTGATTTTAATGATTAGAGGTTTTGGAAAAATATAATATGCAACATAATTATATTTCATAGAGGAACGTGGCATCATCAGCGCAAGAAATATTTTTTATAATCTTGAAAATAAACCAAAAATTGACAAATTTGAGATCCAGGAACTTAACGAAAAAAATAATTTTAAAAATTGAATAATTTCTACTAACGATGAACTTTCATTAGTATGGTAGCCCCGTTCTGGGCACATGTTCGTCTTTAACCACTGTCCGTTTTTCACAACTTTTTACTGACCATTTTTCTTTTCTTTTTTCGGTGTACACTTATCTATCAGGCTGCTAGAGAATTCCGGCGTTTTTGGAATTTTTTTCAAATATTTTACATTTAAGGACGGGGGATCAGTTTCCAATGTTAATTCAACGTAGACTGATCCCCCTCTTTTTTACCATCTCAATTTTTAAAAAAATCTTTTTCGGTGTACGATTACCTATCATGTCAATAGAGAATTCCGGGGGTTTTGGAAAGAAATTTTTTAAAATTGTGATTTTAAGACGGGGGATCAGTTTTCAATGTAAATTCAACGTGGACTGATCCCCCTCTTTTTAACCATCTCAAATTTTAAAAATTATTCTTCTGCTTACAATTACCTATCATGTCGCGAGAGAATTCCGGGGTTTTTGGAAAGAAATTTCAAAAAAATGAGATTTTAAGACGTAAACAGTTGTGAAAAACGAACTATGGTAAAAGACGAACAAAACTGATCCCCCGTCTTAAAATCTCATTTTTTTGAAATTTCTTTCCAAAAACGCCGGAATTCTCTCGCGACATGATAGGTAGGTGTAAGCAGAAGAATAATTTTTAAAATTTGAGATGGTTAAAAAGAGGGGGATCAGTCTACGTTGAATTTACATTGAAAACTGATCCCCCGTCTTAAAATCACAATTTTTAAAAATTTCTTTCCAAAACCCCCGGAATTCTCTATTGACATGATAGGTAATCGTACACCGAAAAAGATTTTTTTTTAAATTGAGATGGTCAAAAAGAGGGGGATCAGTCTACGTTGAATTAACATTGGAAACTGATCCCCCGTCCTAAAATGTAAAATATTTGAAAAAAAATTCCAAAAACGCCGGAATTCTCTAGCAGCCTGATAGATAAGTGTACACCGAAAAAAGAAAAGAAAAATGGTCAGTAAAAAGTTGTGAAAAACGGACAGTGGTTAAAGACGAACATGTGCCCCGTTCTGTAATAACCAGGTGGGATTAGCCTTCCAACAATCACTCACTTTTACAGCGCAAAATTTTAAAATTTTTTTTTTAGAGATTCAACAATTTCGTTCATTTCACAATTCACTGTCAATTATTTGGAAAGATTTGTATTTATTTTGTCTTTTTTTCATTAATAAATATTTAAGTTAAAAACAATTATTTATTAATAAATAAAGAGAATTCAAACATGACATTTTCTTTCAAAATTGAATTCTGTTTATCAATAAATAACTGTTTTAACTTTTTTTTTCAATGAATAAATTGTCAGTGTAGTCATTGACTTTAATTTACTTTTTCACACTTAAAATAAAAAAATAAAAACACTTTATTTTTAAAAGAATCAATGTAATTTATCGTTACGACACGTTAAGAATAAATCGAGTAACTAAATCATGTAAAAAAAATTGATAAAATTGACGCAGTTCGTAACGTAAAAATATTTTTAACATTTAAAAAATAGTTTTATTTCAAATTCTAAGGAAAAACATTGGTAAACAGACGTCATCAATAATTTCAGAGTATTACTAAATTAAAAACTGAACCTTTTCAGTTAAAAATAATTGCGTACACTCACAAATAATTAAATAAGCATTTCCTTTTTTATTATAACAAAATAAGGGTACTTAAATTTGTTTATAACCTTAAAAAGAATAAAGAAATTAATGGATAATAATTTTTCAACTTCTATAAACTATCATTACATTTTTATATATAAAGTTAAAAATGATAAATTATGACATTTTTTGTCTTCCATATATTTTGCATAGCAATAGTCAATTTGTAAACAACGTCCTTTTCCGATGAAGTTATGGCGGATTTTACTCATTTATCACATTTGAAGGGATAATTTTGTTAATTTTTAGTCAAACGTGGGATTTTTTTTTTTTTTAATTCAGTGTCTTATGACTTTAATTTAATAATTATCTTTGAAATAGTTCCCAAAAACTTATATTTATCTTTTAAGGGATTTTTACAAGTAATTTTTTCAAAGTTCAAAATTCATTGAATTTTTGGGGTTTTTGACCGTCGTAATTACATATTTTATTATAATTTATTTTTCACACGTAAATATGCAGTTTTTTTCGTTTAGAGATTAAGTTTAGGCTTTTATCTTTCAAACACAATCAAAGTTTACACGGAAACTAATTAAATAATTAATGATAAGCGCTTTTTAATAAGCATAGTCCGTACAAAAAGGCGCCATTTTTTTCACGTACCTAGAGATGGTTCTGAGGCTTATAGACAATCCTACAGAACTAGCAATGCCTGCAAGAGAGCAATCTCTGAGGCTAAGTCTGGCTATTCTCAAAGGATTCAGGACACTATCCCATCTCAAAGTGTTGGCTCTCGTGATTTTTGGAGAATCTACATTAATGTTATTAATAGTGTCAAGTCTGCTATTCCTCTTTTTAATGGTCTTCAGGTTATTTCATTTTCTAAGAAGGCTGATCTCTTTGCTTGTCTTTTTGCTGACAATTCTTCTCTTGATGATTTTGGTGCTGTTCTTCCTGATTTTCCCTTGAAAACTGATCAGTCGCTTATCACTCCAAAGATGGTTGCTGTAGTTCTTTCTGATTTTGACCAGTCTAAGGCCTCCGGTCCTGATTCGATTTCTGTTATCGTTTTCAAGCATTGTCCCCTGAACGTTCTTCTATCCTCTCTAAATTATTCAATCTCTGTTTGTCTCAGTCCTGCTTCTCTTGTTGAAAAAAGTCCTCTGTTGTCCCTATCTTTAAAAATGCTGGTGATCGGTCTGACCCAACTAAGTATCGTCCGGTTAGTCTACTCTCTGTTATTAGCAAAGTTTTTGAAAGGTTGCCAACGGCAAACTTGTTCATTTTCTGGAAAGTCTGGGCCTCTTTAGTGAGTTTTCATTCAACTGCTGATCTGTTAACTGTTATAACTGAGCAGATCTGTCGGTTTATGGATAATTCAGGAGAGGGTAGAGCCAGTGCGCTTAATATTTTGAAGGCATTCGACAGTGCGGCATTCTGGTCTTCTTCAGTGTTATGTGGTGAGGTTCTTGTCTTTTTCTGGTCGAAGCTTGCGGGTAATTTAGGACATTGTCTCTTCATTCTCTTTTCCTATCAATGCTGGTGTTCCTCAGGGCTCTATTCTAGGGTCAACACTGTTTCTTCTCTATATCAATGATCTTCCAGAGAAAATTAACATCTATGCTGACGATAGGACTCTTTATTCTGGTGTTGCTTCTCGCCCATCTCCCTCGGATCAGTCGAAATATGCAGCTGATCTAGCAGTTGACCTGGGTTCAGTTGTGGATTGAGATACGAAATGGCTTGTTTTGTTTAATCCTGTTACGACTTAGCTTGTGTCTTTCAATCATAGGCGTGTCCCTTTTCTTCCTGAGATGGATGGCTCTGCTCTTGAGAAGAAATCGACTCTGAAGCTTCTTGGTCTTTCTGTCATAAAATTTTTCTTGGAGTTCATACATTGGATCCATTGTTCTTTCTGCTTCTCATAAAGTCGGTTTTCTCTATCGCTCCAAACTTTCTCACACCTAAGGCTATTCTCTATCTTTACAAATCTACTATCAGACCAATTATGGAGTACTGTGGTCATATTTGGGCTGGGGAATCTGTTTTTAATAAGGTGCAGAGATGTATCTGTAATTTGATTGTGCCCCACCCTCTTCGCTACACCCTCTCACAGACGTGATGTTGCTAGTCTCAGCTTTTTCTATAAGTACTATTATGGCATCTGTTCTGCGGAATTGTGTGATCTATTCCCTGCTTCTTTTGTTCCAACTCGTTTGACTCATTGGTCTAGTGGACTCCATCAATTCGCTGTTTTGATACCTCATTGTAATACAGCTTCCTTCCAAGAACTGCAGGCTTGTGGAACTTTTCCTCCTACCTATATCCTTGGTCTTTTCAAGACTAAGGCCAATAGGCATCTTCTGTCTTTGCAATAATCATATTTCATTCTTGTTAGCTCCTACTATCAAGTGGCTTCTTGTCTTGAGCAATTTCCATAAAAAAAAATTATTTTCCTGGAATCTGGTAAGACCAGAAGACCACAAGAAAGATATAACATAGTTAACTGGTCAATTAAGGAGAGGAGATGTAATGGTCTTAACTTCTATATTAACTCAACGTTTGAGAAATAAAGGAGAACTTTAATAGAATATTAGAATATCTATGTATCTCGTATAGAGATCAAGTGTTAACCCCAGGAAAGGGCCCCTTGATTTCCTAGAAGTTTGACTGAAGTAAAATGAAACAAAAAAAATATATTAGTACTCCAGTATAACCTGCTAATCCACACGTGTTCTGTTCTCAATCATCTGGCGAAGCTCTCCAGGGAGAGTATGCGATTCAGTGTGTGTGTGTATATATATATATATATATATATATATTAGAGTTGGGCGGTTTTGAAATTTTGGTTTCGGTATCGGTTTCGTTTTTTTTTCACTTAAAACCTCGGTTTACGGTTCGGTTTTTCGGAGAAAAATTTTTTTTACTATGGAAGCTATTCATTCTCTTGTGTGATGATTAGTTATTATTCAACGTTTAGTTGAATTATGCCACTGTTTCGATAATTTTGTGACTGAATCATTCTCCATGATATGAATTATAACGATTCCTGCGTTATTTTGCCGGTTCATGTATATTTAACTAAATTGTTAAACATACAGTGACGCCCGGCACAATAATTATTTACTAATGTAAAGGGATCGTTATTATGCCGGTTCATTTTTTTAAAAAACCTAATTGTTATGGCCTTGCGAAAGAAAAGGTAATGAAATAAATAAGGGCAAATATTTAAAAACAATTTGTTTTCATCATCAGTTGTGTCGGTTAAAGAAATAAAATAAAATCGACCTGCCCTATTGTGTCGGTTAAAGAAATATCTGCTTTTAATACAAAAAACATTAAAAGTAAAATAATTAAATGAACGGAAATATTAGAGACAATTAGATTATTTAGTCGGATTTCATTTGCTGTAAAGCGTATCTGATGTAATTTCTTTACGAATTGCTGTTTGCAGACGAAAATATTGGGACCCCATTCGTACACAAGCATCTGAAATCCGGCTAAAGAATCTAATTGTCTCTAATATTTTCGTTCATTCAATTAAGTTTTATTTTCAACTGCTACACATTTTAATCCAAGGTTGAATTGTTTTACAAACAAACATTGTGAAGCACTTTTTATACCCGCCACGGGAGCCGGAGATTAGAGTTGGGCGGTTTTGAAATTTTGGTTTCGGTATCGGTTTCGGTTTTTTTCCCTTAAAACCTCGGTTTACGGTTCAGTTTTTCGTTTTTTTTGGAAAAAAATTTTTTTACTATGGAAGCTATTCATTCTCTTGTGTGATGATTAGTTATTATTCAACGTTTAGTTGAATTATGCCACTGTTTCGATAATTTTGTGACTGAATCATTCTCCATGATATGAATCATATAAGTTTTAAGGTGTTGACTGTTGTAATCAAAGTTCTGATACCTTTTCAACAGTTAACTCGTTAAAACAGTGACCAAAGATTCATGAAAGATTTCTGAAGAATAAAACTGAGTTTGAATATACATTCTATCTAATTCTTTAACCCATCAGAAGCTAAAATATAACTCAGAAATGCAAGAAATTAAAAAACGAAAATTTATTTAAACAAACAAAATAATTTTACAAATAAAATTTAGCAAAAATGATGATGAAAATGAAATATTGTCAAAATTATTTGACAGATAAAAATTTTAATTTTTTAATAGGTGAAAATGTTTGCAAGACGTTGTGTCTTGTCACGTAAAATAAACACACCATATACTTCTCGAATTGCCGGTGTTGACTGTTGGGATGTCTGTCATTTTGTGTGCTCGAAGTTCTGTCAACTGGTGCGTGTTGGGGTTAATATTTGTTTTTAAGACAGGGTAATAAAACTTTATAGACATGCGTAAAAGACTAGTAGTACACCCGAAAACCGCGCCAAAGGAAAAGGAAGGATGGTTAAAAAAAAGTAGAGATTATTAATTCACCTAAAGTCATTTTTTAAGCTTTAAGGTAATTTTAGTCATAGAATTCATGACTTGGATTAAAGTTTAATAATTAAACTTTCGAATAAATTGTCAACTCTAAATAAATACCATGTTAACAATTTAGTAAAATATAGATCGTTGCATAGTCTACTTTTTGAATAACCCATTTTTGGGAGAGAAAACGGTATAGTTGAGAGATAGTTCTCTAGAAATGACAATTTATGTATGAAGTGGCTTTTCAAAAGTAAACAATGAAATGCCTAATGTTTAAAATAATTTTTAAAATCCAAATAAAGTGATACTAGCATTGGCAACTACTTTTTTTCTTTTTAAATGTTTATACTCGCTCACTACTTTTCGTTTATTTACTTTTACAAGTATTTTTTTAAAATTTCATTTTAATAACTTATTTTTTTAGATAACTCTGAAACAAACAAATAATTATTTTACAATTTTGAGTTGAATCAAATAGATTTTCGACATCATACGGAACGCGTTTGACTTTTTCTTTTTCATTTGAAAATAGTTTATGCTAAAAATACGATGTCATGTTGTCTGTCGTATTTCTCTTTTTTTTCATTTGAAAATTCAAAATGTTAATGATAAACAAACTGTAAACAAAGATTTCTTCCTACAAGTAGCAATACACATGAAAAAATTTTAATTGCTTAAAATATCTCAATAATGGCATATATAGAAAGAGCTTGATGATCTAAGAAAGAATCTTTTTAAATTATTTAAATCTGACTAAAAATAAGGAAGTTATGACTATTTTTGTGCCTCACACAATTGGATATTTTCCCCTCTTTAAGACCATATGCGTTTCGTCACATTTTTTACACAAATTTTTCAGTAAAAATGTTATATCTTTGTTAAAACACAAGATTAAGCAATGAAGTTTACCATATAAGTGTATTTTTGTACAAGGAATCAGAATATGCCACTGAAAATCTCCAGAAATTAATGGTTTCCAAGTAATCTGCACTAAGTGCACATAAATATGCTGCAATACCTTAAAAATACCATGAATCCATTAAAAGAAAGAAGTTAGAAAAGTCAAAGTTGAATTGTAATACATTTTATGTACAAGAAACTAAAATCTAATACTAGGACTGTTTAAAAATGAATATATTGCAAGATTTCTTTAGCATTATTGTAGATTTACACCTTCTGCTAACTCACCCCCTTACCTCCCCAAAATATGAGATTCTACTTTTTTTATTTAGGCAATTACATGTTAACACCCTGAAAAACTTGGCAGAAAGAAAGAAACAAAAACAATTATTTTAGAATTTAAAGTGGGGATCAGTTTCACATAAAATAATCCCCCATTTCAAGGCCATTTAGGACAGTTAATTATTTTTTCTATGGGAGATAAATCTTGTGCGTTTTTCTTTTCTTTTTTTTTAGACGATTATGAGGGTCTTTGTGGGAGGAGGGGGGCTTACCACTTGAACTTCAGGTTAGTGGTAGGGCTAGGGGCAATTAAGTGTGAACACCCTGAAAACTTAGCAGAAAGAAAAAAAAACAATTCATTTAGAAGTTCGAGTGGGGGATTAGTTTCACATATATTTAATGTAGAATAATTCACAATTTCCGGGCCATTCTAGCGTTTTAGGGCATTAATCAATTTTTTTCTATGGCAAATAAATCCTGTGCGTTTTTTTTATGGGCGTCTGCTTTTTTTTTTTTTTTTAGATGATTATGTGTGGTTTTAATGGGCTTTTTTGTAGGATTAGGGCTTCCTACTCGGACTTAGCGTTAGTGATAAGGTTAAGGAAGGGGGTTTGTTTTGGATGGAGGTTGCCATTCGGACTTAGGGTTAAGGGAGTTTTTTAGGGGTGGCTTGCCACTCATATTTAAGGTTAATGGTACGATACGTTCAAGAAGGCATTTTTAGGAGGTGGGCTTGTTAGTCGTACCTAGAGTTAATGGTAGAGTAATTATTTATTTTATAAATTTCACTAAAAGGCAAGAATGGCTGGGAAATCGGAGATCATTTTACATTAAATTTATATGCGAAACTGATCCCCCACTCTAAATTCTAAAGTATTTTTTGTTTTCTTTTTTTCGCCAAGACTTTAAGACGTAATCGCCTAAAAAAGTAGAATCTTAATTTTTTTTTTAAATTGGCGACTAGAAAGTCATTACTACTAGAAGTCAGAAAGTTGAGTGAAAACCAGTATTTTTTATAAAAGAACCAAATAGGATTAACTTTTTTAAGCACAAAAAGTATTTTTATCTTACTTTTAAAGAAGTTTATAAACAAATTTTACAAAGCTTTACAAGATGCTGCTGCTGATTGATTGTTATATCAGCAATACTAGCAGCCATTGTTGACTTTCGCTCAAAAAAAGGACAATATTTTTTAGGATAAGATAATTTAAAATTACTAATTACCGAAAGACAAAACAACGTACAATTATAATTTTGATGCATAAAAAAAGATGAAAGATTAATTTATTTACTAGTTGGGTATGAAAAATGTAAGGATATTCATTTCCTAACAAAATGATGGTATTTTGAGCTCTTAAAGTGCTTTAGTTTTTAAGATATGACTATTTTAATAGAACTACCCTCAAATATGTGATTATCCAAACAGGTTTCTGGTCGATGTGTATTGCTAAGTACATTAAATGTTTTTATCATATATTTGTTCAATCTGTCCTCTTACTAATATAACATTTTTTGGTAATATTCAATTTTATTCAAATCGGAAAATCTTTTCAACTGTGTTTCCTTGTATATGGTGGCTTACTGTAGTAAAAACACAATACCGAACGGTTACAGTTTAAAAAATAAAAAAACCGATTCGTATTCGGTATGGAGACGAAACCGAAAAACTGCGGTTTTTCGGTAAAACCGCCCATCTCTACCGGAGATACCACGTGCACCAGTAGGCGTGGCTCAAATGAACCAAAAAATTGCAATCATTTTAAAATAGATATTTTACCTTTATTATTAAAAAAAATACTATTTTTCTTTTTGGTTTATTTTTATTTAGTTACTTTTCATAATATAATTAATGTTGATGAATTTTCCCAACATTACTAAGTCTGCTCTCGAATTGAAATTAAGGTAAGTTATATATAAAGAAAAAAATAAGCAACAAATAAATGTTACCAAAGGCAACATAAATTATTCTTCTACCTACCTGTATAAGTTTGTTTATTTTATTATTTATTTTGATAAATGATTTTTTTAAATAAAAATAAATAATAAAATAAACTTATACAGGTAGGTAGAAGAATAATTTATGTTGCCTTTGGTAACATGTACTTGTTGAATTAACTTGTTAAAAATGTGTTTTAATAGGTGTTGCTTCGTAATCCTTGAACCAAAGCCAAACTTTTAAAAATAATGAAGTTATTAAGTTGTTGAATTAACTTGTTAAAAATGTGCTTTACAAAGGAAAGATTTTAATGTAAAATTCTGATTTTCTTTATGAAGAAAAACTTCGATAATGTTAATATATACAGAAAATCACTGGATTTAAACAGTTTCTATTTTAAAACTAGCAGGGGTACCCGGCATTGCCGGGCTCTCCCTCCTCTCCTCTCCGCAAGCAAAATAGGATATTGAGAACTTTTCTCCCGGACAACGCCGAAGCCTCTGGGTCCTAAATTGACGAAGCCCCCCCCCCTCACCCCGGTGCTGGGTCCTATACTGTAGAAGCACCCTCGGTGCTGGGTCCTATACTGTAGAAGCACCCTCGGTGCTGGGTCCTATACTGTAGAAGCGCCCCGGTGGCTATACTGCAGAAGCACCCCCCGTCCCTGTACTGCATTTAGCACTTTTCTCCCGAACAACGCCGAAGCCCCCCACCCCCCACCCCACCCCACCCCGGTGCTGGGTCCTATACTGTAGAAGCACCCTCGGTGCTGGGTCCTATACTGTAGAAGCGCCCCGGTGGCTATACTGTAGAAGTACCCCTGGTCCCTATACTGCATAAGAACCCATGGTCCCTATTCTGCAGAAGCTCCCGGGTCCTATATTGTAGAAGCACCCCCGGTGCTTGGTCCTATACTGTAGACGCACCCCTGGTCCCTATACTGTAGAAGCAGCCCTGGTCCCTATACTGCATAAGCACCCATCGTCCCTATTCTGCAAAAGCATCCAGGTCTTATATTGTAGAAGCACCCCTGGTTCCTATACTGCAGAAGCCCTTGGGTCCTATACTGTAGAAGCGCCCCCCCCCCTGGTACCTATACTGCAGAAGAACCCCCCGCCCAGGAGGATGAAGATGTTGATAATTTCCATCACCCCACCACCCAAAATAAAATAGAAGATGTTCTTTCAATGAAATCATAAAATAAGTCGTAATTTTGAAGAGTTCACTCCTAATCGAATCAACCGGAAGTAAAAATTAATTTTATCGTTATTTTAAAATATATTGTCGCTTAAAATCAATCAGGCAAAGTTTAATTAAAAACAAACAAAAAAAATCAATCAGGCAAAGTTTTAAATAAAAAAAAACAAAAAAAAACAATCAGGCAAAGTTTTAACTTATAAATAAAATTTCGTTTGATAAAGTTTTAAATAATACAAAAAAATTAATTTAAATAATAAAAAAAAAAGTAATTTATAGTTAAATAAACACGAGCCGGCAAAATAACGTAAGACTCATTATTGTGCCGGGCGTCACTGTATGTTTAACAATTTAGTTAAATATACATGAACCGGCAAAATAACGCAGGAATCGTTATTTTGCCGGGACCGGCAATATAGCCTATTCGTAAGTTTTATGGTGTTGACTGTTGTAATCAAAGTTCTGATACCTTTTCAACAGTTAACTCGTTAAAACAGTGACCAAAGATTCATGAAAGATTTCTGAAGAATAAAACTGAGTTTGAATATACATTCTATCTAATTCTTTAACCCATCAGAAGCTAAAATATAACTCAGAAATGCAAGAAATTAAAAAACGAAAATTTATTTAAACAAACAAAATAATTTTACAAATAAAATTTAGCAAAAATGATGATGAAAATGAAATATTGTGAATCAAATAGATTTTCGACATCATACGGAACGCGTTGGATTTTTTCTTTTTCATTTGAAAATGCTAAAAATACGATGTCATGTTGTCTGTCGTATTTCTCTTTTTTTCATTTGAAAATTCAAAATGTTAATTATAAACAAACTGTAAACAAAGATTTCTTCCTACAAGTCAATTAAATGTTTTTATCATATATTTGTTCAATCTGTCCTCTTACTAATATAACATTTTTTGGTAATATTCCATTTTATTCAAATCGGAAAATCTTTTCAACCGTGTTTCCTTGTATATGGTGGCTTACTGTAGTAAAAACACAATACCAAACGGCTACGGTTTAAAAAAAACAAAAAAACGATTCGGTATTCAGTATGGAGACGAAACCGAAAAACCGTTTTTTCGGTAAAACCGCCCATCTCTAATATATATATATATAGAGAGAGAGAAAGAGACAGGCATTAGTGTTAGAGGATGAAATAAAATTACAGATGACTAAACCCACTGTTATGTTTACTAAACCCGTCCAACTTTCTTATTAGGGGAGTAAGCATTTTTGAGGTACCAGCTGTCTTCCTTAAACTGCATTATAATCTCTATTTATATAAAGTTGGATATGTTTATATGCATATATGTTTCTATGTATAGGATTCACTTCTAAACAAATTAACCGATTAGTATGAATTTTAGAACGCAGCCTGCTAGGCGTAAGAATATGTAATGTGGGCTATATTTAGTTTAATTTGCTTTTATTCAATGCGAAGGTGGAAACTCTTCGTAAAAATTCAGATACCTCGATTTTTGTGAAATTTTATTAATAGATATTAGACATTAATTAATAAATATTCCCCAAAATGCAGTTTCTTTGGATTATATTAAGGGGTTTTTAGGGGGCATAATATGGGCACAACTTCCCATTTGAAAATTCAAATATTTGCATTAAATTTGATCATAATCATTAGACCCCAATTAAGCAAGATTTCAATTTCTTAAGCTTAAGGCTTGAGAAATTTCGGATAATCTTGCTTAATTGGGTTATATGACTATGATCAAATTTAATGCAAATTAAAAAAATTTTCTCTAATCAAGATAATGTAATAGATTTTGATCAAAATTCAAATAAGGATTCTAGACATGAAGTTTAGTATCATTATATCTTAATTTTATTTTTAAAGGAACATATGCAAAACTTTTCTGGAAATTAAGTTTACCTGTCTTAGAGTGGGTATTCTAGCATGAATATATATATATATAGAGAGAGAGAGATTTAGATTTTTTCACTTATAAAATAGATCATTCAGTGTATACCGGGGTTGTTCCAATAAAAACAAGCTCGATGATACTCGATTACAGAGTACAGAGCATTCTAAGACTTTTTTTAGTACTTTCTTGTTTTTATCGTTGTTCTTCCTTGTTTTTTAATTTTATTTTTATTTTTTTCCTCTTTTCTTAAGTGACCTCAACTATTGCAACGCCACATTGTGTATTGTGGGCAGTTGAAACCAGTATTCAAGACATTTAATTTCCCTGATGATCTGCCAAGCAAGTAACTGCTTGGTAGTGAAACACGTGTAGGAAAAAACATTTAATTTGAATAAATAATATTTGCAAGAAAAAATATCTTTAATGGTGATCATCGGTGTCCTGAAAAGAAATGCTTTGGTAAGCCTTCATAAAATCACATATATATATATATACAGGGTGGGCAAAAAGAAGGGTCCTATTCATAACTTTTTTATTTATTGATTTTTTTTTTATTTTTTTTTTTTTAGAATAAGTAAAGGACCCCTTCCGAAGCAAGCATGAGCCGTATTAGCCCTAAGGAACGTACCCTCATTTAGAAAACATTATTTTTGCTTAAAAAACTCAAAACAATGTAAAA
>OY744537.1:62444927-62447427 GCA_963556195.1 Sepiola atlantica | reverse complement strand
TGAAACTAATCCCCCACTCGAAATTCTAAATGAATTGTTTTTTTTTCTTTCTGGGTGTTCACACTTAATTGCCCCTAGCCCTACCACTAACCTGAAGTTCAAGTGGTAAGCCCCTCTCCTCCCACAAAAACCCTTATAATCGTCTAAAAAAACAGAAAAAAAACAAAAAACAAGAAAAACGCACAAGATTTATCTCCCATAGAAAAAATAATTAACTGTCCTTAAACGCTAGAATGGCCTTGAAATGGGGGATTATTTTATGTGATCCCCACTTTAAATTCTAAAATAATTGTTTTTGTTTCTTTCTTTTTGCCAAGTTTTTCAGGGTGTTAACATGTAATTGCCTAAATAAAAAAAGTAGAATCTCATATTTTGGGGAGGTAAGGGGGTGAGTTAGCAGAAGGTGTAAATCTACAATAATGCTACAGAAATCTTGCAATATATTCATTTTTAAACAGTCCTAGTATTAGATTTTAGTTTCTTGTACATAAAATGTATTACAATTCAACTTTGAGTTTTCTAACTTCTTTCTTTTAATGGATTCATGGTATTTTTAAGGTATTGCAGCATATTTATGTGCACTTAGTGCAGATTACTTGGAAACCATTAATTTCTGGAGATTTTCAGTGGCATATTCTGATTCCTTGTACAAAAATACACTTATATGGTAAATTTCATTGCTTAATCTTGTGTTTTAACAAAGATATAACATTTTTACTGAAAAATTAGTGTAAAAAATGTGACGAAACGCATATGGTATTAAAGAGGGGAAAATATCCAATTGTGCGAGGCACAAAAATAGTTATAACTTCCTTATTTTTAGTCAGATTTAAAAAATTTAAAAAGATTCTTTCTTAGATCATCAAGCTCTTCCTATGTATGCCATTATTGAGATATTTTAAGCAATTTAAATTTTTTCATGTGTATTGCTACTTGTAGGAAGAAATCTTTGTTTACAATTTGTTTAACATTTTGAATTTTCAAATGAAAAAGAGAGAAATACGACAGACAACATGACATCGTATTTTTAGCATAAACTATTTTCAAATGAAAAAGAAAAAAATCAAACGCGTTCCGTATGATGTCGAAAATCTATTTGATTCAACTCAAAATTGTAAAATAATTATTTGTTTGTTTCAGAGTTATCTAAAAAAATAAGTTATTAAAATGAAATTTTGAAAAAATACTTGTAAAAGTAAATAAACGAAAAGTAGTGAGTAAGTATAAACATTTAAAAAGAAAAAAAGTAGTTGCCAATGCTAATGTCACTTTATTCGGATTTTTAAAATTATTTTAAACATTAGGCATTTCATTGTTTACTTTTGAAAAGCCACTTCATACATAAATTGTAATTTCTAGAGAACTATCTCTCAACTATACCGTTTTCTCTCCCAAAAATGGGTTATTCAAAAAGTAGACTATGCAACGATTTATATTTTACTAAATTGTTAATATGGTATTTATTTAGAGTTGACAATTTATTCGAAAGTTTAATTATTAAACTTTAATCCAAGTCATGAATTCTATGACTAAAATTACCTTAAAGCTTAAAAAATGACTTTAGATGAATTAATAATCTCTACTTTTTTTTAACCATCCTTCCTTTTCCCTTGGCGCGGTTTTCGGTTGTACTACTAGTCTTTTACGCATGTCTATAAAGTTTTATTACCCTGTCTTAAAAACAAATATTAACCCCAACACGCACCAGTTGACAGAACTTCGAGCACACAAAATGACAGACATCCCAACAGTCAACACCGGCAATTCGAGAAGTATATGGTGTGTTTATTTTACGCGACAAAACACGTCTTGCAAACATTTTCACCTATTAAAAAATTAAAATTTGTATCTGTCAAATAATTTTGACAATATTTCATTTTCATCATCATTTTTGCTTAATTTTATTTGTAAAATTATTTTGTTTGTTTAAATAAATTTTCGTTTTTTAATTTCTTGCATTTCTGAGTTATATTTTAGCTTCTGATGGGTTAAAGAATTAGATAGAATGTATATTCAAACTCAGTTTTATTCTTCAGAAATCTTTCATGAATCTTTGGTCACTGTTTTAACGAGTTAACTGTTAAAAAGGTATCAGAACTTTGATTACAACAGTCAACACCTTAAAACTTATGATTCATATCATGGAGAATGATTCAGTCACAAAATTATCGAAACAGTGGCATAATTCAACTAAACGTTGAATAATAACTAATCATCACACAACAGAATGAATAGCTTCCATAGTAAAAAAAATTTTTTCAACAAAACCGAAAAACCGAACCGTAAACCGAGGTTTTAAGGGAAAAAAACCGAAACCGATACCGAAACCAAAATTTCAAAACCGCCCAACTCTAATATATATATATATATTATATTATATATGATATATATATATATATGATATATATATATATATATATATATATATATGATATATATATAAATTATATATATGATATATAATATATATATCGATATATATATATATATATGCATATAT
>OY744537.1:62269077-62434077 GCA_963556195.1 Sepiola atlantica | reverse complement strand
ATAGTTGTTAAGGTGAGTATGCTATAATATTGCATTCATTATTAGTGGGCCGGTATATGTGTGCGTAATTCATTGTAATGGGAGTATTATGTAATCTTATTTAGTATATATTATTTGCGTTTGTGGAAGTATTTATATGGGTTCAGAAGACCAAGGTATGTATAAAGCTCTGTGTTGTGTGCGTGAAACCGAAGAATTTATTCAATTTCTTTTTGTTGCCGAATTTTGGTTGAGGGGAAATTAAAGTCTATCAGGAAGTATTTAATGTTGTCTAGTGTATGACCAGGTAGGTTGAAACGTCCTGCTAGTGGTGCGAAGAGAGATTTTTATCGAATGGATGTTTTGTGGTTGTTGAAATGGGACCTGAAGGGAGTTTTTGTTACCTCAATATATCATCCGTTGTTACAGATAAAACAATAAATGTAGTATATGATGTTAGAACTGTCACATGTCAGATATGAGGGTTGGATTTGAATGTTAGTGTTAGACACAATTGATTAGCTAAGAACATAACTTTCACTCTGAGAGGTGCACAAAAATCAACTGACCGTGAGACAGCCAGAAGTTCAATTAACTACCACCCCCCTCCCCCGACACTGCCGGAATATATATAGATATCACTGGTCATTTGTGACAGACCACCCAGTTATCCACTCGAAAAAGCTAATCTGCTTCCAATCTATGGACATAAAAAAACTACTGCCTAGGGGTTCCATATATGGACGGCCATTAAATTTGGAAGATCCTGAATGGGTCATAACCACAGCAGAGAACCTTGTATCTGTAGAATCATTACTTTTTTCAAGTGGCCAAACCCCAAATCAGAGATATTTCCAATTTCTTGTGTTGTTTATCTTCTCTTGGTCAAATATCTCTCACTCGCAGCAAGCCTGTTATTTGCATGCATTGCAAACATGCAACCCACCAAACATGCTGCAGATACAGATGTATTTCAGTCCCTTTGATGTAGATGTTATGCTCGACATACTGATGTCCTGGTGGTGTGGTGAGCATTATCTTAATTTTATCTAGATTGAAGGTGAGTCCAAAGGTAGTGCACACTCTAGAGACGCGATCTATTATTTCCTACATATCTTCCTCAGTGTGGACAATGAACCAGCATAGAGGAGCTCCTGCACAAGGGCTTGAAAGGTCTTGGATTTCGCATTGAGGCTGCAGATGCTGCCAGTAGTTCGGAAACCTATGAGAACACTGACACTACAGTCCCCAAAAGTATAGGAGAGGCCATCATCTGTATTTATAAAGATGCGAGATTGCTCGCACTAACAGGGGCATTAAAACGTTCTCTTCAGATTCACCCAACAGAAACAAACATCTGTTTGATATATTGGTTAGGTATATGTGATCGACATCACAAGGTCAACTAATGTGCATATCGGTTTACAAAAGGACATTAACTATTATTTCTTATTGTTTTTAAATTTAGCGATTGTTTTGATATTAATATAACATATACTTCAGTTTACAAATAATTTTTTTTTTTGTGAATCAATGCTTAGAATTTGTGCACAAAAGTCAATTTAGTTTTGGGATGGGGGTGCGATTCTTGGTTTCCTTCATTTTCCCAGGCAATACCAGGACATGAGACCTGCTAGTAATGTATATAGATAACAATGTCAGTACAAGGATGTCACCCGGTTTAACACTATTATCAATGGCTATTGATTCAGAGAGTGAACCACAAAAGTAAAAACGTGCTTTCATATTCTCATGAAGTTGTCTAAGCATCAATAATGAATCCTGGCAGGTATCCAAGTTTGTCCAAAGTGTTGCTCTATTCAATGTAGAAAACTTTCATCATCATCATCATCATCATATTCAGTTTAATGTCCATTTTACATGCTGGCATGTGTTGGAAAGCTTTCAAGCAAACCAATCTCTGGCCAGGTTTTTATTTATCCCTTTTTCTCTCAGATCCACGAAAACCTGGTAGAGTCCTTCCCGTTGTTTGACGCATTTTTCCTGAAGTTGTTGAGCAGAAAATATATCTATTATGCCATGACTAAATCTAAAATCGCTCTGGCATTCAGAAATTACTGTGGAGCACACCCACCTAGTAGGACGGTTAGGCAACACCTTCAAAATGACATTGCCCACATTTCAAGAAGACTTATGCCTTGATAATTTCCACAGATCACCTGCTCTTCTTTCCCTTGGTGGAGAACAGGGACACCAATCCAGATATCAGATGGTGGACGTCTGTGGCGATCTTGTCATCCTGATAGCAGAGAACCTCAGCAGGAATCTCATCAAGGTCAGGTACATTCCCGATGTTCATCTCTTTGTGGATCTCACAAATGGTGGGATGATCCATCTTATGGATGATGTCCTTCTAAGGCAGGCTATTTATGACATCTTCATCGACCACTGAAGGATTTTAAAAGAGATCTGTGAAGTGCTCAGTCAACCATTTCGTAATGTCCTCAGAGCGGTATCATAGATGATGTGAGGTAGAGTTGGGCGGTTTTGAAATTTTGGTTTCGGTATCGGTTTTTTTCCCTTAAAACCTCGGTTTACCGTTCGGTTTTTCGGTTTTGTTGAAAAAAATTTTTTTACTATGGAAGCTATTCATTCTGTTGTGTGATGATTAGTTATTATTCAACGTTTAGTTGAATTATGCCACTGTTTCGATAATTTTGTGACTGAATCATTCTCTATGATATGAATCATAAGTTTTAAGGTGTTGACTGTTGTAATCAAAGTTCTGATACCTTTTTAACAGTTAACTCGTTAAAACAGTGACCAAAGATTCATGAAAGATTTCTGAAGAATAAAACTGAGTTTGAATATACATTCTATCTAATTCTTTAACCCATCAGAAGCTAAAATATAACTCAGAAATGCAAGAAATTAAAAAACGAAAATTTATTTAAACAAACAAAATAATTTTACAAATAAAATTAAGCAAAAATGATGATGAAAATGAAATATTGTCAAAATTATTTGACAGATACAAATTTTAATTTTTTAATAGGTGAAAATGTTTGCAAGACGTTGTGTTTTGTCGCGTAAAATAAACACCATATACTTCTCGAATTGCCGGTGTTGACTGTTGGGATGTCTGTCATTTTGTGTGCTCGAAGTTCTGTCAACTGGTGCGTGTTGGGGTTAATATTTGTTTTTAAGACAGGGTAATAAAACTTTATAGACATGCGTAAAAGACTAGTAGTACAACCGAAAACCGCGCCAAGGGAAAAGGAAGGATGGTTAAAAAAAAGTAGAGATTATTAATTCATCTAAAGTCATTTTTTAAGCTTTAAGGTAATTTTAGTCATAGAATTCATGACTTGGATTAAAGTTTAATAATTAAACTTTCGAATAAATTGTCAACTCTAAATAAATACCATATTAACAATTTAGTAAAATATAAATCGTTGCATAGTCTACTTTTTGAATAACCCATTTTTGGGAGAGAAAACGGTATAGTTGAGAGATAGTTCTCTAGAAATTACAATTTATGTATGAAGTGGCTTTTCAAAAGTAAACAATGAAATGCCTAATGTTTAAAATAATTTTAAAAATCCGAATAAAGTGACATTAGCATTGGCAACTACTTTTTTTCTTTTTAAATGTTTATACTTACTCACTACTTTTCGTTTATTTACTTTTACAAGTATTTTTTCAAAATTTCATTTTAATAACTTATTTTTTTAGATAACTCTGAAACAAACAAATAATTATTTTACAATTTTGAGTTGAATCAAATAGATTTTCGACATCATACGGAACGCGTTTGATTTTTTCTTTTTCATTTGAAAATAGTTTATGCTAAAAATACGATGTCATGTTGTCTGTCGTATTTCTCTCTTTTTCATTTGAAAATTCAAAATGTTAATAAACAAATTGTAAACAAAGATTTCTTCCTACAAGTAGCAATACACATGAAAAAATTTAAATTGCTTAAAATATCTCAATAATGGCATACATAGGAAGAGCTTGATGATCTAAGAAAGAATCTTTTTAAATTTTTTAAATCTGACTAAAAATAAGGAAGTTATAACTATTTTTGTGCCTCGCACAATTGGATATTTTCCCCTCTTTAATACCATATGCATTTCGTCACATTTTTTACACTAATTTTTCAGTAAAAATGTTATATCTTTGTTAAAACACAAGATTAAGCAATGAAATTTACCATATAAGTGTATTTTTGTACAAGGAATCAGAATATGCCACTGAAAATCTCCAGAAATTAATGGTTTCCAAGTAATCTGCACTAAGTGCACATAAATATGCTGCAATACCTTAAAAATACCATGAATCCATTAAAAGAAAGAAGTTAGAAAACTCAAAGTTGAATTGTAATACATTTTATGTACAAGAAACTAAAATCTAATACTAGGACTGTTTAAAAATGAATATATTGCAAGATTTCTGTAGCATTATTGTAGATTTACACCTTCTGCTAACTCACCCCCTTACCTCCCCAAAATATGAGATTCTACTTTTTTTATTTAGGCAATTACATGTTAACACCCTGAAAAACTTGGCAAAAAGAAAGAAACAAAAACAATTATTTTAGAATTTAAAGTGGGGATCAGTTTCACATAAAATAATCCCCCATTTCAAGGCCATTCTAGCGTTTTAGGACAGTTAATTATTTTTTCTATGGGAGATAAATCCTGTGCGTTTTTCTTGTTTTTTGTTTTTTTTCTGTTTTTTTAGACGATTATAAGGGTTTTTGTGGGAGGAGGGGGGCTTACCACTTGAACTTCAGGTTAGTGGTAGGGCTAGGGGCAATTAAGTGTGAACACCCAGAAAGAAAAAAAAACAATTCATTTAGAATTTCGAGTGGGGGATTAGTTTCACATATATTTAATGCAGAATAATTCACCATTTCCGGGACATTCAAGCGTTTTAGGGCATTAATCAATTTTTTTCTATGGCAAATAAATCCTGTGCGTTTTTTTTTTATGGGCGTCTGCTTTTTTTTTTTTTTAGACGATTATGTGTGGTTTTAATGGGCTTTTTTGTAGGATTAGGGCTTCCTACTCGGACTTAGGGTTAGTGATAAGGTTAAGGAAGGGGTTTTGTTTTGGATGGAGGTTGCCATTCGGACTTAGTGTTAGAGTTAAGGGAGTTTTTTAGGAGTGGCTTGCCACTCATATTTAAGGTTAATGGTACGATACGTTCAAGATGGCATTTTTAGGAGGTGGGCTTGTTAGTCGTACCTAGAGTTAATGGTAGAGTAATTATTTATTTTATAAATTTCACTAAAAGGCAAGAATGCCCGGGAAATCGGAGATCATTTTACATTAAATTTATATGCGAAACTGATCCCCCACTCTAAATTCTAAACTATTTTTTGTTGTTTTGTTTTTTCTTTTTTCGCCAAGACTTTAAGACGTAATCGCCTAAAAAAGTAGAATCTTAATTTTTTTTTTTTAAATTGGCGACTAGAAATTCATTACTACTAGAAGTTCGAAAGTTGAGTGAAAACCAGTATTTTTTAAAGTATTTTTTATAAAAGAACCAAATAGGATTAACTTTTTTTAAAAGTATTTTTATCTTTTTTTACAAGACGCTGCTGCTGATTGATTGTTATATCAGCAATACTAGTAGCCATTGTTGACTTTCGCTCAAAAAAAGGACAATAGTTTTTAGGATAAGATAATTTAAAATTACTATTACCGAAAGACAAAACAACGTACAATTATAATTTTAATGCATAAAAAAAGATGAAAGATTAATTTATTTACTAGTTGGGTACGAAAAATGTAACAACATTTTCTATATTCATATTTTAAAATGTTTAAAATTCGTTCTAGAATGAAAATAAACAAAAATCGCCTCGTGTTTATAGCAGTAATTGCAGTAATATATTTGTTCAATCTGTCCTCTTACTAATATAACATTTTTTGGTAATATTCAATTTTATTCAAATCGGAAAATCTTTTCAACCGTGTTTCCTTGTATATGGTGGCTTACTGTAATAAAAACACAATACCGAATGGTTACGGTTTAAAAAAAACAAACCGATTCGGTATACGGTATGGAGACGAAACCGAAAAACCGCGGTTTTTCGGTAAAACCGCCCATCTCTAATGTGAGGCCTGAAAACCTGCTTGATCAAGTGGCACACTGTTTTGGCATCTTTGCATCTCTGAAAGATATCCAGCCACCACTGGTTCTTCATTTTAAATATACTGCACTGTAGTAACAATTTAGCAGCCCTGAAAGCCTTCTCTAAGTCTTTTTCAGGTACCAATATATATCGTTGGTATAACTTGTTTTTCTCTTCTAGGCGGTCGTTTATCAGGGAATCGATCTCATTGAACCATTCATAATGGTTTTATTTCTACACACCAAAAACCTCACCGCTGGCCTTGTAGACCTCAGTCTTAAATTGATTTCACATGTCATTAAATGGTACGCTTTCAAGCGCCCTATGAAGATAGTATACTATAGTCCTGCAGTATAGATACAACAATGCACTTGGGTATTTATGCATGGTGCAAAGCTTCAGTTTACTACACAGCAAAGAGTGGACAAGATGCAGCATTTATTAGGTAAGCATTTTTATTAGTTTGTACCATTATTATTATTGCTTTATTTTCATACATCTAAGCAACAGCTTTGTATATAAATTTTATGAAAAAGTCAAAAGAGAGAGATAGAGAGAGAAAATTAATCTTTCTATATGCACTCACAAATTTTTAAATATTATTTGCACCTGGAGAATGCCCGTTTGTTGGTCGTATTATTATTAGTGATGGGACAATTCCAATATTTTTCCTGATTCCGATACAATTACCAATTCCGTTTTAAATTCTAGATTTCAATTAAAAAAAAAATCTTTAAATATTTAGCTATAGAATTATTGTTTTTTGTTTTTTTAAAATTTTCGGATTACCTTAAAAACCCATGTAATATGTACATATGTTTTCACAAACGTAAAAATACACTTGTGGTGAGGGGGTGATCTATAAATTTTAGTTTTACTGGTAGTTTAAAATCAATAAATATTTATCATTTTATTATTAGTACCAGCAATGGAAAATTTTGTTTAAACAAACAAACAAACAAAAAACAATTAAAAGAATCGTTTAAGGCATCGTAAAATAGGGACAAATTTTTCTGATTCCGATACCCCATAAAGTTCTGATTTTTTCGATTCCGATTAATTGTCCCAACTCTAATTATCATACATAGAAATAGAATCCTTTTTGGCATATATTGACCATGATTCAAATATCTTAGCCTTTTTTATTTAGATATTTCTATTTATCAAAGTTTGTGTGAGATAACCTACTTGTATAAGACACCATTTTCAAAGTGTCAAAATCATAAGAGAATAATCCCGAAAAGCTATGATGGGGGACTCGACAGAAAAAATCCGACTCTCAAGTCAGTTTTAAAAAAGACAACTCCTGAAAAAATTGCCAACTCAAACTCCTCAAATTAAAAGTGCCAAGTCACCTGAAAAGAAACAAAAACAAAAAAAACAGATTCCAAATCCTGCATAAATTATAGACTTCAAAACTCCCCATGTCTGGCAAAAAGAACTTGTAGCAACATTTATTTAAGCTTTTGTAAGACTTACTGCTTATTTAGAGCGTGAGGTTAGGGGCAGCCATAACAATATATAGATGCAGACAAACAAAAAGAAATCTTGGTAAAAAATCTTTTTATTGTCTTTGAGTACAAATGCATATATTCATATATAAAATACTCTAGTCTTTTAATTTCAATCAAAAGCAGTGTTTTCCCACCAGTTATTCCCCAAATTCATTAAGTGTAGGAAAGAACAGAATTCATCACATCTTCCTGAAAATATAAAAATATAAAATATATACATAAAATATAAAAATATAATACATATAAAATATAAAAATAGGGTTGATAATTATGTTTTCTAGAAATTTCAGTCTCTGTAAAATAACAAGCAAGAAACAAATTTGCAAATCAAAATGTTAAACAGTCTTTAAGTATTTTGCATTAAAACAAACGCGTAGATTAAGTGGGTCAGAAAATAATGTTGATTTTTTATATTATTTAAATCTGCAACTCAATTTTGAATCACTAGGTTGAGGAAAAAGTATGAGCGCCATATTAAAATAATTGGAGGGTATGTTTCAGAATTTGAGACAAGGATTGATAATTTGTATTATTTGTATTATTCAGACTACTGTTCTTATCTTTGATGTTATTCTCACAACGTTTAGGCCAATGTAATCTCCAACCTTCTTGAAGTGGATCTTGTCGAACTCGGGAATCTGTACGGAATTTTGAACGGAACCTTTATTTAGTCCACGATGGTAGCTTGGTCTCATGCTGTTAGACATGACCGGGTAGAAATCTTAAATAACTTGTAATTTTATTCTTAGTATCAATAGCACTGAGGATTGAACCTTCAACTCCCAGAAAACTAACTTAGAACCGATTATTAATTTGCACTTATATATGTTACACCACAGGTCCTTACGGACAATTCGAGAGCAAGCTACCTTTGTGAATTAAGTAAATTTTGCACAAATTCTAGAGTTTGACAAGCTGCACCTGAAGAAGGTCGGAGGTTTCATTGGTTGAAATATTGTAAGAATAACATCCAAGACGACAACAGTAGTCTGAATAAATGAAATAATACTAATTGGATGGTGTGGAAGTTTTGCCACATCCACCCTATAGTCCAGACGTTGCTTCATCTGACTACAATCTATTTTGATCAATGCAGCAATTTATGAAGCATCACCGATTAGAGTCTTTCAATGAAGTTAAAGAAGAAAAATGATAAATTTTTGCATCATAAATTTTAACACGGCGCCCAAACCTTTCCTTCAATCGTACAAATGTTTATTTGCATATATTAGTATGCAAAATTAGTTTATAATTAGTGGATAAGCTATGTTTAAACAGCTGATGTAACCTCAGACTTTCTTTGGATACATGATTTCAAACTGAACCCTTTATTTAATCCACGGACCTTTTTTACCAAATGAATATGTTCGAACGAATCGACCGAAATATCTTTTTAATGATGTGTTTGTCCTTATTTCTACTAGCATATTGCCTTGCTTATCCACTATTCCACAAACTCATTTTCAATTTTGTCTGAAATTTTTATTTCATATTTATGCCATCATATATTAGTGTTAAATAACATTTTAAAGTGCTAAACTCCCTCTACATTTCTGTTATTAGATTTATTTAAAATGTTGCTGTAAACTCAGGTTATTAAAAAGATTATGTGAAGGAAGCAAATGAGAGCAATTTTCTTGCTGTAAACTCACGTTATTAAAAAGATTATGTGAAGGAAGCAAATGCGAGCAATTTTCTTGCTGTAAACTCAGGTTATTAAAAAGATTATGTGAAGGAAGCAAATGCGAGCAATTTTCTTGCTGTAAACTCAGGTTATTAAAAAGATTATGTGAAGGAAGCAAATGCGAGCAATTTTCTTGCTGTAAACTCAGGTTATTAAAAAGATTATGTGAAGGAAGCAAATGCGAGCAATTTTCTTGCTGTAAAACAGCTTGCAGCACCAACTGAGCATTCAGTCACAGGATCATCAATGGATTTGCATGCCAGTGTTAATTTTTTTTAAATATTTTGTATTATTTGGATTATTCAGATGACCATTATCATCTTGGTTGTTATTTTCACAAGGTTTCAGCTAATGTAACCTCTGACTTTCTTCAGGTACTCGATTTCAAACTGAACCCGGGGGTAGATTGTTCTTGTTCCATCAGTCATGACCAGAGAGAAGTGTTAATTAATTATTGTTATTCTTAGTTATTATCACCTGTAGTAAGGTTTGAACCATAAACCTACAGTAGACTGTCATTTAGAACTAATTGTTAATCAATACAATTATCTGTTGCACCACCGGATAATAACATAATAATTAATACTTCTACTCAGTTATTTAGAATAATGGTAAGAGTGCTCTGCTAATGGGCTGAGAGACCGAGGTTCAATCCTCTGTCGAGTCATACCAAAGACTCAAAGAAATGGTACTTGATGCCCCCTTGCTTTAACACTCAGCATTATAAGGTGAGGATCAAGAGTAAGTGGAGTAATCCAGGGAAAGGACAAACTTTGGTGTAGTAGTCAATGAGAAAACAGCTTTCTAGTCACCCTCGACCATGGTCGACCACTTTACTTACTCGGACATGGCTGACAGAATGAAAAAAATCTACCCCCATGGATTCAGTTCAAAATTCCTCTAGGTTCTTGAGTTCGACAAAGATTACTGAATTCGAAATGTTGTGAAAATAACAACGAAGATGAAAATAATTCACATTATCAATCCTCATCTAAAAAATTGCAAAACATATTTGCATGGAATGACAACCTTGAAGATGAAAATGGTTGTGTATGTTCATCTGCAGTTGACAATGATGAATTGAAGGTCTTCGTCGAAGAAGATACATGTACGATAGTTCAAAAACTTGCGAAAAAGTTGGGCATAAGTCATCCAAGCAACTGCAGAAGTCAAAGAAGTTCAACAAACGGTTGAGGTGTTTTCAATGTATCTTTTGCAAAACGACCCATTTCTCAGTCATATTGTCATAGATCTTTTATAATAATCAATAAAAATCAACTCAGTAGTCGGATCAAGGTGGAGTGCCGAAAGGTTTCCCCAGATCTCAGATTCATCAAAAGAAGGTGACAATGATGGTTTGGTGGTCAAAACAGATTTTAATGTTCGTAGTTGCTTTTTGTGAAATATTTTTAAGTGCTTTCTGTTTCACGAAAAGAGATCGCAACATATCATTTTTCTATCTTCGTTGCACAGTTGAAACAAAAGCATTTTTCTGTTTGATTGATGTTTTATAGGTAAACATTTTATGAACAATAAGTCAAATGTTGTAGCCTACAATAGTGTAAAAATGCTGGAGCCTACAACAGTGTAAAAATGCTGGAGCCTACAACAGTGTAAAAATGTTGGAGCCTACAACACTGTAAAAATGCTGGAGCCTACAACACTGTAAAAATGCTGGAGCCTACAACACTGTAAAAATGATGGAGCCTACAACACTGTAAAAAATGATGGAGCCTACAACACTGTAAAAAATGATGGAGCCTACAACACTGTAAAAAATGATGGAGCCTACAGCACTGTAAAAATGTTGGATCCTACAACAGTGTAAAAATGCGGGAGCCTAAAACAGTGTAAAGATGCAGGAGCCTAAAACAGTATAAAAATGCGGGAGCCTAAAACAATGTAAAAATGCAGGAGCCTAAAACAGTGTAAAATTTTCAATATCATAGACTTGATTATTCTATGTTGAAAACTGCACACAAATAAAAAATAATTCCCCGATTCTTTTAACAATAACAAATTACTTTTATAATTACTCATTTTTTCTTCTTTTATTGCATCTTTAATTTGATTCTATCTGTGCGCTGTTTTTAATATGGAATGCGCGAGGATGTGAATATTTAAAATCTGGATCATATTTTGATGTTTCATTTGATGTTAGGCACATGGATAAAGAAAGGAAAGTTATATGCAGTTGTGGTAGAAGATAAGTTCTTGCTGTGAAAATTTTGAAAGGATGAATCAAGAGACTGAAGATCAGTTGGGCACAATCCATGAAAATGACGATAGAGTAGAGAAAGACTAGCAATGTCTCTTCTGTGAGAAAGGGGCTGTAAAAAGAGATCATCCCCCACTTAATTTTGAACTCTGTTTTCTAATTTATTCATTTAAATAAGAAAAAAAAACCTGAAACAAATTATTTTAATAAACGTCATTTTCTTCAGAAAATTAAGTGTGCCAATCAGAAACTTCCATAGACTGCAGTTTGTCCATAACTGAAGCAGACGACTTTTTGCATAAACTTTTAAAAATTCCTCAATGTATCATCAGGGGGTGGGGAGATGGGCGGTAACAAATGACATTATGTTTTATTAAATTTTATATTAATTTAAATATTTAAAAAATAAAAAAAATCACGTAATATTGTATTTCTAAAACTTTAATATATAATGCATAAGAAATTGAAAGTTTTAATTTTTTTTATTAAATGAGGAAAAGTATATAGTATAAAGTTGAATTGCTGACTCGCATAAAATAAAGTCACTTTTTAAAATGACTTAGCAAAAGGCTGTTTTAAAGGAAGATCCCTGCCTCCCCTGCTCGAAAATTGTGGATTAAGAAAGAAGCCAAATACCTTATTGTGCTGAATAAACTCAGACCAGTTGTGGGAGGCAATTTCAGGAATCACCTTTTTCAAAACAGATTCAGCTTTCTTTGCATTTTCCTTGAAAATCTTCAAGACAATATCCACAGACACCTGTAAGAATAGTAATCAAAATGACACGTTAAAAAGAAATTATTTGATTCATTTTATACATCAATTTATAAGAAATGCATGAGCTATTTTTGTCATTAAAAGAAACATTTCCTAAATAAGAGAAAGGCCTATTATCAAGAGGAAGGTGGACTGATGGCATGGCCCAGAATGAGGAAGGTGGACTGATGGCGTGGCCCAGAATGAGGAAGGTGGACTGATGGCATGGCCCAGAATAAAGAAGGTGGACTGATGGCATGGCCCAGAATGAGGAAGGTGGACTGATGACATGGCCCAGAATGAGGAAGGTGGACTGATGGCATGGCCCAGAATGAGGAAGGTGGACTGATGACATGGCCCAGAATGAGAAATGGGTCTGATGGCATGGCCCGGCATGAAGAAGAGTGAGTAATGGAATGGTCCAGCATGAGCAGGCGGGAAGATGGCACGGTCCAGTGTGGGAAGGTGAACTGATAGCATGGCCCAGAATGAGGAAGGGCACTTATGGCATGGCCCAGAATGAGGAAGGTGGACTGATGGCATGGCCCAGAATGAGGAAGGTGGACTGATGGCATGCCCAGAATGAGGAAGGTGGACTGATGGCATGGCTCAGAATGAGAAATGGGTCTGATGGCAGGGCCCAGCATGAAGAAGAGTGACTAATGGAATGGTCCAGCATTAGCAGGGGGAAGATGGCATGGTCTAGTGTGGGAAGGTGGACTGATGGCATGGCCCAGAATGAGGAAGGTGGACTGATGGCATGGCTCAGAATAAGAAATGGGTCTGATGGCAGGGCCCAGCATGAAGAAGAGTGACTAATGGAATGGTCCAGCATTAGCAGGGGGAAGATGGCATGGTCTAGTGTAGGAAGGTGGACTGATGGCATGGCCCAGAATGAGGAAGGTGGACTGATGGCATGGCCAAGAATGAGGAAGGGGGACTGATGGCATGGCCCAGAATGAGGAAGATGGACTGATGGCATGGCCCAGAATGAGAAATGGGTCTGATGGCATGGCCCAGCATGAAGAAGAGTGACTAATGGAATGGTCCAGATGAGCAGGGGGGAAGATGGCATGGTCCAGTGTGGGAAAGTGGACTGATGGCATGGCCCAGCATGAGGAAGGGCACTTATGGCATGGCCCAGAATGAGGAAGGTGGACTGATGGCATGGCCCAGAATGAGGAAGGTGAACTGATGGCATGGCCCAGAATGAGGAAGGTGGACTGATGGCATGGCCCAGAATGAGGAAGGTGGACTGATGGCATGGCTCAGAATGAGAAATGGGTCTGATGGCAGGGCCCAGCATGAAGAAGAGTGACTAATGGAATGGTCCAGCATTAGCAGGGGGAAGATGGCATGGTCCAGTGTGGGAAGGTGAACTGATAGCATGGCCCAGAATGAGGAAGGTGGACTGATGGCATGGCCCAGAATGAGGAAGGTGGACTAATGGTGTGGCCCAGAATGAGGAAGGTGGACTGATGGCATGGCCCAGAATGAGAAATGGGTCTGATGGCATGGCCCAGCATGAAGAAGAATGACTAATGGAATGGTCCAGCATCAGCAGGGGGGAAGATGGCATGGTTCAGTGTGGGAAGGTGGACTGATGGCATGGCCCAGCATGAGGAAGGGCACTTATGGCATGGCCCAGAATGAGGAAGGTGAACTGATGGCATGGCCCAGAATGAGGAAGGTGGACTGATGGCATGGCCCAGAATGAGGAAGGTGGACTGATGGCATGGCCCAGAATGAGGAAGGTGGACTGATGGCGTGGCCCAGAATGAAGAAGGGTGACTAATGGCGTGGCCCAGAATGAGGAAGGTGGACTGATGGCGTGGTCCAGAATGAAGAAGGGTGACTAATGGAATGGTCCAGCATGAGCAGGGGGGAAGATGGCATGGCCCAGTGTGGGAAGAGAGGGGGAGGGGGCCAGATGGTATAGTAAAGCATGGTTGAAGAGAGGGGAGGGGCCAGATGGCATGGCCAAGCATAAGGAAGGGTAATTAATGGAATAGTCCAGCATGAGCAGGGGGAAGATGGCATAGTCCAGTGTGGAAAGAGAGGGGAAGGAGGCCAGATGGTCTGGTAAAGCATGGTTAGAGAGAGGGGAGGGGGCCAGATGGCATGGCCAAGCATGAAAAGAGAGAGGGGTGGAGGTAACTTAATGCATAGCCCCAGCATAGAGATAGAGATGATGGTAGAGGGGACCCAGATGGCATGGTCCCAGCATGGGAAGAGAGAGGGAGCCCAGATGGCATGGCCCAGCATTTAAACAAGACAACATAAACTGTATCAATACTGTTCTTAATGTACTTCAGTTTTAGTATTTATTTTCAGTATACACATACAATAACATCCTGGTTCTTTAGATTAAGGTCATAACACTAATAAATAAAAGCGCCTAGTTAGTAATATCACTGAAAAATATTTTTCACAATTTATTATTGAATTTTATTTTTTTCTTAAGCATTTCTCTTTTATTTATGTATAATAGAATAATAAAAAAAACTTGAATACAGGCACTTGATGCTTGTGTTGTGACATATTACATTACAAGGTTTCAAGGGTAAGTTTAAGTGGGACTGGCCAAATGATTACCAACCGCTGAACATATCTAGTACAGAGATGCATATCCGCATATAAATAAAAAGAAAACATGTTTTTACAGACTTTTCTTGCGGCAACTTGGATAAACTTGTGTTAGAATTTATTTTAGTACAACACTAAAATTATGACAATTGCTTTTGGTCGTTTATGATTTTTCCAAACGCCGCTTTTGAATCGTTTTTCTTTAAAAATGTCCTATTTTCGACTTGGAAGAGCCCCCCCCCCCCCCATCCCAGAAAATATATTGCCACACTTGATTAATAGGGCACAAGTCCAAGTTGTGAGCTAAAAGTCAACGTTAAGTGTCACACACTTGCCTTCAATGGCGATTTTAACTGTTATTTATATAAGTCTTGTGATTCACTTCGATTGTGGAAGGTTTTCATTATATCTTCTTGTTGGACCAAACCTGAGATTTCTGTACTTTCAACCAGTCATGTGAGAAGCTTGGGAAAAATGGTTGGATCATTCTATCACTCCAGAAAGTATCTCACTCCAAACACAATCCTCTACCCGTATAAGAGTCAAATACGTCCTAAGATGGAGTACTGTTGCCACATCTAGGGAGGTGCCACTTAGAGCATCCATTCATGCTTTGACAGAGTACAAAACCGACTTTGAAATCTAGTGGGGGTGTAGAGACGAAGTTTACCCTTCGGTGTCAAAATGAAAATACTTAAACTCGTCTCTGCACAATCGTCTCTGCGCACACATTCGCTTGAATTAATAAAAAACAAATAAAAAGATTTTAAGCCAATCAGATGCATTTCTCTGGATTTATCAAATTTGCCATTTTGATCCACCCAGAATGCATATAAAGCCTGATTTTTCCTTCAACTGAATGTTTAGCCCAAATCCATGACAGAACTAACATCAACGTTTCTCCAGCTCCCATCGCTCCTCTGTCGGGCCTTGAGAAAGCTGAAAATGCCTTTCCTTAAACTCACACACACACAGCCCTATCGACACCAACGTACACACATACACAATGCATTAACTCTTTCACTGTCTTACGCATATGCACACTAAAGGTGACACCCACACCCACTGCTTGAATCCCCCTTTCAATGTCGTCTACTGATTGAAAACAAATTTATAAACTCAACCACTTTAATACTATGTACATTTCTCACTGAACGTTTTAATATGAAAAATGATTGATTCTATTTAATAACTTTCAATGAAATATAATTGAGTGAGAAAGTTTTGATTACGATTTTTCAGACCTGTGGATAATTCACAGCCCTTAAATTATCGAATCAGGCTTCCTCGATATCTCAAGTAATGAATCCCTTTTGTTCTGCAAGGACACTCAAAATATGAACAATTATTCTACGTTTTCCTATCTTTGTAGACTTCCATTTTAAACATATATAAAATATCTCTTTTGTGAATTTATGCTTTTGTACTCTTTATTTTCGTTTGTTTGTATCATACATTTCTCTGCTCTCACACACTTGAATATTACTTAAAACTGTTTTCTTGAAAATGTTTCTATAAAACTGTTTTTTCCCAAAATCTTGCCCCCAAAACTGGAACCTTAAAAAGGGTCCCTCCAAAGGGGATGCCCTCTTTACTTCCTTACAGCCTCTTTCTCTTCTTCCCTACAGCCTCTACAGAAGAGACGTTGCTAGTATTTCTCTACTCTATCATTATTTTCATGGTAGGTACTCGACTTAGCTCCAATCTATACGCCCCCCCCCCCCCCCCCAAAAAAAAAACAGTAAAAACAAAAACTTGTCTAGTTACAACTACTGGAAATAAGTTTCCTTTCTTTCTCTGTCTACCTAAAACTAAACGGAACTTCCATCAGCAAAGTTTCTTTCCAAGAACTTTCTGTCTGTAGAACACAACACCGTGGTGCTGCTTCCCAGCTGACTACAACATGGCCGTTTTCAAGTCCAATGTTGAGAAATTCTTGTTGAGCCGTCTTCTTAAACAATCAGATTTTTCCCAGTTTCAACCATTGTTTCCAATCTTCATGGTGTTGTCTCAACGTTCACCTGACAAACTCAGTAACCTTTATTCTCGAGTGGCCTTTGGGCCTTGATAAGCGGTGACTCATTAGTACATAAAAAAAAAGAACCAGAAAAGGTGACAAAAAAAATGCAATTAATTAGGATGAGATGATGCTTACCCCTTCTTCACCTTCTCTCCAGCTGTCATAATCTGTCACAAGAGCCATACTTGCATAACTAATACCAGCTTCTTTTGCGAGCACAACCTAAACAGAAAGAGTAAACATTATATAAAAAGTCACATCAAGACAAATTTAGGTGTCAAAGTTTTATTTTTTCTGAAACATTGTGAATTGTCCTTTTTTAGCCTTCTTTCAGTCACCATAAGTGTGTCTGTGCACCGAGTTTATAGTGAAGCAAAGGTTGCACAATTTCAAACAAGTATTGCTTGAGTCTAGTGGCAAGAAGTCCAGGTTTGATTTGGTTTGGTTTACGGCATATTAACCACCTATAGCTAATTCAATGCCGAATAAAGTTGTCAAATATAATTCTATAGGTAGGATAATTATTTATACTAGCGGGACCCTGTGGAAATTCCACAGTGTTTTCTACATCAATCTGTATAATTTACTGTTAATAATATTATCCGGTGGCTAGAAATATGCACATATTTTACTCACCAAAATTTTGCGTGACAGGATGGAAGTATATATATTTATTTATATTACTTGGTTGCCGGGGCAAAAGCTCTCTTCAGCAGTCACCATCGGTCGCGACTCCCCTCTAATTCGCTCCCTCCCTCCCCTCTCCCTACCCCCCCCCCCCGTCAGGAGTGTCAGATCGTGACACACAAAATAAATAACACACACTCTATCGTATTAATATATAAATAATAATAATAAGAAGAAGAAGAAGAAGAAGAAATTTTAAATATTAAAAAAAAAAAATAATAAATAAATATCGTAAGCCTGAAACCGGCCCATTTGGTAAGTGTTTCCGCTAACGGAACGGGATACCAGAGTTCTATCCTTGGTTGAGTCATAGCAAAGACTAAAAAAAATTTTGCTAAAACTCTCAGTATTATAAGGTCAGGATCAAGGACAATGAAGCAATCCTGGGAAAAGAGTGGCACCATCCTCTACATCTCGGGTTAGTCGCTAATATAAAGAGATCCTCTACTGTAATCAGACACTTTAGTCTTTTATAAAGTCTGAAATTAGCGACCACCTCACCTAAAATAAGCAAACGCCATTTTTGATTGACGAATTTGACAAAATAACTAAATAAATATTTGAAATAAAAAAAACTTAATTTCTCAGATGTTAACTATACAATATCATTGCCCTTGTCTTATTTTTACGTCTCTATTTGGTACTTTGTTACATTGGGACCCGGGCTAACTTTGACCCTGACTCTAACTTTAACACTAACCCCCAATGACCCTGAACTTTATAGCTGACCCTAACGACGGTGTCAAAGTTAGCGCGGGTCCCAATGTAACAAAACACCCTCTATTTGTTAGTAAATTAAGTTTGCATTATTATGCCCCCCCCCTCCCCCCCCCGGATAAGAGTGAAATAATTTTTTAAAATAGTAATTTGCATTCAAATAACTCGTGTACAATGGACACTGCGCATATCTACTAAAAAAGAGTTGATATGCCATAAAAACTGGCAGATTTACCGAAAGAAAACAAAACTGTACTTGTTATTTTTTTTTTACGATTAGATTTTCTTTCTTATTCTGCTTTGAATCACGACTTTCATCTCTTTCGTTTTTGTTACATATTTTTTTTTACTTTTTGCGATTTATTTATTTGTTTTTCTTGCGTTTTCACTTTTCAATTATGTTTATTCTCTCTCTCTATCACTCTTTTACGAACACACACACTCTCTCTTTCTTTCGTACGCGCTCTCTGTGTTTCACTGCAAAAAACAAAACAAGCATTGCTTAATGTGAGTTCAAAAAAAAACCAACGAAAAAATAATACTGGCTGTCTCTCCAACCAAAAGAAAGGAAATAAATGGTTTTAACGTTTGAAGTTATCGTCTGCCAGCGTTCGCGTTGGCACAGCTCGTAGTATTCACTGTATTCCAAACATTAGTTTTATTCGTAAATATTCTAAATATATTTCAAGAACAGATATTGGATTTTTTTTATATATGTAGAAGTATTTGAAGGACAGAAATTTATAGAAGTTACCTTTATTTTTGATAATGTTGCATTGAAAAAGTATTTCACAGTTCTCTCTCTCTCTCTTTATCTCGTCGTTTTTACCGAACAGAAAATACATAAACTGTTTAGTTTACTAAATGAATAATGACTCTCACAACGTTGTCTCCTCCTCCTTCCACGCTGAAGCGACAGTATTTGAAGCACAGAAATTCATAGAAGTTACCTTTGTTTTTGATAATGTTGCATTGTAAAATGAAAATATTTCACATTTCTGTCTCTCTCTCTCTCTCGTCGTTCAAATGTTTAACCGAAGAAAAAGTGCATAAACTGTTTAGTTTACTAAATAAATAATGATTCGCTCTCCTCTCCCAACGTCGTCTCCTCCTCCTTCTATGCTGAAGCAACAGTAGCGAGCGGGGTCAGTTAATGGTTTAATTAAGTTAATTTTGATCTATTTAACAACTTCAGTTAGTTAGCTCAGTGGTAACGTCACCGCTTTTCAGCTAAATGTTACGGTTTCGATTCCAAGTCTCTCTGTCCAATTTATTTGTTGTTTATTTATTGAATTTCTTTTAGGAGCATGACACACGTACGTACACCTTAGCGTATTAATATATAGATTCTTAGAATACATTTCTGCCAGGATACATTGCTCTTAGAATACATTGCATTACTCTTAGAAGGAAATTTTACAGAGAGGGAACAAAAAAAAACAAACACTACTCCCAGAATACATTGCTCTCAGAAGGAAATTTCACAGAGGGTACCATCATTACTCAAGAATAGGAAAACAGAGCACCCCAAGAAAGCACCCCACCAGTGATACTACTCCCAGAATACATTGTTCCTAGATAACACTACCCCTTGAAAACATTACTCAGTAGCATTGGTAATCTTCTTTGTTTTCAACATGTATCTATTTGGGGAGAAAATAAAAAGGAGAAATAAGGTTTTGATTTTTTGAAGAATCAGATTGAATAATACGGTTGGGGTTGAACTTATTTATAGATACTAAGGCAGGACGTGATCAGCCGATTGATCGGATCGGGCCTATCAGATCTCTCGTCTAGTTAAAGTAAGGGCCGAAGTAGAAGAATGGCTTAACCACCAGGATCTCGTCCTAAGGCATCACAGGTCATCACCCACAGCCTACAGGTGACTGTTTTCGTTTTTTTACTCCTCTGCATGGGGTTGCAGTCAGCGAATTCGTGGCTCCACCAACAGGGCGAGCAAGTAGTTCAGGATGACTGGAAACAATGTCAGAATAAGCAAAGAAAGACTAGTGTCATTTTGGAGTTTTCCTTCTCCTAACCAACACTTAAGACTAGTCTACCCTAATTTTTAATCCACATCTGGGGAGAGAATATATGGATTCATTCCTTTCTCAAAAAGTGATGCAGTAGCCATGATAGAACCTGGTACGCCGAGCTGACAGTCTTCAACTATAACGATTACACCACGCCACTTCCTTTTAATATCAATACTAATGTGATAACTATCTACATTTGTACATAAGTTAGCATCTTTCATACACATTTAAAAAATGAGATCGTCCAATCACCAAAGATTAAAAGAAAAAAATATTGGGGTCTCTGAGTGCCAAAAATTAATTTAAAAAATGAGCTGTTTCATAGATGAGAGTTGTCCGCTAATTTACATTTCTCCAGTTTTTTTTTTTAGATGGTGAGCAATAAAAACACATTTTTACTATTGAATCATCTGAATGCATCATTTATTCAAAATTTCATTGTTTACTAGCATTTATATTGTCTTAGTGGTGTGAAGCGACTATCTCCCATCCACCGGGTCCCCAGGTGGCAGATAGAGGAATGGCCTTAAGATATGACGGTTGAATACCCAATAAGCAATCTCGGACTAACTGGCAGTCTACTGAGAGGGTGTATATGGGATATGCTCTAGTCAAGTATATCTTTGTGAAATGCATACAGATGCCCGCTGTAAAGTTTAGATTTGGTTGGTGACACACTTAGTGTCGATAACAATATCTCCATGCGCGCAGCAAGCCAGCTAAGGGCCTACCAGTGTGGATGATACCCCTCGAACTTGCACGTTAATAATATAAAAAAGGATCCGATAAAGAAAAGAAGTAGCCCTTTCCCCACCCCCCGGACAAAACTAGGTACCACTGCTAGTTAAACATATTGATGAAGATACTCTTGAATTAGCTTCCACTTCGTGTGTCTATGTTCAAACGATGAAAGAAGCAATGAAAAAAAGTGCAGCATTAATTAAGTAAGCACTTTTATTAGTACTATCATGAATATCTATTTTCATACATATAGGCAAAGGTAAGGAGTTAGTTGAAGCAAATTACCACATCCTGCAAAAATTGCAAACTCTAATAAATCCTCAACTTTGCATATAAGCAACACTTATGAGAAATATACTAAAAAATCATTTTACATGCAACTGCAACATATTAAATAAATGGTGCAACACAGATTTTCCGGCACCTTTGATAGCAGAGACTTGCCGGATTAATCTTTTGGCTGGACCATTTGATTTCACCTTAATAATTCATCAACACATCCCTAACACACTAATTATACACCTACCATGTTTCGAAAGCACCAGGGATTGCTAGAAACTTAAACTTTTTCTTTGATGGAAATTGACCGGTGTTTATGGTTAACATCACGGCTGACACTTGAATTCACCCGTGAAGCCATAGCTAGGTCTAAACTTAAACAAAATAAGATAATAACAAAAAAATCTGAAAATCGAAATGAATTCCCAAACCTGGGAGCCCTTGACCAATTCCCTGACCTTGCATGTGCATGTGATATTTAACATAGAATGATTCCCATTTCCAGGCCATTCTAGCTTTTTTTTTAACCAAAAATATTTACTACCCTACCACTAATCCTAGGTCCGAGTGGCAATACCCCCAACCCTTCCTTGACCCTACCACTAACCCTAAGTCCGAGTGGCAAGCCCCTCCTCCAAAAACCTTCCCTTAATCCTATTACTAACCCTAAGTCCCCTCCCCAAACAAAAAACCTTGTAAAAGCACACATAATCGTCTTAAAAAGTATTGCAGAATTTATCTCCCATAACAAGAAAAAAAGGAATTGGTTAATGCCCTAAAATGTTAGAATAGCCCGGAAATGAGGGATCATTTTACGTTAAATTCATATGTGAAACTGATCCCCAACTCTAAATTCTAAAATAATTGGTTGTATTTTTTCTTCATATTTTTCAGGGTCACACATAATCACCTAAAAAAGTAAAATCTGATTGGGGGGGGGGGGGGGTAGCCTTTTTTCCATACTGAAAATATCGACCGATATGTTTTAACCTCATTTTTGCTTTTAAATTTATTAAATTCTATCAACATTAGCTTTTTTTAAAAGAATGTTCAAATTTTTTTGGTGTGCCAAAAAGTTTAAAACATTAAAAATATGTTTGTGTCCTAAGAAATAAACAAACAAAAATTATTAAGAGAAAGATGCCAAGTGTGCATGCAGTGGGGGTGAGAGGTGGTGGAAACAGGAAGTCATTCTTTGATGATACAAAAGTCTTCTACCTCTCCTACCTCATCATGAATTGTTTGTGTTACACCGGCCGTTCTTTCACAGGAGAAACTGCACCGGTTGTCACTATAAATAGTGCGAGTCACCAGAGACACAGAGAAGACAAAGCACAGTATTGTAACTGTCTAGCCAAGTGCTAGTCACTTTCTTACTTTGTTAATACACTTGTTAAACCAACCCTCGACTTGACTTCCTTTATTTATTATTTACTGTTGGACAACTTCACAACAGTTTGAAATATGGCAAAATTAAGATTTCCTGAGACAGGGAGGAAAGGAAGTAAAACAAGACAAACCGACAGAGAGAGGAAAATGGAAGAGAGAAAAAAACAGGAAAAGAGAAAGAAAGATATAGTAAGAGAGAGAGGAAGAAAGAGGAATAAAATCGAGCCACAGCAGAAATCGGTCTTAATTTTAAAAAAATAATAAAAAAGATTTCAGTAGAACTCCTGCCTTTTCTGAATTAGAAAAAAAAGACAGAATTTTGCTAAAATGCGGAGATCTCACATCCCTGTAAGATATAATCTTAAGATAAAGGGAGACACCCACCAGCAAGTGGAAAGTAAACAAGCAAATTGATGGTGCACTATATATAGAGCCATCTAAGTAAACTAGTCTAATGGCAGCTAGATTATCGAGTTCCGGTGCTGGTGTATTTGAGCAGTACCAAATTTCTGCCCTCAAAAATCTCGGCCACACGCTTTTATTCCAAATTCGTGGCCATCAATAGACTGCCTCTCCTGCACCAAACGATCATAATAAAAAAGTCACATAAAATCGTTATTATTAAATACTAGCAGGGCAACCCAGTGTTGCCTGGGGCGATAAAAAAAAAAGTAGTAGAAATTAAATAGTGCGTGTAACATCTTTATATAAAAACTTCAATCTCTCTTTCACTAGTCCCCATTATTTCCCTCCCTCCACAACCCTCTCTTTCCCCTTTTCACATCTGATTCTTCTCTAAAAGTTTAGAGACCAAAGAACTAAAAGTTTAGAGATGCACCCCTATCGTACCAAAGAACTAAAAGTTTAGAGTCGCCCCCTCCAACTCCCTATGGCGTCATCGTCGGACTAGTTGTAGGAATGACATGGGTATTAAGGTAAAGCCGGGGAAAATGGACTTCCTCCTTCCTAGAACTCGTCTCATACAGACAGAATCAAGGCCGGTACCGGAATTTCTCTAGAATTAGTGTCTATAAATTTTTAATCCCCTCCCCCTCCACAGCCTCCCTCTGATGTCATTTCCGGTTGAATTTTAGGGAATGATTTGCATTTCTTTTTTCGGGAATAACTTGCAGTTTTTTTTACGAATTACTAAATAATATAAGTGTTTTCTATTTAAATTAATACATAATTAAATAGAAATTAAACTAAAAATAGCTGAAATAATCGACCCCATTCCCTGACTAAATCTGCCCCATAGCTGTGCATTTAGAGATTCAGGAATACTACCATTATCTTTCTTGGTTAATTTTACATAAGAATACACTTTTAGATTTTATCTAGATTCTCTAACTTTTTTTTTCTATAGGGCACACACACATCAGACATTGAGTTTTATATATATCGATTATGGACACCTTTAGTTTCCTTTTTATTTATTATCAAATTTGAACTTTGACATCAGCTTTTAATAACCTTTAGTATTGGGAGGTTAAATTGAAAAATTTTATAATTAAAATTTATTACAATTTGCTGGAATAATTTTTTTTAATGAAAATTAAATATCAATTAGAAATGGAATTTTTACTTGATTACTGAAAACCATCAAATAATTTGAATAAAATTTTTTTTATTTTTTTAATTTAATTATTTTTAGTGTGCAATCATCTATATCCGTTTGAAACCGTCTAAATTAAACTTAAAATGTTGTTGATGACCGTTGGTCACGAATTCGGGATAGGGGCATGTGAGCGAGATTTTCGAGGGCAGAGAGTTGATACTGCTCAAATACACCAGCACCCAAGTTTCTTCTCATAATTTTGTTTGGGTTAAAAAAGGTGCCGGACCACCAGTGCAGAAAATCGGTGTTGAACCTGTATTTTAAGGGGGGGGGGGGGGGGGGCATTAATGTCTATGACTCAACTTGGATTTTGTAATTTACATATTTTCAGTTTTTTTAGCTTCCATTTTTGGGAGTTCATATTTGTTAATATATTTATTCGTAAAAAGAGTTAATTAAATTTTGTTCTCTTCATTAAGATTTGCAGGATAACATCCTAATGGACATTTCTTGCTTAGGTTCAAATCCTGATAAAAATGGAAGAAAATAAAATTCAGCATTTGTATTTGTTAGTAAAGGTTTACAATCTGGCATACGTCAGTAAGTACTGACAGGTGTAGGTAGGTAGGTAGGTAGGTAGGTCGTGGGAATGGTATTAATGTAGAAGTTTTAAAGTTTTTACCTCTGGAACGGTTGTCATGTTTATGACATGTCCTCCCCATAATTGGAACATTTTACTTTCAGCAGTAGATGAAAATCTTGGGCCCTCAATTGTCACAACGGTGCCAGTTGGGTGGGTTTTCAAACCCAAATTTGTTGCTGTTTCACAAAGAATCTGTGAAAATTATCAAAACAGAAAAAAGGCAGAATTTTCAATAAGTATTTAACAATAGTTTGTCTTATTGTTTATTTTTCATAAAAAATATATTTTGATAACATTCTAACAGTAAGCAGAGTATCTTATATACCATTTTTTTATATTATTGGAACCCTGCAATGTGCTAATTTCCCTAAAAATAAAAATGAGATTCTACATGTAAACAACCTGAAAAAGTTAGTGGTAAAAAAATTTTTTATTTAATTTTCGCATATAAATTTAATGTAAAATGATCACCTAGATAGCGTTTTCAAGGCCTGATTTGGAAATACTTAATAACGTCTTCCTGGTGACCTGAAGTGAGTTTGCATTATGTTTCTATGCAAAAGTGATCCCCCACTCTAAAGTCTAAAATATTGTTTTTGTTAACTTTTTAGGTTGCTTACATGAAATTGCCTAAAAAAAATAATCTTTTTTTTTTGGGGGGGGGGGGGATTTAAAAAAGAGTGCAGAATTATAGTTTTACCTTTTTTGTTTTATTTTAATAAATTTTCTAGAAAAATATTCAAATTTTTACTATCACACCAGACTCCTATTCATATAGAAATTTTCGTATTATTTTATTTTAGTGATTTTAACTAATTTTACCTTCAAACTTGTCAAAAATTAATTTAATTTTTAGTTGGGGATGTAGTTTACTGTTCAAATTTAACAAATTCATCCCTCATAGTAAATTTTTAGCGGAAGTGATGTTATTTCAAATTATCTCCCTTTTATTAAGCAGATTGTATTTGTAACTTATCAAAGTGACGAGGTTACAGTTGCGGGACCATGAGCTTGGCATACTAGATTCGGGTTGTCGCGGCTACTGGATCACTTTCACAAATCTATATATGCTCTCTCTAGCTATGGATGAAATAGTAAGCTTTGGTTGTCCAAAAAAAAAAACTGAAATAACACCAGTCTTTCTTTGCCTGACATTGTTTCCAGTCGTCCTGGACTTCTCCTTTCCACTGGACTCAAACAATGCCGGTTCAGAAAATGTGTTGTTGGGGATTGTACAACTTTGCATCACTATAGACGCCCTGTGCAGGTACCCTTGGAGGTATCCATTGTTTTTCAAGACTGAAAGGAGGAAAAAAAATTTGTCTCCATACTTTCCTCTGCCTTTTAGTACAAGGGAGATAATTTTGGAGTAAATCCTTGTTGCTAAAAATCTATTATTGGAAGCCGGGGGGGGGGGGGAATACTTTACGTAAAATTTCAACAGTAAACTAGCCCCCCCCCCCACCACCACCAAAAAAAACTTTTCACGACTATGTGACTTACACATTGAATTAATGTTGTTTTTTTATTCATTTACTATTAATTGAATATTTCTTGAAATCAAAGCGACAATGGCATAAAATTAAACAAAATTTTTAAAATCCTATTTAAAAGATAATTTAATTACAAAATGAAATCCACTAGAATGCATTTCAGTTTATTCATAAACAAGTTAGCTATTTCCACTTTGTTAATAGTAAAAACAATATTTTTTAAATTAATTACTTCGTGACCCTTCGAAATTTGAAAAGAATTTGGAAGCAATTAAGCAATCTGATAGAAAGTCATTTCTGGCTTTAAAATTCTTAGAAAATACTTATGTATTAAAAGATTGAAAATATTTGAAGTTTACATCTAATAATTTTATAAAGATTAAAACAACATTACTGTCACAATATTAGTTATGGTTTTATAAAAATTTGGGTAAATTAATAATTTAATGACCAAACGATACCGTAATAATTAAATTAACTTTCAAAAACATTTTAAAAATAATCTGTTAAAAAAAAACAAAAAAAAACGGCATAGTTATTAAAAAAAAAAAAGAAGCGAAACAAAAATGAATTGTAAAATGACTTCTGAGCAACGCCGGGTAGAAACAATTACTAACTAATAAAAACATCAATTTCTGGTACTGTTCCAGCTTTTAAAACAAACTTTTTGTTCGCCTTTTTCCGACTGTTTATGTAAACAGTCGGAAGATGCCGAAACACTGATCCAATGACAAATAAATGTAATTGATTCTAGCGATAATAAATACATCGCGTTAGGACAGGTGATTCATTATCCCGAAGGACTGAAAGAAATTTTGCCAGGAAAGAAAATTCTGAGTCAAAAATAAACAAAAAAACTTGCACAACATGCAAACATATCTGCAAGTTCACAAAAAGAAATAATATAACTGATCAATATTCTTGGTGATGTACGAACGCAAAATGCAGTGTAGACATTAAAAATTAATTTTTTTAAATTTATCAGAAATTTTTTTTTTTAAATTTATTTACTAATTAAAAGTTGTTTCATTAATTTTCTTCATCAAAAAATACATTTTCATAAAAATAAAATACGGTGAGTGTTTTTCTTGCTTTGAAAGTTCTTTTATTCGGCTTTTTCTGGCTGTTTACGTAAATCTGTGTTAGCAAAAGTCAGTTTTATCTGGTTCAAAAGCTGGACCAGTACCCAATTTCTATATGAAGTGAAGAGATATTAGTAGATATATTAGCTGTTATATGTATTGGCGGTTGTATTGAGAGATGGGAAGCCTTTCAGACACAAATCATGGAGGGGTCAATAGGGTCAATGCACAGGAAGCTGATGATCAGTGGACAAACATGACGTCATATATTCAAAGGTGACAGAATTCTGCGATGAGTTTTGCCCTCAGTTCTTAGAGAAGTGACCAAGTGAAAAGACATGTTAAGTATGATCTACCGAAATTGTAATCTAAAAAGCGATACACTTTACAAATTGACTCTCTCTATTTCTTTCTTTCTTTCTGCCTATGAAGAGTACCACTTAAAAACGATCACAGTTTGTTGTAATTAGCCAACGATGATTTAATTAAGTGTAACTTGATTGGCGGTATGCAGCTCAATAAAACCTTCATTCTCAGAGACGCGCTGTCGAGTTCAATGCATTCTTTATTATAAGAAAAGTATGTCGGATGACTCTACATCTAAGCAGGTTTCGGGACACACGTGTGGTGAAAAGACCTTGGTACAAAGACAGCAACATTCGGAGACACGCAAAAACTGTTGGCGGCCTCAACAAGGTATGGTTTTAAATCAATTAACTGTTTCGTCGTTGCCTGCGCAATAGATATAAAATACTAAGGACTAAAAAATTATGTCACAAAAAAAATTCTTTTGATGATAGAAAGATATTACCTTTGACAATTTAGAACAAAATGGTGTATGCATTGCCATGTGACAGACACCCTTAGGGGCTCCATCTGAACCATCATAGAATGTTTGAGTTCTTTTCGTAGTTCTGAGAGAATAAAAAGAAAATTAACAAAAAATTTGATCAATATTAAAAGTTTGAATAAAAATGATTTTTTTCTATAAAAAAGAATATTTCTAACAATTAGCTGTATACAATTAGTTGAACACAAGTCACTATTTTACCCATAGCTGTGGGCAAATTGTGAGTTCATACCGTATTAACGTATTAATTTGTAATTAAAAATTCAACCTCTGCATAGCCGATTACATAATTCAGATGTGCTCACAAACTGGAGGGGGGGGGGGCAACAGGTCTTGTGTATCCTTCATCCCTAATATATATCAGGGATGATGGATATATATTTGTGTGTTCTATAAAAAATATATATTTAAATTTATACTCCTTATAATATCCAAAAATGTTTCAAATTGCAAGCTCAATGAGGTTGTATTACAACCTTCAGAGCATATATACTTTATAGTTGCATTCCAATGACCATAGGATTGGAAAAAATAAATTAAAAATTTTATTTTGTGAGATGAAGAAATACAGGTATTCGCTGAAATACGAAAATAAAGAAATTGAAACAATAAATGAAAATTATGGTTTTGGATTGATTTTTCCTGTGGTCAACTATAAAGTATTGTTAATACGTAAAAATTAATTAATTAATTATATATATATATATATACATATATATATATATATATATATATATATATAAACAGACCAAATACAGTTAAATAAATATGATCAGCACAAAAAAAAAACAAAGACACCACAGAGGAAGAAATGGACCAGAAAGGAAATTAGACTGGAGTGCTATTACAAAAGCAACTCCATACACACATATAGAAAATAATCCCAAAGTTATGCGATTGCTTTTCCAAATATCCTATATATATTTGAAGAAAACTCCAAAACCATTAAACTTGTGGGACACACATCTATCAGGGCAGATAGCATTTGTATATCATTTTTTAGATACTGGTACAATTTGTGACTACAAACCGACTTTTCGACAGCAAGAAGATGCTGAATGAAAACGTCCCGGCCTCAAAATCAAAACAAGACGCCACTATCAAACCGGATAATGAAACATTTAAAGCAAGAAAAAAAACAAAAATAAACAGTTACCGTATGTAAAATTTTATGAAAAAATATTTATTTTTTGACAAAGAAAATATAATGCAACAACTGTTATAATTTTTATTTTTACAAGAAAGTTTTTTTTCATGAGAAAGTTAAGGTTTGTTTAATTATTTTTTGTTTCGATAAATTGTTTTTTTTTCTGCACTGATACATCTTTTGAACCAGACCTACTAGGTTAGGGTTAGTTTAGGGTTAGAGTGAAAAAAATAAATATTTTTTTTACATTTTTTAGTCCTTTGGGAGACTGAATTGTCTGTCCTAAAACGCTAAAATTCATTATTTCTTTAACCAATTGTTTTAAATTAATGAATTTTACGATTTACTCAATTCGCAATTGCCATCTGCTGCAATCTGATTGGCTAACATGTCGGCATCTTCTGGAAGATGACGACGAAAAATCGGTTTCAGCATGGGTCACCAACTGTACCAGTACCATTTTTTTCTTATAAAAGTGTTCACCTTTAATTTTAATGAAATTTGAAGTAAACATTTAAATGCATACAATTGTACAGACTCCAAATCTGAGCAAGTTTCAATTATTTTAAAACTACTTCATAGAGTTTTAACTCTAATATAAATAAACTCTATTTTCACAATTTTAATTATAATAATTTTTTTATTGCTTTTAAGTATATGTAAATTTGAGGATGAAAAAAAGGGTCCACATGTACCTGTCAATAAATTGATCCAGAATGACAATATCACCTGGAGCAATATTCTCTTGTAAAGAACCACAAGCAGTTGTGGCCAAGATATGGGTGCAGCCTTCTTCTTTAAGAGCATGAATATTAGCACGATAATTCACTGAAGATGGCATAATGGAATGCTTGGCTCCATGTCTGAAGAAAAAAAATCATGAATAAAAAGAAAGAAAGAGTAAGGAAGGCACAAATGAAAGAAAAACACAAGAAAATGTTTAAGCGATAAATATTGATAAAAAAAAAATTACAACTTCTTTGGAATCAAAATATTTGAGTGCATTATTAGGTGATTGAGAGAATAACTGAGCAGCAAATGAGCATTGATGAAATGAAATTTGGCTTTATGGCTGGGCATAGTACACTGGTGCTAGGTTTGTTCTGAGACAAATGCAAGAGTTTGACTAAGATCAAAGTGTAGTATCTGTTCCGATGGATACTACACCCTATAGACTGGTACCGTCTTGGCCTTTGGACCTTGATTCCGCTGGTCTGTGGGTTTGTCCTGTGCAGTTCTAGGAGGTCCACCCTCCCAGGCTTTGCCTTCTCACCCTTTGAGAAGGGGTTAGTTTATTGCTAATCGCCTGAGGCACCCCTACCAGGGAATGCAGATGGGGCTGCCCAGGCAATTTTTTAAGGTCATAAGTGCTCTTCCTCTAGGGTGCTGACTTATCAAATCCCACTTTCTGATCTAGTGTCACATCTTACCGCTGTGGGAGGTAGATAAATACCTGCAAGAGAAGTTCCTTAGTAAGAAGAAGAACCTGTGTTTTGGTTTTGTGGATTTGGAGAAAGCTTATGTCGGAGTGCCTGGAGATGTTGTCTGGTGGGCATTGTGTATACTTGGGGCAAACGAGTGGTTGGTGAAGGTTGTTCAAGAGATACGCAAAGCCATGTTAGAATGAACAGCAAATTTAGTGAAAACTTTAATGTTAAAGTGGGAGTGCATTGCGGCTCTGTACAGAGTTTGTTCATTTTCATCTGTGTCTTGGAGGCATTGTTCAGCGAGTTCCACACGGGTTATCCAGAAGAGATGCTGTATGCTGATGACTTAGTACTTGCCTGTGAAACAATGGAAGGTTTACTTGTTAAGTTCAAAATTTAGAGGAATGCTATGGAAAGTAAAGGCCTGAGAATGAATGTCACCAAGACAAAAGTTTGATCAGTGGTTGTAATTTTGGAAATCCTCCGGAAAGAGGAAAATTCCAATGCTCAGTTTGTGGTAAGGAAGTCGGGTGCAACTCAATTTTCTGTGGTACTTGTAAGTATTTGATACATAAGTGCAGTGGAATTACTGGTAGATTGAGAGAGGACGACCAGTTCTGTGTGCAAGAAGTGTAAGATAACAGGGATAAATATGAATTCAGATGTGGAGAAAATCTGTGGATGGTGAAGTTATTGAGGTTGTTCAGAAATTTTGTTACGTTGGTGATACCATTGGGGCATAGGGTGAAGCAGGTGCTAGTGTGATAGCTAGAATTAGGAGTGGATGGAGTAAGTTATGGGAACTTTTGCCATTACTAACCAGCAGAGCATTATCCCTGTTGACCAAGGGAAGAGTTTATCAGGCATGTGTATGCAGTTTGATATATGGAAGTGAAACCTGGAAGATATGCATTACATAGAGAGAAATGATATGAGAAGGATACAATGAATGTGTAATGTGAGTCTTAAAGACAAACTTACATCTGATGAGCTCAGAGGAAGATTAAATTTGGACAGTATAGGGAGACATGTGCAGAACAGGAAACTTCGATGGTATGGCCATGTTGAAACAATGGATGAGAGTTCCTGAGTTAGTAGATGTAGAACAATTGAGGTAGCAAGGTCAGCACACAATGGAAGGCCAAAAAAAAAAAACATGGGAGAAAATGATACAGATGAACTTGAGAGAAAGAGAAATAAATAGACCTAGAGATAGGTTAGCTTGGAAGTCAATTTCTAAAAGCCGTCCAACACATGTCAGCATGTAAAACGGATGTTAAACCGAATATAATGATGATCTCCCTTACAAAATGTAGCAGCACCCATTGTAGGAGTGACCTTTTCTTTACAATCACACCATCATGAAAAAACACTCGTTATTTTTTTAAACAGGGCAATTTTTTAAAGTTGATACTCTAATAATCTCAAGATCTCTGTAGATTTTGATACCAAATGAGTCATTTTTTTGTTAAATATGATTCTTGAAGTGGTGTATAATTTGAACCACCATGCATGAAATATGAATTTTAAATTTGAACCACCATGCATTAAATAGCATCATCCAAGTGGTCCACCATACTTGAAAGAGTTAAACATTTTATTATTTAAACAGAGCTCTGGAGTTGCTAATGCTCGACTCATGAAATGTCCAATTCTGAAGTAAAATCTTTTTTCACTAATAATAATTTTGATTTGATTTTAAAGCAAATGGGTGTGCTTTTCAGGGTTCTGGGAATTCAATGTTTTTATTATTTTCATTTTTAATGAACGTAATCTAGAGAATATAATAATTTTTTTTTTAAATGATCGATGATGAAAAATACCACAACACAAAAGAAATATCAACATTTTTAGCATTATTAAGTGGTGGTCATCTTTTTATTTATTTTTTTTTAAATAAAAAACAAAACAAAATAAAAACAACCACTACATGACACAAAATTTGATTATTTTTTTTGCATTGGGGCATTTTTACCATGGATCATTTTTACCATGGATCATTTTTTTTTTTTAGTTTATAGTCAGTCAATTTTCACAGACTGACTCCTAAAGCAATGAATTTGCTCTGATATCAAAGCTCTGGTTTTAATGTGCCCTATTCTTTTTTTAAATGTGTTTTAAAATGTATTTTAATGGACTAATATGATTTCTATTATTTCTTATTGAAAAATTGACCCAATATTCAATAAAACAATATTCAAATAGATTTATGGAATGATTTAGTTTGAATATAAAAGTTCTATTCTATCATCAGAAGAAACGGTGCTTATTTATATTGACGCTCAAGTGAAATATGGCAGTTCAAAATAAAATAACAGGGAAACTTACTTATCAGTGAAAAATATTAGTGTACACCAAAAATTACGGAAAATAAGAGTAGAATTTTAATAAAAAATAAAATTAATTTATTATTCGGAGTCTACAAACTCCGAACGACATTCGCGTCAAGCCAGCAAGTGTAGAAGATTATCTTCCTTCTTTTAAAGTAAAGACGACACACTGGCTTGTTGTTCAGAGTTTGTGGACTCCGAATAATAAATTAATTTTATTTTTTTTAATTAAAATTCTACTCGGAAAGTATTCCGTAATTTTTGCCGCACATTAATATTTTTCTAACTAAGTATATTCATAAGTTTTCCTGTTATTTTATTTTGAACTGTCATATTTCACTTGAGCATCAATATAAATAAGGATCGAAGAAACAAAAGGAAAATTAAATTACTTACCGAATCAAAATAACACAATCCACATCGTTTATTGTACCCGTGATCAAACTTTCTGAGGGCTTTTAAATGAAGGTAAAAAGTCATTATTTAAAGAGGGAGAAGAAAAAAAAAACACACACACATTGCAAAAAAATTACAAATGATGAAAGTTAGATAACTGACTTAACTGAGAATATTAATAAAATGAACAAAAGACAATTGACAAAACTGCAATAGCTGGGTTCATAAAAAATACAATTTTCGGAAGGATATGGCTTACTATTAGTAAGTGTTAGAGAGGAAAACAAATTGACTACGTATAGATTTGGCAGCTGAAACGAACAGATTTAGTCTGACATCATATCTGACATCACCCAAACCTTCCCAAACATAAACAAAACACATTTTCAAATTGACTTGGTCTCAGAATAACATTTTTTCCAATAAAAAGAATTTATATTACTTACAAAACATACAATTTGACAAAGGTTTATAAATAAAACATGAATACCTATTTTCCTACAACTTCTGTCATTACTAATCGCTGTCAACTAAGAGAGAAGCGTATCAGGCATATGTGCGCAATGTGACAACATATAGAAGCTCGGCCTTTTGGCCAAGATCAAAGTGTAGTATCTGTTCCGATGGATACTGCACACCATAGACCAGTATTGTCTTGGCCTTCGGGGCTTAATTTACGCCGGTCTATGGGTCTGTCCTGTGTAGTTCTAGGAGGTCCACCCTCCCAGGCTTTGCCTTCTCACCCTTTGAGAAGAGGTTAGTTTATTGCTAATCGCCTGAGGCGCCCCTACCGGGGAATGCCGACGGGGCTGCCCAAGCAATTTTTTAACGGTCATAGTGCTCTTCCTCTAGGGTGCTGACTTATCAAATCCCATTTTCTGATCTAGTGTCACATCTTACCGCTGTGGGAGGTAGATAAATAAATAGAAGCAAAACCTGGGTTGAAGATATATATTGCCAGGCTAGAAATGATATGAGAATGATAGTGGCAGAGGCATTATCAAACATACAGAGGTTGGACTGCGAACGACGGTCCCAGAAAGTTAAGACCTCCCAAATCCGTTGGAGTGTCAATTCTTTCCACATTCTTTGCAGAGCTTGGAATATTGTGGAGTTTGGGAGGTCTTAACTTTCTGGGACCGTCGTTCGCAGTCCAACCTCTGTATGTTTGATAATGCCTCTGCCACTATCACTGGAATAGTTTACTTGTCAATCGCAGTTTGTTTCGTTTGGAGAAGTTACTGAACCTGAGCAAAATTTTGTTACGGTTAGAAAGTGATTCTTCCCTTTTCTGTCTCAGAGTAGAAATTCTGCCCATGTACTTCTTTGTGCAGCTCTCTGATAGTGATGAGTCTTATTTATCATAATAGCTGTCCTCCTGTGACAGAGTTGAGGGTCTCGAATGTCACCGTCAAATAGCTTCTGGAGTGCATGCCATTCTTAGCTCATTACGGATAACTACCGAGTCTGTCAGCTGCACATTTCTTTATTTTTTCTGCCTATACTATTTTCCAACCCTAGCAACTACCTAAGCTGGACTTCATGCAAAATTCGATGCAATTCCACATAATTTCATTAAACAAAGGAAATAACTTTCTAAAATCTCGAGTTATTCCCCTTAGATTGTGAACTAATTTCCTACTTGAAAAGTAGCATTTTTTACAACATGCCTAAAATAAAATAAAAGTAGGTTTTCAATAGAGAAAATAGTATCCTTATGGCTATATTGTAGTTTCTGCTGAATGACTCTTCTTAAAAGAATATTTCTTTCCATTTCTAATAACTGCCTAATGTATGGAAAGCTGACAGAGCGTGTATTGAATCCAACAATTGGATACTCAAACAATTTTGGACACCATGATATACATATATTTATATATATATATATATATATATACAGGGTGTTTCAAAAGTCTTGGGAACATAACGGTTTTTAATAACTCAAAAACTATTAGGAGTTGAAAAATGAAATTGGTACCGTTGGAAAGGTTAAAGTTTCAAGTTTTGTGGGGAATCTTCAAAGTTGCTCAATATGAGCACCATTCGTCACACGGCAGACATCTAGTCGATAGTCCATTTCCTGCCAAACGCGTTCCAGCATCTTGACGTCAATGGTTCCCACAACTGCCGTTACTCGAGCCTTTAGTTCGTGAATATCTCTTGGAAGGGGCGGCACATAGACTTGTTGCTTGACAAAGCCACAAAGGAAAAAGTCACACAGGGTAAGATCTCAGTACCCCATATGCGAGTGTTATGCTTGTTAACTTTCCCATTCAGATGGAAGGTCGCCTCATCGCTAAAAACAAGCCGGTCATCAAAGCCGTTATCTTCCAACTTCTCTTGCATTGCAATGCAAAAGTCACGGCGAAGTGGCTTATCAGTGTCCTTCAACTTTTGGACCAACTTGAGCTGGTAAGGTACCATTTGCAGTCGTTTCCTTAAGACACGCCAGACAGTTGCTGGAGCAAGCTGAAGTTCCCTGCTGGCTCTTCTCACTGATTTACGGGGGCTCTGCTGAAAGGCTGTCCAAACTTGCTCAACTGCATCTTCTGAAGTTGAAGGGCGACCTGTTCGCTTACTTGGGCACAAACACCCATCTTTCACAAATTTAGCATGCCATCTGACAATGGATTTCCTTTCAGGGGCTTCTTTTTTAAATTTCCTGCGAAATGCACGCTGAACACATGTCCACGATTCAGGCTTTGCAAATTGGAGGACGCAAAATGCCTTGTCTTGTTTAGAGAACACCATTACTGCACCTGGAAAGATAACACGAAAATCATTAGTATGACCAAAAACTTGATTAAGCAAGCTTTAAAATGGCACCAGTTTCATTTTTCTACCTGGAATAGTTCATGAGATATACGCATTTGTAATGTTCCCAAGACTTTTGAAACACCCTGTATATATATATATATGCAAAATGAAAAAAAAAAAAGCCAAAAACTATATTATTTATGTGTTCATCAACGTTTCGTCTTTATTGTAGACTTCCCCAGGATGAAGAAAAATGCAAAAAATCAGTTATTAATTTTGATTTGCCTGAAATTGTCCAAGTTTCGGTATGGCTGTGGATGAGAAAAAGCAAAAAACTGAAAACCACGATTTAGGCTAGTCCGTTATCAGCAACAGTCTGTGCAGTTCAAGGGGAACGAAGAGTAAATGGTGTGACAGCTTGGATTTATTAGTTCCTATATCTATTTTTAGCTTAGGGAGTCTGTCTGGGTCAAAATATGTCAAAGACGAGCTAGGCCGATAGTAGATGGAGGGGGGGGGGGGGCAGTCTGAATTTATTATCATGCTTTAAGTGCTCAAAATACCATCATTTTGTTAGGAAATGAATATCCTTTCAGGTGCATTCATGAATAATAATATACATTATATATTTTTAAGAGTTTTGAGCAAATAAAGGCAAAAAAATGTTAACGCTATTTTCAGCAATTTACGTCACTTTTTTTTAACCCCCCCTTCGTTTAAAAGACTCGTACCATTGCTGTATGTGGAATTTCGTCCTGAAATTTGGAAATTAATCAGGGAAAGTATCAATTTTAATGTTTGTCGGTGTACAAAGTAATTCGGCTCATTCATTTTTTTGAAATTTTAAAAATAAGACTTCAACTCGCCGTCGGTTGAACATTTTTGCAAAATACATTTCCGTCGCCCAATTAGTAAGTAAATCAATCATTTTACTTTTTTATGCATTAAAATTATAATTGTATATATGTGTTCTCTTTTGGTAGTCATGATATTTAATTACCCTATCCGGAAAAAAAAAGCGTTTTCTATTTATAGTTTGAAAAACATTGTAGTAGCTGCAGTAATAGCAGCTATAAACACGAGGCGATTTTTGTTTATTTTCATTCTAGAACGAATTTTAAAAATTTTAAAATATGAATATAAAAAATGTTACATTTTTCGTACCCAACTAGTAAATAAATTAATCTTTTATCTTTTTTTATGCATTAAAATTATAATTGTATGTTGTTTTATCTTTCCGTAGTAGTAATTTTAAATTACCTTATCCGAAAAAATAGTCCTTTTTTTGAGCGAAAGTCAACAATGGCTGCTAGTATTGCTGATATAACATCAGCAGCAGCTAACTAGTCTTGTAAAGCTTTGTAAAAATAAGACAAAAATATTTTGTGCTTAAAAAAGTTCATCCTATTTGGTTCTTTTATAAAAAATACTTTAAAAAATACTGGTTTTCACTCAACTTTCGAACTTCTAGTAGTAATGACTTTCTAGTCGCCAAAAAAAAATTAAGATTCTACTTTTTTAGGCGATTACGTGTAAACACCCTTAAAGTCTTGGCGAAAAAAAGAAAAAACAAAACAAAAAATAATTTAGAATTTAGAGTGGGGGATCAGTTTCGCATATAAATTTAATGTAAAATGATCTCCGATTTCCCGGCCATTCTTGCCTTTTAGTGAAATTTATAAAATAAATAATTACTCTACCATTAACTCTAGGTACGACTAACAAGCCCACCTCCTAAAAATGCCTTCTTGAACGTATCGTACCATTAACCTTAAATATGAGTGGCAAGCCACCCCCTAAAAAACTCCCTTAACCCTAACACTAAGTCCAAATGGCAACCTCCATCCAAAATAAAACCCCTTCCTTAACCTTATCACTAACCCTAAGTCCGAGTAGTAAGCCCTAATCCTACAAAAAAGCCCATTAAAACCAAACATAATCGCCTAAAAAAGAATCTCATAAAAAAAAACGCACAGGATTTATTTGCCATAGAAAAAAATTGATTAATGCCCTAAAACGCTAGAATGGCCCGGAAATAGTGAATTATTCTACATTAAATATATGTGAAACTAATCCCCCACTCGAAATTCTAAATGAATTGTTTTTTTTTTTCTTTCTGCTAAGTTTTCAGGGTGTTCACACTTAATTGCCCCTAGCCCTACCACTAACCTGAAGTTCAAGTGGTAAGCCCCCCCCTCCTCCCACAAAGACCCTCATAATCGTCTAAAAAAAAAAAGGAAAAAAACAAGAAAAACACACAGGATTTATCTCCCATAGAAAAAATAATTAACTGTCCTAAAACGCTAGAATGGCCATGAAATGGGGGATTATTTTATGTGAAACTGATCCCCACTCTAAATTCTTAAATAATTGTTTTTGTTTCTTGTACATAAAATGTATTACAATTCAACTTTGAGTTTTCTAACTTCTTTCTTTTAATGGATACATGGTATTTTTAAGGTATTGCAGCATATTTATGTGCACTTAGTGCAGATTACTTGGAAACCATTAATTTCTGGAGATTTTCAGTGGCACATTCTGATTCCTTGTACAAAAATACATTTATATGGTAAATTTCATTACTTAATCTTGTATTTTAACAAAGATATAACATTTTTACTGAAAAATTAGTGTAAAAAATGTGATGAAATGCATATGGTCTTAAAGAAGGGAAAATATCCAATCGTGTGAGGCACAAAAATAGTCATAACTTCCTTATTTTTAGTCAGATTTAAAAAATTTAAAAAGATTCTTTCTTAGATCATCAAGCTCTTTCTATGTATGCCATTATTGAGATATTTTAAGCAATTTAAATTTTTTCATGTGTATTGCTACTATATGAAGTAGGGTAGAGCTTATTTGTAAGGATATCGCCAACTGCCATTAGCTAAAACTAATTCGAGCTCCGGCACTTGACAATGTTTACATTGAGATATTACTTACATTCAGTCAGTGTCATATGATAATGCAGGGGTAGGAGCGCCGACTGTCAGCTCCACGGTTGAGTTTGAATCCCGGCTTGAGGCACTAACTGGTCTAGCCGCACTGAAGAGCTGGGATACAGCGAAACAGTCTGTATGTGGATGACTATATATATATATATATATATATATATATATATATATACATATATATATATATATACACACACACACACACACAAATTGCATACTTTCACCAGAGAACTTCACCACATGATTAAGAACAAAACTTCTGCCTATGGTGTGGTTGATCTGTTTTGTGTCAACACATATGGATTAGCAGTATATACTGAAGTACTTGCTAAAGTTCTCTTCGGGGCTGTATTTTTTTTTTCTTGCAGAGAGGTTTTGCCGTCCTCCCACATACAGCGCCTGGTATTCCCAAATGGATGACCATTTAGCACTGGCCAAGTTTAACGTTGCTTAACTATGGTGATCTAACGAGAACTGGTGTGTCAATGTGATTATGCTGTATATGTATTATACTAAATGTGAGTTAATCAATTTTGTTTCCCTAAGTTTTTTTTTCCTATATACTTTATTTAATAACACAGAATACATGTTAAAATATAACTTACTTCTGGGATTGAGTTATGTTTAAAAAAAAATTCTGTTTTAATTCTTATAATTAGACTAATTTATAATTAACTGAAAAAGATACTTATCTCTCTCTCTCTCGGCTATCTATCTATTTCTCTCGCCCCTCCCACTATGTTTATTCAATCTCTAATATTTATTAATGTCTCTGTGACAAGGCGATACTTATAAGGATCATATTAAGAATCACCTTGCTCTGTGAGCATTAAGAGAAAGAGTTGACTTTTTTAGCGTTGTCATCTAATTTACATGTGTCTGTACACACCACAAACACATATGTAAATTAGATGGTAACTCTTTACTAAAAATAATAATAATAATAATAATATAGAAGTAAATGTAAAATAGTATTAATCTCTCGGCTCGCGAGCTGAAATAGAAAGGCAAGTTAACAACAGAAGCAAACAAGAAACACTCACGACGAAACATGTTATCACTTTGATCGCTGGACTTGTAAAGAACATGTTAGCGTTCTGGCATGTTCATTTATACAGGATTCTATACAAGGGGAGATCACTCTGATCGCCAAATGAAATCATGGCAGCCCGATGTAAGGGAGATAATCAAGAAATTATTTTAGTGATGCAAGCAAGACGGTCTTGAAAAGATATGTCACAGTTTATGAATTTTTTATAAATACTGGTAGTGGTTGTGACTCAACGGCTCACAGGTATGTCTAAAATATATATAATATAGGATGAATTATACTTGAGGCACTCCATTATGAGTAACGATCAAAAGGACACATTCGTCCTTGACATTGATTTATTTTATTTCCGATTGAATTATAAACAAAACAATATGCACATTTGCCTTTGCAGAATGGTTTTATTTATAAGCACAAAAATAGAAATTGCCTCAGTCTAGAAAGATTTCCCCTTCATTGACCAACGACAGAGAAGATGTGTAGTATCAGAACAGATACTACACTTTGCTCCTAGTCGAAAGGTCAAGGACTGTTTTGAAAAAGTTATTTTCTCTTTGCCTTTTTAATACAATCCAATATTTATTTAAATATTTTTGTAAAGCATTAATTTTAGCGACGATAAATTATTGATCGTTTGTTTATACATTTTTTTTAATAAAAAGTTTAACTTTTTTTTATTTTGCAAAAAAATGTGCGCATAACAAAACGTGCTTGTAAATAAACCTATTCTGTGAAAGAAAGTGTGCATATTGTTTTGTTTATAATTCAACCGGAAGTAAAAGAAATCCGTGTTGGGCAAAATGTGTCCTTTTAGTCGTTGCTCATTGTGGGATACCTCAAGTATAATTCATCCATAACGTATATATAAACCTCCACCTATTTCAAACCTCTGAATCTCCACAGGCCAGTCTGACAAACTATATTTCAATACTGAAGGAATGAAAGGTCTGTATCAACATTTTGGCTGATATAACAACCCAGATAAGAATAGTAGTTTAACTAATTAAAATTATCAATATTCTCCTAAGAATTTCTAAAACAAAAAACAATCGATGATTAAAATTACCTTTCCAAATGGTGTTGTCACATCTTTGGTAGATTTATTCTCCAAAATGTCCAATTTGTTTAAACCACTTCCACCAATGATTCCAATCTGAAAAGTTAGAGAACAAACATTAAAAAAAAAAAAATTTTAAATAAAATTAAAAAAAAAAAAAAATCACCATTTTACAGATTAATTTTTCTTAAACCGGAAATGAAAAAAGAAAATCAGAATTTGACAACAATTTTCTTGCCAATCATTATTTTTTCTGTTTTGTATTTTTGGGAAAAATCCAATATCAAACATTAGTCCTTTTCCGTTTAACAATTAAAAAGAAAAAGAAACTCAACCCTTTTTTGGGGGTTAGTTAATGTTAAAACACTATTTATTGTAAATGATTCATTGAACACAAGTTGCTATTTTACCTATAGATTGTGTGTTCATACTGTTACAATAATAGTATGGTAGCAAGGAAAAAAGAGACAAGCACAGATTTAATTATTTATTTCAAGGAGAAATGTTTGACTATTTGTACGTGTGTTGCATTATGAGAGTTTATTCAAGACCTTGAGTTCAATAATAATAGTCAGTTGTCGTCTGCTGTGGTGATGAGATGCTCTTCAGTCAGTTGCTTTGATCCAATTGCTTCAGTGATAGTAGTAGTAACAGTCAGTTCTGGTCTGCAGAGGCAACTAGATGTTTTGATACTTATTTATTGATATATTTTATTGATGGGTGTCCGTTTGTCCCAGTCAGAGATGACGTGCTGATTTTTCGTCGAGCACGTTTTTTTTTATAGTCAACCTTATAACGTGATTGGCTTAAAATTGCCTTTTTATTTTATTTATGAGGTAACAGTCTTTTGATTGGTCCAGAAATGCAAATTTACAACTGCTATGTTGTCTATTGGTTAGAAAAAATTTTTAATATCTTGGAATGGGATTTTGTCAATGATTGTGTAAACAATACCTTTCCCAAAAAGGTATTAGTGAGTAAATGACCATAACAGATCCAATAGGACTTGAACACTGCATAGCCAATTCCATAGTCTGCAACCACACACACTCAACCACACACACTCAAATAACCTTGAAAATGAAAACAAGCACACACATTGACTCTAAGAAAAAAGATTCTTGTAAATATGAATTGAATATTTTTTTTAAAGATATTGGTGAAAAGGCATTATTTGCCGAATCAAAATGAAAAAGGTTGAGTGGACCTTGGGTTCACTTTTGGCAGTCTCGTACCTCTTGCTTCCCTCTCCCCTATTTTGTATTTTAGCCTTCATATTCCATGAGCGATGTTTCTGACAAAGGGGGAAGAATTGCTGTTTTCTGGGCTGGCTATTGTTTTGAGTGAGTGGTATGTAAAGATTTTCAATCCTCTCATTCATCATCATTTAACTTTCAATCTATGCATCTCATTAACATTTATCCTAGAGTGGTTTTTAGCCTTGATAAGTGGTGATTCATTAGTAAAATAAAAATTCTTAAAAGGGGGAGGGGAGATACAATACAATTGTCTCTTGAATCTATCCAGGATAACTTGATCAATAGTCATTACTTAGAAAAATTTTTTATATGTATCAGAGATCAGGGATCAACAATTTTACAGAAGTCCAGTTTTTAAAAACAGACTCCAGTATCAGATATTTCTGTACAGCTGACTCCCAAGCCCCTGACTAACACAATAGTAAACCAACAGAAAGGAAAATAGAAGTGTGGTACCTACCCGAGGTACCCCATCTTGAACAAAATTATGAAGACTTCTTCTGTAAGTCCAATGGTTTTCTCTTAATGTAGCTTGAATTAACTGCAACGCAGCCAAACTATGATGAAAACACTAGCAAATCAAAAATAAAGTATTAATTGATATAACTAGTATGCATACATATTTTAACCACGTCTATTTAACATGTATCTAATAATATTCTATATCTGATATATAAAGTAAAGTCAGTCCCTTTATCGTTTCTGTGTCACTGATAGCTTTCTTTCCTACAAAAAATATTTGATTCTGGTTCGTCAGTTTTTCTGGTGGATTGTTGCATCATGCTGTTAAGAACAAAATTTAATTCGGTTTAATTCTTTCCAGAAAATACTTTGTCTAGGTCGGAATTATTTTCAATTGGCCACCATCTTTAAAAAAGGGACATAACTCTATATTCGTCCATCTAGAGTTACTTTCGTTTGATTAAACAAAAATAATTTTTGCAAAAAACAAAACTGGCATAATTTTAAAAAAGAAAATAAAACATTGCAGGTAAATACACTTCCAGACAATGCCGTGTAGGTACAGCTAGTTATAAATATAATTTCTCTCTCATCTATTACTAATGGAGATCTTATATCTGCATGTCTCAAGATAAAACTATACTATTACTTATACTATTGTACTTTCAATGCTCAATTCAGAGGGGGGGGGGGTAGTGTTCTGTGTGTAGTATCAGTTCTGTTGTTATAAGACCATCCTCCCAGGCATTACACCCTCCTTTGTGTGTGCATGTGTGTGGGGGTAGCATACATCAACAAGAAATCGTCACAGCATTAGCAAACTAAACACTTACATTATATATATATATATATATATATATATATATATATATATATATATACTAGCAAAAATATGCAACTGGTGGGAGCATATTAGTGCTAGTATATCTAATATATAAAATAAAGTTGGTTAGATTTTCAACTTCAGACCAAAATAGCATTGCATCTGACAGATCGATATTTGATTTTGTTTAGCCAGTCATTTATGTCATTTTTCCAGCTGTGTTTTCCTCATCAAATGTTTTTAAAAATCCAATCGATTTCATCACTTATGTATTCTATATGATCAATTTTTTTTGTTAGGAGAAAATTCTATATATACACTGTAATTGTCATTCTGTAATCAGTTATGGAATTTTTTTTTTTTTTACCAATATGAAAATTCGCAAATGGCTACTAAAATCTGTTCAATTGTGAATAATGATGAAACACATTTTGCTTTAAATAATAGCTTATGAAACATTAGGAAATTACCTCATCATTAGAATCCAATTGACCCATAAGAATTTTTTTTAACAATAACTTACATATACATCGAAGGGGAGGCGAAGACAGAGATGGTACTTTTAATAGAAATATGTCACACTGGGCAACAGGGAGAGTAGGGGCAGGGAGAGGGGGTGACCGGGGAAGAGACAGCTTTTGCTCTGGGCAATGAGGAGAGGGTGTAAGTGAGGGGGCGACCAGGGAAGAGACAGCTTTCGACCCAGGCAGGGAGAGGGGGCAGTGAAGGGGGGGGAGAGAGGAGAGCAGGAAAGAGAGAGCCCCGGGCAATGCTGGGTACCCATGCTAGTAATAAATAAATTCACAATCGAAATAAGACTTTCTTTGCTTCAGGAAGCAAAAAGAAAACATTGCACATACTGTTGTGGCCTCGAAACTTTAATACTAGCCAGAAATCACTTCTGAATTTCGAATTGACATTTTAAAGGCTTCAGTTCAAAATCATCTGGGAACTATAGATAAAAAATGGATGTAACGCTGATTTCTATGTAGTTACAAATTTGAAAGTGATTTTGAAGTTTTTTTAAACTGGCAATTCACATATGCTTTCTGGCTATTAAAGTTTATAAGCAGAAGTAGAGTATTCTGGTTCATTGTGTGACCCTATGCTTCAACCGCACAACTATCCTAAAAAAATAAGAAGGGAGGGATAACAGTTTATGAGTTTTTTCTTCTCTTTAATGTAATCTCTAAAACAGCAGAATGTCTTTGCTTTTTCTCGTAAAATGTAGATTTACAATGAAACTCCGAATTGGTAAGTTTATTCTAATGAGACAAAAAAAAACCTGTAAAATGAGTGACATAGATTTTCTTTCTTATTTAAACAATTAAAATAATCACTTTTATTATTCTTTAGCTTACGATTTTTATAATTATTCAATTGTAAGTAAAACAAATTCTGGTTGAAATATGACTTTTGTTGCTTTCGTAGTAGAAAAATAAATTATATTTAGTTGTTGACTATAAATTTTAATCCTAGAATGAAATCACTTTCAAATTGACAAATTTGTCTTAAAACTATAGGTAAAAAATTACAGCCACTCTGATTTCTACATAGTTACAAAACTGAAAGTGATTTTCAAGGTTTTAAACCAGGGTTGCAGAGTTGGAAGGTATAAGGTCCAACTCTAATTCCGAGGATTCCAAAAATTACGTCGACTCCTAGAATTCCAAAATATCCAACTCTGATTCCTAATTTTAAAGTCCTCCAATATTCAGTAATAATTGGAGCTGGTTTAAAAAGTCTGTATGACTCCTAGCATTCTTACGAGTCTGACTCCTTCCAAGACCTCCGACTCTGCAACTCTGCTTTAAACTGTACTAAACCGAAGAAAAACAATATGCTTCAATGTAACCCCACAAAAACTGCAGCATTTCTGTTCTCTTCCTCGTAAAATATAGATCTACGTACGATGAAACATTTATGTAAATAATTTTCTTCTACAGAGAGAGGGGGGGGGGAAGAAAAGGGACACGGCAAAATTATTATTAACATTATACAAATCAATTGTAAAAATCTTTAGCTGATTCGACTTTTATTTTTTTGAAATACTAATTTACGGGGTGGGAGTTCAAACAAAATTAAGATCAAAATACAAGATTGTAAATAAAAGATTACAAAAATCATTTTATTAAATCTGAAAATAAATCTCTACATTAATAAAATTGTGTGAATATTTCTGGTATGTTTGTGTATTTGTGTTGTTCGCTACTACGTGACTTACACATTATCATTTATTTATTGAAATAAAAAAATGCAATACCGTAAAGTAGTAAACAATAAAATTAGAATTTTCACATCTCATATTTTCCGATACATTGCAACATTATCTATAGATAATCGTTTTTATTTCATTACACTTTGGTATTTATTTAAACATTAACAAAAAGCTATGATGTATTTATTAACTTTTAGGGGAGGGAGAAAGTGAGAGAGAATAATATTAATAAAACATTAATGCTACTGTCAGAAATTTATTTTCTTCTTCTTCTTCTTCTTTTCTTTTCTTCTTCTTCTAAAACCCCCTTTTATAAGAACTTGTAATGAATGACTGCTGCTGATGGCACGCGTCGGGTGTCTGAAGCGTGGGCGTTTGACGCCGGAAGCTGTTGAAATAACCGCGAAATTCAATCAGTTGCTGAAACAATCTCGAGGTGAAGAGGTCGGTCGACACAACTCGGACATGAGAAAGTCCTTAAAACAAGAATGTTAAAACAGGAACATGTAGAGAGCATGCCTGTAAAAATCTTCAAAGAAGTTGGAGTTTCAACTAGTGTTCGAGGTTGAATATTTACGTTGGACGGAGAAGTCCACTGAATTCTAAAAACAGAAACAAGGAAGATATTAATTTGAAAGGCAAATGTGCCTTTAGAAAAGACAAAACGAAGTGTGTTTCGAAAGATGTCTCCAAATGAAGAGTTGACGTGAAAGAGTGCCACTATTCTCAAAAGGAGTCGATCGAAGAAACGATGCGATGTTAATGAAAAAAAATGAACAATCAAAGGGAAACAAATCAGCGCGAACTAAAAGGACTTTTCTATATTCTTCTGGTATTTTTTTATTTTACTAACAAAATTCTTACAAGTAAGTCTTTCTCTTTTTCTGACATGTCTTTCCTAGCAAAGTTAATAAGCCTTCGGGCAGCATAATTAGGACTTTATTTATGCAGCCTTTCCGTGTGTCCATCGGAACTTAAATTCAGTCTATGAACGTGAACTTTGAGCCATGAACTTTCTGCCGAACTCATTTTGCCTTTTTTTTCTTTCTTCAATAAATTATTTGTTGTTTAAAATAGCTTGTTCTTTTCTCTTACTGTTTGCTTTATTGTCTAGTTATTGCCCGAGGTCTTTTACGTGTATCGGTTTTGGCCTGTACGTGGTTAAAATTGCGAAATTCTGCATAAATAAATCTCTAGGTCTCTGTGTTCTATTCTGTATCTATGTTTAAACACAGAGGTGTTCGGCCTAATGGTTTCTACGCTCTGTCTTACTAAGAATAGTGAGCGAGACCATTTCTTTCTGTCTATCGTTTGGGAGTGGTTCTATAAACGCTATTTTATTGTACTGTAAAGGTAGTCGTTTGTGCCCAAACTGTATATAGACTTATCAAGGTTTACTGGACTGAAGAAGCTGCTTTTATAGTCAATTAATGATTTTCTGTTTTATCTTCGTCGCTGCTTTGAGTTCATTGTGTAATTTATCTTGCGCGCGTGCGTGTCGCCATTTTATTGTCTCCACGTGGTGAGTCAGCCATCTTGTCTTGTTCAGTTTAAGTTGGCGGGAAAATTTGGCGCCAAGTGTAGGTGTCACTGTCTGTAGTAACCCCCCCCCCCTCTCTTAGTACATGTAGAAAGGAGTCGGTGGGGAGGGATTTGAAAAATGGCGAGTTTAACAGCAGATGTCTTGTTGAAAAAAATAAAATACGCTAAAGATAAAATATTAGTCGTATTTGAAGTGTTAAAATCTTCTAGTAGGATAGAAGAATCTAAATATATTTTGTGTAAAGAACAGATTGATGAATATCTGAAAGACGTAGTTCGGTTGGAGGAACAAGTTATGGATGCTTATCTCTCTGATGGTGCAGACGATGAGTTAGTGGAAAGTTTTAATAAGGGAGCTGCCTTATTTAAAATACAAGTGATAGAAAAATTAACTACGTTTAAGCCTTGTAAAAAAGACGCTGACGAGAATTCCAGAATTAGTAAGGGGATAAAAGGCATCGATTTAACCCCTAAAATAGTTTGTCCCAAGTTTAGCGATAGGGATCTGGAAACGGATAAGTTAGCTTATCTAAACTTCATAGAGAATTTTTGAATTGTGTAGCTAATCTTGATAGTGACGCTTTAAGATTAGTGATATTGAAAAACCATCTTTCTGGTTATGCCTTTCATGTGATAAAACATCTGTCTGTATCAGATGAAAATTATCGAGTAGCTTTGGACTTGCTATCGAAAGAGTTCTTAGACGAAAAGTGTATCGTCGACTCTATATTTTCGTCCATGTTGAATGAAAATCGCATGTATAATAATAATGTCGTAAAGAAATTCCTGACTAAGATGAAAACCCAATTGTACGAGTTAAAGAACTCGTTCGGTTTGGATTTCTTTGAAAGTAATTCTCCGGGAAATCGTTTGTTAAGTCACATTGTATTCAATAAACTGACAACTTCCTTTAAGTCAGAATTAATACATAAGGTGAACGGAAATTATCCTTCTTTGAACCAAATTCTGGAGAATAGTGTTGAGATATTTAAAACACTGGAATTTTGTGAACACGATTCGAGATATCGTAAAGTTGATTCCTTTAAGGAAAAGAGTAAATTCAGGCCTTTCGAACCTGAAAAGAAACCTTCCACGTTGAAAAATTTTCATGTTAAAACATATAAGGTTAAGTTTAAGTGTTGTTTTTGTAGAAACGATTATCATCTGTCTCGTGACTGTAATAAGTTTCCCTCTTACGAAGAAAGACTTAAAAGATGTAGCGAATTAAAGTTATGTGCTAGGTGTACTAGCTCTTATCATCTGAAGAATTTATGTCCTTATGAAAAAAACGATAAGATTACGTGTTGGTCGTGCGATCAGACGGGACACTTGTCCGCCTTGTGTCCGAGTTTTCTCAAACCTGTGGTGAAGTCAAATATTTGCAGGTTGAAGAGTAGTTCTTCATTGTTGCCTGTGATAGGTATCACAGTTGAAGTAGGTGGCGAATTTCACACCGTAAATTGTCTGCTAGACACAGGTAGTGAACGGTCTTATATGGGTAAAAGATTTTCTGATAGATTTATGAAAGAAGAGTTGTCTCCCTTGCATCGTCGAAAATACGTAATAAAGACCTTTATTGGTAGCCAAGAGAAAGACTTGAATGAAGTAACATTGAAGGTGTCCTTTCCCGATGTTGCGAGAAGTATCAATTTTCTGATGGATGAACAGTTGGATTTGTCCTTCAAAATGAAAGGGTTGGAGGAGGTGATCAGTAATTTGAAGAAAAGCGACGTTAAACTTGCTGCTGATTTCTCCGAATTGAGAAGTGATGTTCTTGAAATATACGGTCTGATAAGGATTGATGTGATTAGATTTCTGGGACCCTTAAGATTAACAAAGATTAAAAATGGTTCTGCTTTTGAGTCCTCGCTAGGTATGATATTATTTGGCGACCCCTCTGATTTTGAACCACATATGGAGATTGGTTTAAATTATAATCAAGTCATCGGTGAACATGCTTCTTGTGATGTGACCCATGTTTACTTTGCTCTAGAACCTAAGTCCAACCATCTGGATCCTTGGAATGGTCTTGATGGAGCTTCCGTGGACAGAGGTATTGAGCAAATGTTCAAATTGGAATCATTAGGGATAGTTGATGAAGTTAGTAGTGATTACGACAGAAAGAAAATAGAAGAATTCAGCTCCTCTATTGAATACAGAGATAATAATTACTACATAGGTTTGTCGTGGGACTTAGATAAATTAAAGAAAGTACCCTCTAACCATAGAGTATCGTTAGCTGTCCTAGATAAAGTAGTGGACAGATTATCCTCTCAGAACTTATATTCTGAGTATTGCAAAATCTTCCTAGACCAGGAATGTGAGGGTGTGATTGAAAGAATCCATCCGACTCCTTCGGAGTTCTACAAGTATACGTGGATACCGCACCGGCCAGTCTTTAAAAATGATGTGCAGTGCACGACTAAGATTAGGCCTGTTTTCAATTGCTCGTTGAGGGTAAATAATAAACCTTCTCTCAACGATTGTGCTTATAGTGGCATAAATCTGTATACTGACATGTTAGAACTTCTGTTCAAGTTTAGAACAGATAATTATGTATTATTGGCTGACATCAGAAAGGCGTTTCTGATGATTAGACTAAAGAATAACTTTGACAAAAATAGATTCTGTTTCTTTTTAAAAATAAAAGATGAATTAGTGTGTTTTCGATACAAAACTCTGATATTCGGGTTTGTGTCTAGTCCCTTCATCTTAAGTTACGTAGTGAAGCCCCACGTTGAGAAGCACTCATCGGGACCTTGTAGAGACATGTTGTTAAAAAACTTTTACGTAGATAATCTAGTGAAAACACATGGGTCTCCTGATGAATTGTTGAAACTCTATACCGAGGCTGTGAATGTCATGGAAAAGGGAAGCTTCTTATTGAAAACGTGCTGTAGTAACAGTAAATTGGTGTCTGCTCGCATTCGAGCAGATAACAATTACTCTTCTCATGGAGTGCCCTGTGAGAAAGTACTGGGGTATTGGTATGCCCCTGAGTCAGACGAAATTGGTATCTCCAAAGGTGAAGTTAAAAAGTCAGTCTCCACAAAAAGAGATATGCTATCCATTAGTTCGTCTGTATTCGATCCGTTAGGTTTAGTATTGCCTATAACTATAAAAGGAAAAATTATATTAAGTCAAGTTTGGAAATCAGGAGTGGCATGGGATCAGGTAGTTCCTGATAGCTTGTTGTCTGTTTGGAATAGTTTTCAGGCAAATCTCCGAGATGTTCAAAAAATTGGTTTTAAAAGATGTTCAGTACAAACCAATTCGCCTGTTACCTTGATCGTGTTTTGTGATGCTTCGAATCTTGCTTATGGCATAGTCGAATATATGTATCAGGGAGGAGAGGCCAGGCTATTTTATGCGAAAGCCAAAGTGGCTCCTTCTGTTAAAAGAACTCTTCCTACGTTGGAATTACTAGCTGTATATCTGGGAATTAAGCATCTCCTTATTTTGATTGAAATGTTTCCCAAGCTGTTTGAGGAAATTATCATTGCTGTAGATGCACAGGTAGTGCTATCTTGGTTGTTGTCTGAATCTGTACACACTAAGTGCCAGTTCACTAAAAATCGTTTGAAGGATATAAAATTCATTATGAATGAGATAAGTTGTAAGGGTTATACCTTAAAGTTCAAGTATGTAAGTACTAGTGAAAACCCTGCAGATTTGTTAACTAGAGGCGTTTCCTTTAGTAAGTTTAAAAAGGATAAAAACTTTTGGATTAGAGGTCCAGTATGGTTACAGACAGAAAAGTTGAAGTGGCCTGACTATAAGTTGGATTGCATTAGTGACAAATGCAAGACCTTGGTAACTGCTTATACTGGCTTGAATGGGGATTCTAACTCATGTGTGGTTGAGTTAGAAAGATTCTCTTCTCTCAAAAGGTTGATAAGTACCTTAGAGATTGTGTTTAAATTTATTGCCAAGTTAAAGGGCGATAAGCGTGATGTCAATTTTACATCTGAGGCAAAGTCCTATTTGATTAAGGTTACTCAGAGTGAGTTTTTCGCTGAAGAAATAAGTTTTCTGAAAAGTAAAGTTGAAAGTAATATTCCTTTGTTGGTGAATAAGTTGAACCTAATTTTGGATGACAACAATTTGTTACGTTGTCGGGGACGTATAGAAAACTCTGAATATTTTTCCGAAGAAGTGAAAAGTCTTGTTCTGCTGCCTAAAATGTGTCACCTAACCAGTTTGTTGGTGATGGAGTGTCACATAAAATGCAAGCATTTGGGGATTGCTGCTACGCTTGATAAGGTGCGCAATTCTGGGTTTTGGTTACCCAAGACCAGGCAGGCCGTCAAAATTGTTCTTGCTAGTTGTATGATATGCAAGAAGTTTAATTCCTTGTCTTTTCGTTATCCTAAGATGACAAACCTACCCAAGCATCGAGTTAATCTTATCAGACCTTTCTACCATACGGGGATAGACTTCACGGGTCACCTGTGGGTAGAGGACGGTAGTAAAGTAAAAAAGATGTACATATTGCTATTCACTTATCTTAGTGTGCGTTCTATACATATGGAGTTGGTTGAAGAAATGAGTACTCAATCGGTAGTGTTAGCCTTTTTGAGGTTCTTCAATGTATATGGTGTGCCATCACACATATACTCAGACAATGCTTTATCCTTTGTTGCTGGGTGCGACTTAGTAAAAGAAGTTCTTCTCTCTGATGGATTCAGAGGAGATTTGGAAATGTGTAATATAAAACACTGCAGGATTCCTTCGTATTCTGCTTGGTTCGGAGCAATATGGGAAAGGTTGATAAAAACTGTCAAGTGTTGTCTATTCAAAACAATTGGTCGCAAGAGGTTGGATTACTTTCAACTGCTAACCATTTTGTCTGACATACAAAGAGCGGTAAATGATAGGCCTTTGACTTATCGTTGTAGCGATGATGCTTCCCTGGAAGTCATCTCTCCTAGTGCCTTTATGCGTTTTTCTCCTGGGAAAACCGTGTTCTTGAACCTTGAAAACGATTCTTGTTTAGAAGTGCCCCCGAATCGAGTGGATTTGATCGAGAGTTTGAAAAGTAGAGAATGCCTTTTAATAAGATTCAAGTCATTGTGGTATGAGCAATATTTACTGAGTCTGAGGGAATTGTCTAGGGATTTGCATCAAGCGGAATTTGGTAACAAAATTAAGGTAGATGATATAGTCCTAGTTAGGAATCTCGTTAAACCTAGGCCCTATTGGAAGCTAGGTAGAGTTGTTAAGCTCACTCAGGGGTCTGACGGAATTGTTCGCTCTGCCTTGATAAAGAAGGGAGAGACATGTAGTGAGCATTCTATTAGGCATTTGTATCCTATGGAGCTATCTATATCTCATTCGTACCAAGTGAGACATGGGAAAAATAAGGATTCGTGCAGTGATGATGATGGAGCTGAGAATTCTAAACCTAAGAGAGGTAGAAAATGTGTTAAGGATAAGAATCCTGACTATGTTTACTATTAGACTGTAAGTGAGCGATCTTTTTCTTTTTCTTTTCTTTTTTGTTCGGGAGAGTGTCAGAAATTTATTTTCTTCTTCTTCTTCTTTTCTTCTTCTTCTTCTTCTAAAACCCCCTTTTATAAGAACTTGTAATGAATGACTGCTGCTGATGGCACGCGTCGGGTGTCTGAAGCGTGGGCGTTTGACGCCGGAAGCTGTTGAAATAACCGCGAAATTCAATCAGTTGCTGAAACAATCTCGAGGTGAAGAGGTCGGTCGACACAACTCGGACATGAGAAAGTCCTTAAAACAAGAATGTTAAAACAGGAACATGTAGAGAGCATGCCTGTAAAAATCTTCAAAGAAGTTGGAGTTTCAACTAGTGTTCGAGGTTGAATATTTACGTTGGACGGAGAAGTCCACTGAATTCTAAAAACAGAAACAAGGAAGATATTAATTTGAAAGGCAAATGTGCCTTTAGAAAAGACAAAACGAAGTGTGTTTCGAAAGATGTCTCCAAATGAAGAGTTGACGTGAAAGAGTGCCACTATTCTCAAAAGGAGTCGATCGAAGAAACGATGCGATGTTAATGAAAAAAAATGAACAATCAAAGGGAAACAAATCAGCGCGAACTAAAAGGACTTTTCTATATTCTTCTGGTATTTTTTTATTTTACTAACAAAATTCTTACAAGTAAGTCTTTCTCTTTTTCTGACATGTCTTTCCTAGCAAAGTTAATAAGCCTTCGGGCAGCATAATTAGGACTTTATTTATGCAGCCTTTCCGTGTGTCCATCGGAACTTAAATTCAGTCTATGAACGTGAACTTTGAGCCATGAACTTTCTGCCGAACTCATTTTGCCTTTTTTTTCTTTCTTCAATAAATTATTTGTTGTTTAAAATAGCTTGTTCTTTTCTCTTACTGTTTGCTTTATTGTCTAGTTATTGCCCGAGGTCTTTTACGTGTATCGGTTTTGGCCTGTACGTGGTTAAAATTGCGAAACTACTTATAGATAGGTAGATAGATAGATAGATTTAACATCTACTTTTAGATCTTTTTAATTCACATTTTTATCAATAACAAACTGTACCTACCAAGTCATTTAAATTCCATGTTGGCTCCACTTTTTCTCTTTTCTGGCCCTAGTTTATTTAGTTTTTGATATAAACCAATAATGATATAGGCTTAATTAAGTTAGGAGGACATGCATAGGCCTTCAGATATTCCAGTCATAATCACTTAATTACATAAAAAGAAGTTTAAGTCAGAAGTGCAAAAATAGAGGAGTCGGAGGTTTTATGTTCTGACTCCCACAGTCTCGATCATACTTCTTCAAGAATGTACCAACTCCCAAGAGAAGTGTTGCATAGCTCCTTGGTGAGGCCATGGTAGTTTATTTCGTCTTCATGGTTCATGAAGGGGGGGGGGGGGCTTACTATCTTCTCAACTCTTCAATAGCTGATAGAAAGTTTACACATGGAAGAAAGAATATCACAACTTAAATTAAGCTACATCATTTATTTACTTAACTAATTGGATCCATCTTCCTTAACTAAGAGTTGCTTCTAACTAGATTGTCAGGAGACACAAGGGTCTAAAGGTCCCTATTTATTAGCATTCTATATAATGGGGCTTTGCTTCCAATCCACGATCTAAAACTAAATCAAATCTATATCTTAAGATATGTATGATCACATGATTTAATCTATCGGCCAATGAAATGCCCACTTTTCCATAAAGGCTTAATTGACCTTCAAGTTAAATGGCTGTTATTCAAAACCTTAGCACTCAATCTCAAAAACATTCCGACTAACTTAATATATTATGCAATCAGTAAAATAAATGGATCGACCGTAGTCGAGGGAGACCCGAAGCCCCCCCCCCCCCCTTTCGTTAGCTACTGCATCGAGACGTAGGGGAGGGCACTACTCCTTTACCTGGGTTGCTCCACTTACCCTCTTTACCTCATAATGCTGAGAAAAGAAACAGCGAGTACCATTTGTTGAGTTATTGATATGATTTGACTGAGGATTGAACTCAGGTTTCCTGAAACACTAACTATTATGCTTGAGAAAAAAAGAGGAGAATACAAACTACTAACATTTTAATTTTATTGTGTACAAAACAAGAGACTTCAATGGTATGGCCACGTTGAAAGAATGGATAAAAATTCCTGGGGTAGTAGATGTAGAACAGTTGAAGTAGCAGGTTCAGTCCAAAGGGGACGGCCAAATAAAACATGGGAGGAAGTGATAATGATGGATTTAAGAGAAAGATTTAAAAGAAAGAGATAAATAAAGACCTGGTCAAAGATAGGTTAGTTTGGAAGTCAATTTAAAAAAAAAAAATTATGAAAATCGCTCCAGACAAGGCATGAAGCCACTTGATGTAAGAAACTAAAAAAAAAAAAAAAAGAATACCACTTCAAGGTAAAAAACTAGACAACAATAAGTGTTATATGGATAGATTCCGACCCAGAAACAGCAATTCTTCTGCCTTTGTCAGAAACATCGCTCATGGAATGTGAGGACTAAAGCACAAAATAAGGGAAGCGAAAGTTACGAGGCTGCCGAAAGTAAACTCAAGGTCCACTTTCTACGTATGCTCCCTAGGGACCTCCAATTGGTTGTGAACTATTTACCCCCCCCTATATATAACACGATGTAACTTTAATTTAGATTAAGATTATCAACAAAACTTTTTTACCATTCAAAAGAGGATACATTAAATAAACTGCTGATGATTTTTTAGAATTTTTTCCAGCATACGAAACTCATGAAAATGTGAAGTTAAAATGTTGTGTACTTTTTTTTACGTGATAAACTAACGTTCTTATGTATAAGCATTTATGTGCGCTGTGATAGGCACATTTTTAATAAATCTCGCATAAATCAAGTTATGGCCAGATCTTCACGAAATTTTCAATACTTATTCATTATAGGACTAATTTATCTTTAAAATGCTGTTTTCCTAAAATATATTAGGGAAAATATTTTTTTTACGTGATTCCCCCCCCCCCCTGTTTCATTTTATGAAATATTGAACGAAATATATTGTCATCCGGCGATTTTTTTTTCTTATATAAAACTAAACTCTTTTAAAAAACACATTGGATTAATTTTATTAAATTTTACGTAAACTGTTTTAGTAAACTGGTCCGTGAATGCACAAATAAAAAGTGGAAATAAAAGCAATATTATTATGTTTTGAATTTTTTTTTACCTTTTCTCAATAAAATATACTGTGATTTATTGAAATGCAAAAAAAAAAAAAGTTTCACGAAATAATTTTTATTTTCAGAGACATTTATTCATTTGATCGTATTGATCGAGTTTATCGGTTTTAAACATCATTTTTGAACATATTCGTGTTCGAAATTTTTCAAAATATTTTAATATAATATAGCCCGAAGTATTATGAATCGTAAAAGACAAAAGTTGTGGCGGATGTCATATTATGTACTTGGAAAAAACTACTTCATTTGCTAGAAGTAAGAAAAATTTTTTGCACTAACTGATTTTGCCGCAACTATGGAACGCAATACTAGCCATAATTAACACGTCAATTTTTAAAGTGAAATTGCCCCACGCGCATGCGCATACATTTTTAGAGTAAAATTGGTGCACGCCGCACGCTAATTTGTAAACAGTAACACTAATAAGAAAAAACGTTGACAAAAGTAATTATTATTATTATTATTATTATTATTATTATTATTATATATTTATAATACTTTTTATCATTTTTCTTTTTTCAAATTAAAATGTTTATCCATTTCGAAATATAAACTTATTTTTACTTTGAATTTTTATTATTCAATTGACGAATATTTTTAATCATTAACAAACCACAATACTTTCTCCATTTTCATTTTTAGTTTAATTTTTATTATATAAAATTTAACCCAAATTTAAGTCAAATGCTAACAAAACAAAATAGATAAATCGTTACTTGCAGTAATATTTTAAATGTAAACATGACAAGTAATAATCTGTCTCAAGGAAGAAAAAAATGGTTAAAACAAACCGTTAATTTTGTTTACACCATAGTAGTAAAGTAATTTGTTTCACTTCTGTTCATCCGTACATAGATAATATCTTGCCATGTCTCACGCGATGTTTAGTAAACACTACCCTGTGTGTCGTAAAACAAGAAAATTTCGTAGTTTCATCGGACAATGAAGAAGGGTTTCTTTCAGAATTTGATAATGTAACCTTTAACTAAACTATTTTACTTTAAAACAAGTATAACTTTATTTGAGAGAGTTTTTTTTGCAATCGGTAAAGCAAAACGAATGTATGACTTCTTAACGTACACATGAAATAGTGACGTCACCGTTCTTCACATGCAATTGGAGGTCCCTAATGCTCCCCTTTCATATTTCCGCCGGCCTCGGCCACGTCTCTAAAGAAGCACCAAATGGTTTTATGCTGTTTTTTTTTTTTTGTTTTGTTTAAATATTATTAAATGAAGAACGCTTTGGAGTTAAAAAAAATCAATGGGCAAGTTTGGAGTTTCCCAACATAATGAAATTTAAAAATTACGTAACATTGTAAACCAAAATGGCGGACAATAAACCGTTTGCAGTTTTCCGACAACTGAGTAAACCCAAACACATTGTTTTGGACTAATTTAAAATTTACCATAAATTATTTTAGAGGAAATACAGTTGGGAAATTAGTCCCAAAACAATGCATTTGTGTTTACTTACTCATTTGTGAGGTTGGAAAAAATCAGAAAACGGCAGACGATTTATTTTGGTTGAGAATCAATTTTACCAAAAAAGTGCTTCCTTTGTTTCGCTCCCACATGTTAGGCATCTCTTAAATTTTTATTTTTTAAATAGCTAAAGAAATATATAAACTTTGTTATGTACTTAAGTGATAGCTGAAAAGAAGACTGTACACCAAAAATTACGCAAATTCATCCAGTCCCCAAAACAACAACAATTTTATCTATGGGTCGCCAAGGAAGATAACTTGGTACTGATATCGATCCTGAACCAGTTTTCGTGAGGTTCGACTCGGAAGCGTTCGGCTATCCTACGCAAACACCCGAGAGTTGACGAGCCGATTTTGACGACAATTTTGATACAGTGCTGCGTCCTATGATAATGTTTTGCTTGTTTTGTTTAGGGTTAAAAATATTTATTTGATAACAGTAATTTCGCTGTTTTGCTTGTTTTATTTGTTTTGTTGTTTAAAAAATTTCTTGCAACTATAACTAAAAATTATAGGATGCAGCAACGTATCAAAATAAAAAAAATTTTTATTTGATAACAGTAACATCGCTATGGTGTGCTTGTTTTGTTTTTGTTGTTTCTTTTAGAAAATTTGGGTATCTTTCAGAATGATCAGTACAGTCGCGGACGGGGTCCAAAAAACTAACGAGAACGGGGTTATAAAAATAAATATGCAACAAGTGAGTTTAACCTACGTCGAGAAGAGATATTTGTCTACTTACCTATGATATTTGTTTGTATTTTTACGTACTATAAATGGGGTTTATTAGCTGTAAAAAAAATTTCTTGTTCATTTTTTACTCGTTTTTTTTAGACAAAAAAATGGCGCTTGCTCGTAAGACGCCATGTCTTACGAGCAAGCGCCATTTTTTTTTTTTTTTGCAAGTTCGCGTGATAAAACTATTGATTTCTACTAAATAGCAGTTGGAACGGTTTAAAAATACAAACAAATATCACAGGTCAGTTTTAAATTAACTTTTATCGACGACAGTTACTTTTATTTGTTGTATATTTGTTTTTTTTTTAGCGTTTTCAGCGCACTGATCATTCTGAAAGATACCCCATTATTTTGGGAAACTTCAAACGCGACCATTGTCTAAAAAGTTAGTTTTTCCTCCTATTTCATATGTATGTTTATGTCTCAGCATGTCATAATCTTTAAAGGAAATATAATCTTTGAGCTACTGCATATCGTCTTTCGGATAAAATTACATGTGTCAGAAACAACGTGATTACCTTCTAAAGATTTAATCAAATTAATAAGACAAACAAGTACTTTTTATCATACGTAACTTTAAATTTACAAAACACGTGCTTTTTTTTCTATAGATCTGAGATGGCGAAATATGTTTTAGTTAAACTTCGTTAAATAAAATTCACTTATTATTAAATTTCGTTTTTTTTTTATATTTGTAATTATAAAGCAGAAATAAGTTTGGACGGAAGTATAAAGGAAATTGAAATTAAGTAATAAGTTAATAATAATAAATGTTAATGAAAAAAAAGACTATTTAAAAAGTTTTCTGCGATTAACAAAATATACGAAAAGTTTTGCGAAACGGAAAAAATACGGTTTTAAAAAGAGATTTACCTTCAGTTTGGACATGATTAAAAATAAAAGTGGACAATCAGATTTAATACAGTTAAAAGAAATCAAATATGCTAAAGTGAGAAAAGCCGGTTGGTTGCAAAAAAAAAATGGCTCTGATAAAAAGCGAGGCAACACTTGCCATTGGTCAATAATAATACCAATTAAAAATAAATAGTCTCACATTAATTTTACGTTGAAAATAATTCTAACATTTATATATACGGAAATATCTCGTAATAAAACAGTACAACAAATTAGATTTTACGACATCTGCGTGCAGACTTGTAGGCTTATTTAAATTTGACCTCCATGTGAATGTCGTAAGTCTAAGGGAAATAACTCCCAAATCGAAATTCTTCGGCAGTTTGAATCAGTTATGGTACCGTTCGATCCTAACAGATTACCCTCCTTCGTTTGTGTGGGTGGGGGGTTGGGGTTGTTTATTGCTGGTCGCCCGGGTCAGTTTAATGTGTGTGGGGAGTATACAGCTACACTTTGGAGGTGTGCGGACAAAAGCCCACCAAAATAATTTAAACAGTAAACACGGACACAAGCCCACCAACGTTAAAAATAACGAATAGGCTATTTTGCCGGGACCGGCAGAATAACGACCCCTCATTATTTTGCCGGTCCCGGCAGAATAACGATGGGGTTGTTACAGTTACAGTGAAGATTTCACGAGTCAACTTAACTGCCGGTTTATTTTTATTTCAACATTTGGGTATCTTTCAGAATGATCAGTACAGTCGCGGACGGGGTCCAAAAAACTAACGAGAACGGGGTTATAAAAATAAATATGCAACAAGTGAGTTTAACCTACGTCGAGAAGAGATATTTGTCTACTTACCTATGATATTTGTTTGTATTTTTACGTACTATAAATGGGGTTTTATTAGATGTAAAAAAAAATTTCTTGTTCATTTTTTACTCGTTTTTTTAGACAATATGGCATCTTACGAGCAAGCGCCATTTTTTTTTTTTTTTGCAAGTTCGCGTGATAAAACTATTGATTTCTACTAAATAGCAGTTGGAACGGTTTAAAAATACAAACAAATATCACAGGTCAGTTTTAAATTAACTTTTATCGACGACGGTTACTTTTATTTGTTGTATATTTGTTTTTTTGAGCGTTTTCAGCGTACTGATCATTCTGAAAGGTACCCCAACATTTTTCCAATAAAAAAAAAGAAATAATTAAAACTTCTGACTATTATTTTAGATTAAATAAATAATTCATACGGCGATTTTCGCCACGACTTACGAAAAAAATAAGTTTTATTTCACCATAGACAAAGTAACTACGATGAATTTCTATGCCCATTTTGAGAATTTCTTTTTTATAGAATGGCCATGTTTCATTTTTATTGAAAACGCTCAGTAATAATAATAATGTTTGTAAAATTCGTTTGTAACGAATTCAAGTTTTTGGTTCAACCGCGCCTAAATTGTTCAGAGCAGACGACTTTTTTCATTGAATCTGTGATTGACTCAGGCTCGTCCTCTGATTGGTCAATTTGAGTGACGTGTCAGTTTCTAATTGTAAACAATGATAACTTGCATTTTTCTCGTTAAAATATTTTGAAGAAATTATCTTCAGATAAATTTGAAATGTTGACTTGATAACATCTAATTTATCTCCGTGGACAGAGTTTTCTTTCCTTTGGAAAATTGTTTCCTCGTTAATTAATTAGATAACTCCCTTTTATGTGAAATCGACATTATTATGTCGATAATTAATTTAACTAATAATTTAAAAGATTTATTAAAAATAATGGCACTTCTGCAGTCTTTATGAAGCAGCTGCCGATTAAGAAATCGAAATTGAAGAGTTCCGTTTTTTTTTTCTCCACGTACCATTCATTCATAATTCACCGGAAGTTGAATTTACCGGGAGTTGAAGTAGAATTTAGTTTTTAGAAAATGGAGTTAAATGAGCTGAATCTTCGCGACATTGGTAATTTAATGAACCAGACGCAAAAAACAATAGATTTTTTACAGGCACATCGCCTGATTTCTTGCAGTCGGACATGCCGGTCATGTCAAAGACAGATGCAGATGGCAAGCCACAATGGAAGTGATGGATTTATTTGGAAATGCTCACGGAGGAACCAGCCGCAAAAAACAATAGATTTTTTACAGGCACACCGCCTGATTTCTTAATGTTAGGGTTAGGGTTAGGGTTTTTTATTAAAAATTTTTTTACTTCATATAATAAAAAAAGAAATTGTTAATTGTTACCCAAAAACAAATCAGTCTTGCATTTTTTTTTTTTAGGTTGTAAATAAGTCCCTTCCGGTTGAATTACTTCCCTTTATTTTCAGTAGAAGGACAGAAAATCCGCTGCTTCATAAAGACTGCAGAAGTGCCAAAATAATGTAGTGGATTTGAGATATTTATCCCTTAGTTTCGATATGTATTTAATTTGGACTACAGACAATATGTTGATGACTAATTTTAATTATAATTCCAGGAAGAGGTCCTAGAATTATAAGGTTGTATTTGAAAGAACTCAAATATAAACCATTGTTTAGGAAAAACTTATTACGATAAGTTATAATCGAAAAATATAATCTAGACAAAGAGTCGCTGATTTGACTTAGTCTAAAAGAGAAAGACTAATTGTTTTAAAGAATTGATTGAAAAATATCGACAAAGGATCGATAATATTTATTATTTAGTCAAAAGGACTAAGAGATTAAAAAGTTATATTGAATTCAATATTCGTTTATCAGAAAGGTAAACGAAAGTCATCGTACGTTTTGTTTTGATTGGAATTCGTTTGTCAGTCCAAATCTTATATATAAAAAGGGAGTAATAATTATTTATAAACATTAATATAAGAATTAATTAAGTTAATTAAGTTAGAAAATAATAAGTTTTTGATTTCAGATACTCTAGTAATATTTGTAAAATTATTACTTGAGTAAAAAAAAAAAACCGAAGAAAAGAATGTCGTCTGCTTGGCGCTTTTTGACGAACAAATGGAAAAACATTTTCAAGACGAGGTTTATCGCCACTGATGAGCGAAATAAAAAAATATATGCCAGAGAATGTCTACGTCTGTAAAAACAGAATTTCCACGTCTGTAAAAAAAAAAATTTATTGTGAACTGTGAGTACTTTTGTTTGTTACCTGTTTTCTTTTTAAATGACATATGGACAAATATGCATGTCAACCTATTTTCCTTTTTAATCCTTTTTCTTCCATTTATTTGTAAATAAATTTCGATTCTTTGATTCACAAGCAAGTTTTGTCTGTCTTTTTCCCCATTTGTTACCAGGAAAAAAGAGGCGTATAGATGAACTCGTCTTGTGCAACAGTCGTTTAGTTTTTTTTATAGTCATTTAAAGAAGAAATTTCAGAGAAGTTTTTTTTCTCATTTTAAATTTAATTTAATTTAAAAGGTAAAATTAAAATTTTTACACCATTTAAATGCATTTACGTATTGTTTTTATTGTAAAAAAAATTACAAATTATGTTTTTAAGTACAAATAATTCGCTTTGAAACCCGTTTATGTCTACTTTAAAAAAAATATATAATTCTCTACCGGATTACCTCACAATGTTTGTTTGTAAAACAATTCAACTTTGCATTAAAATTCGTCGTTACATGTAGCAGTTGAAATTATTGACAATTACTACTGTTGTTATTTTATCGCAAGAAAAAGATTCAATTTAATGGTTAATTTAGTGAAATGATAAGAAATAGTCCTAACATTTATCTTAAAAGATAGTGAAAAATCAGTTTTAAAATTGCTGTTCAGACTGTTTATAAAACTGAAATTATATAAACGTATACATACTGTTGAAAAAAAAGTATATCTGATTTAATTTCTTTAGCGACCTATCTTTAATTATTTTTAATAATCAGATGTTTTCACAAGAGTTATTTATTTTTATATCAATGAATGAAAATGTAATCCAAACTTAAATAAAAAATAAAATTGGATTTTCTTCACCTTCGCCGACAATTGCAATCTCCAATATTAAAAGTTCTCTCTCCAATCTTCACTCTCTTCTCTTTCAAACTCAACTCAACTCTTCAGTCAAAAAAGTACGGTTTTTATATTGTTTAACCCACCACATATGTAAATTATTGCAGTATCTTGAATCACACGCCCCCATGATCATCAAAGATCATTTCCCATCACATAATCCTGTGCCCAAATCGGCGCATTACGTTCTCTCCGCGGTCTTTGCATCGCGACCGCCTCACCTTCATGTCCGGTGCTTACATCTCCATCGTTTACTTGGACCACACACCTCAAATCTAAAATATTCCGCGGCATCCCATCGACGGTCAAGTTGTTAGGGGATTGCACTCCAGTAATCACTCCTCTTCCCCATTGCGTTGTACATCGAGCATTTGGTGGCTTCACCCAAACCTCTTCTCCTATTTGGATTCTGGCTGGTCCTCGCTCTTCGACTTCTGAGGATATATCTCTTGGATGTCGCCATTCATATTTAAAAATGGATCTATGTGGCACTGTCTCGTCCCTCTATCTGACCTTGGGTGCCATGTTGTACCAGAATGTGGCCTCTTCGGGTAATATCCCTCCTCTCTCAGCTATCGCTTTCACTGTCCGATGATGTCGCTCTACTATTCCATTTCCTCCAGGCCTATAGGTTGCCCTGTAATATCTTTTTATTTTCCATTTTTCTAGCATTGTCTGGAGACGTTCTGAGCGAAAAACGGTGCCATTGTCCATTATCATCTCCATTACCGGACCCCGTTCAAACATCACCTTCTCCAATTCCTCTGTAACCGCAGTTGCCGTCTCCGCATGTAACTCCCTCCATATTGCTAGTTTCCCAGGCCCACAGTCAATCATTGACAAGTATGCGCCCCCATGATAGTGTGTTATGTCAATAGCTAATCTTGTCCAATTATTTGAAGTTCCAATTTCACCAGGATCATGTATATTCGGGGCAGGATCGATTGATTGACATCGAACACAGTTCCTAGCCACTCTCTGAACTTCCTCCCGTCTTATAAGTGGATCAACTTTCCGCACCAAATATAATGTTCTATCCACTCCCATGTGGTGCATGCAGTGCAACTCTTCTAGTTCTCCGGTTCCTAAACAGCATACCGGGACCTCTTCTTTCTCAACTAACCACCGTTTCTTTATTCGGGTTAGCGCATCTGCTTTGTTTCTCTGTGAAGGCACAAACACTGCCTTTATTCGCAGTCCAAATTCGGATATTAACTCTCGAAGTATTCCCAATCTTCGCTTTACGATCATTTCTCCAGCACCCTTGGTTCTTATTTTTCCACTCTCCTCCACTGTAGAGTTCACCCAACTTAGTACCGTTGCTGAATCGGTCCTTATTTCAATCTCTCTCAATCCCCATTTTATGGCTAAATTGACGCCTTTCAAAACAGCATCTAATTCGGTCACGTTAATGTGATTACAGTCATCTTTTTTTCTCATCCATGCTGCATCTTCCGCCACCAAACCACCAATCTCCACAACCACGCCTGTTGCAATACTGCTTGCATCACACCACACTACTCCTATTTTTGTTTCAGGTATGTGCCAAGCTCCACTAACTGGGTCCTCCTTCTCTACATCAGTTAGAATCTCCTGTATTACTTTGACAGTTTTGCCATGAACTCTTTCCTCCCAGTCTACTCCACTTGCTCTTCTTTCAACATAACTGCATGCCAGTCGCAGCCATGCAGCAACTGGATAGTGCCCCAACAATTTGCCGCAGATAGAGAATAACTGCCGCCTATTCATTTCTTCCGTCATCTCCGGGACTTCGTTGCCCCTTTTGAACATCAGCTCACCCGTCTTTCCTTTCATCAACTTAAGTCCCAGTGCCGCTCCGCCATCCAAGGATTCAGGTGGCTTTGCTGTCAGCCCAAATCCCTTAAGATGTTCCACCACTTCCTCTGTCGATACTTTTGTCACATCTACGATTATGTCATCAATGTACGAATCAGTGGCCTCCTTTGTCTTATTTCCTTTCATTAACACAGTTTTTAGAACGGCTGCCATCATTTTTGGTGCAACATTAAGCCCAAATCCTAACCGTGTCAGACAGTAGGTTCTTTCTTTATACCAAACTAGCTGGTACTGCCATAGCTCTTTTGCCACGTGTAGTTGCAAGTAGGCAGACTTAAGGTCAACAATCGCAGTTCCTCCTGCCAACCGCCTCCATTTTCTCATCTTTTCATCACACACATCTATTAGATCGCTCCCCGTATGACATGCTACAAAACGGTTCAATTCCCGAAAATCTAACACTGGCCTCGCTTTACCTTTTGTGGCCTGGACCACCTTATTCTTCACCCTTCCATGGTAAGAGAATACCATCTGCTATCCATCTTTCTACTTCCTTCTCGAACTCTGAATTTTTCTCACTGTCCAGGGAATTCTTATAATATTTTACTTTGTTCTGCAACACTGGATGCTCTCCCATCCATTTCCATTTCACTGTCCATCTCTCTCCATCAAAATCCGCCTCGAAATTTTTATCCTCAATTTTGCAAACGTTCGGCTGATGGGCAGCTACGGCACAGTGTACATCTCCAAACTTGACCTCAGTTTTGTTGATACTCACACCTTCCATTTCATTGATCATGTCCATTCCAATTATGACATCAATTCCGTCAATCATGTGATCCATCAGAATCACTTCCACCTTCACTCGTACCCCACATACTTTCATTTCCACTTGCCGGGCTCCCTTACATTTTACATCCCGACTGTCAACTGTTTTTATCATGACACTTCTACCACACCCACTCACAAGTTTGGAGTTAAGTAGAGTGGTGGTGCATCCAGTGTCAACAAGTGCCGTTATTACATCATCATTTACTGCCACTTCTATCATGGGTAGAGTTCCGTACTGCGCCTTCATTCTGTTTCTGGGGTAGCTACTGGCGCAGAAGCTCCCCTTTGCTTGTTTCCCTGAGCCAGAGAACAATATCTCGCAATGTGCCCAATTCTTCCACACTCATAGCACCTCACTCTGACTCTAGCTGGCTCCGTGCAATCTTTAATAAGACACCTAAAGCACCGAATGCTTGAAGATTCTCTTTGAATCTCATTTTTCAGTGTAGTGCTTTGTGCACTCGCCGCCACCGTCCCAGTATCTCGCATCCTCTTGCTAACCAATAGCCGTGCAGTCGGTATCAGTCGACTAACATCCAGTCTCTCCAAGTGATGCAATTGTTGCAGTGCCACAGATACGTCATCTGGAAATCCTGTGATGAACGCGAGTTTTGCTGTCTGATCCAGACCTATCCCTAGGTATCCAGCTAATCCAGCCAATATTTTGATATTGTTGGCATAAACATCCACCGATTCTCCAGTCCACCTGAATCGTTTCAGTTTTTCATAGGCTTCGAAAGGACCTTCAGTGAATGCTGTCACCAATCTCATCTCTGTCATTTCCGCATCTAATTGGTCTGTATCACTCATCTCGAGGTAGAGAGCAAACGCATCCCCATGCAGAAAAAGTGGAATGAAACTAGCCAAGTCTTGTACTCTCTGTAGTTTCGCCACCAATTTTACTTTTTTCATCCACCCGACTACATCACCTTCTCCACTAAAAGGCGATATCACATCCTTGCTCAAACTTATTTTTCCGGACTCCATATTCTCCTCTTCACGCCGAAATAAAAAATAAAATTGGATTTTCTTCACCTTCACCGACAATTGAAATCTCCAATATTAAAAGTTCTCTCTCCAATTTTCACTCTGTTCTCTTTCAAACTCAACTCAACTCTTCAGTCAAAAAAGTACGGTTTTTATATTGTTTAACCCACCACATATGCAAATCACAGAAAACTATATTTTTTTCTTAAATAACTAAAACATTTTTTATCCGACGCAAATTACTTCTAAATCCGACTAAGTAATCTAATTGTCTGTAATATTTTCGTTCATTTAATTAATTTTTACATTTAATGTTTTTTGTATTAAAAGCAAATATTTCTTTTATATTCAAAAGATTAAATTAACAACTGATGATGACGATGAAAACAAGCCGTGCATGCGTGGTCCCCCTCTGTATGTGACTCGATGTGGCGAGTTTAAAATGCAATACATTTGGGCAATTTGGGGCATTTTTGACCCCCATTGTACCCCCTGGGGGCGCAGCCCAGAATTTTTCTGAGGTCAAGGATGCTCCTTTTATATCCAGAATAATTGCCTCTACATTTTGGCCAAGTTTCAGAAAAATTGAATGGATGGATCAAACGTTATGGGAGAAAAGGGTCATTTTTTGCCATTTTGGGGGCTTTTGACCCCCTGGGTGCGCGAACCATATTTTTTCCAAGGTCAGCGATACTTATTTTCTATTAGGAACAATTGCCTCCATATTTTGGCCAAGTTTCAGAGAAATTGAATCGATGGATGAAAAGTTATGGGGCAAAAATGTAATTTTTTGCCATTTTGGGGCCTTTTGACCCCCTGGGGGGCTAACCAGATTTCTTTTCAAAAATCGGAGAATGTCACTTTCTACCCTGACAAAAGTTACAACTTCATGCAAAATTTCAGAGAAATTCAATGGATGGTTGCGGAGAAAAATCCGGACAGACGGACAGAAATGCCTCAAAACATAGGTCCCCCGATTTTATAAATCGGGGGACCAATAAATTATTAAATATTTGTTCCTTATTTATTTCATTATCCTTTCTTTCACAAAGCCATAGGTTAAAAAAACATTAGCCGGCAAAATAACGAGCCCTCGTTATTCTGCCGGGACCGGCAAAATAACGACCCCCTCGTTATTTTGCCGGTCCCGACAAAATAGCCTCTTCCTAAAAATAAATACATTTTTAAAAATTAAAAAATCTTTTTATATTTCATTTTTTTACAATTATCAATAACTCTTTGTCTGTAATTTATTTTTCTTGACAAATTTTTTCTTGATTTCATTTTGAAACATTTTCCCGGTACTTTGTGAATACTGTATTCTTTTAAAGATTGCATCATAACAAAAAACGCACCGTTTTTACTACTAACCCTAAGTCCAGGTGGTAAAACGAAAAATACATACTTTTTAGGGCGGTAACAAATTTTCTTTTGCGACAGAAGATAAATTTGATTCATTGTTTTTCAGGCGCGGTGGGTTGGTTTTTCTGTTTAAAGCAATTACGTGTGGTTTTACGACTTTGCCGGTCGGACTTAGGGTTTGTGATAAAATAATTTAGTTAACTGCCCGAAAAAGTTAGAATCGCCCGGAAATTGTAAAAAAATCAAATATAAAAAGTTTATTTTTTATTTTTTAAAATTAATTTATTTTTACGTTGGTGGGCTTTTGTCCGTGTTTGAATTATTTTGGTGGGCTTTTGTCCGGTGGGCTTATGTCCAGTGGGCTTATGTCCGGTGGGCTTATGTCCGGTGGGCTTTAGTTTTGGGGGTCATCCTAAATTGGGAGATGTGCCGCAAGATGTCTGCATGTCGGTACAGTCGGGGAAACAGGGAGCAGAGAGGAAGTTCCAGAGTCTGGCAGCACTAGGAAAGAAGCTATTGGAGTAGAAGGCTCTCCGGCATCTGGGGACCTCCACAATGAATGGATGGGACTTAGCAGATTATCGGGTTGGTCTAGTGTATTTACGTCGAGAGGGCACCAGAGCAGCAAGTTTATCGGAGCACAATCTATTGAAGTACTTGTAAAACAGGCACAAGGAAGCAACATTGCAGCGATGGGACAGCTTGGTGGATAGTGAGGGACCTTTTAAATTAGTGACTCTTTTTTTTAACCTTGTCTAAGAGGGAGAGACTAGTGGATGATGCCCCAGACTGAAGTATTATTAGATAAAGAATAACAAAGGCTTGGATGAGGAGAGAATTTACGTACGTTTATTCCGTGAGGTTATGGAGACGTTCAACCCCTAAGTAGTTCTTATGTGTTAGTACGCAGATGGTTAGTATATAATATATCACAACACAGGTAAGGTGTTATTTGCCATGGCAATTGGTGGTTGAAGAGGTTTCTTGTAGTTGTTGAAGGAAAGGAGCTTTGTCTTTGCTGCATTAAATGTTACCATCAATTTATGACCCCATTCCACTACAGACTGGAGGTCACTTTCTAAGGATTCAGCCATTGCCTCGGATATATACACATCCATTTTGCCCACATGACGAGAGTAGAGCGTGGTGTCGTCAGCAAATGTACCCATCTCAGAGACAATATCATCAGGGAGGTCGTTTATGAAAATCAGGAACAATAAAGGTCGACCCCTGGGGTACGCCAGCATTTATGTCATGTTGTTTGGATGAATGACCATCGAGGACAACCTGGATCTTTCTTTTGGTTAGGAAGGATCTAATTATATTAAATATTCGTCAAGTAATACTATATGATTAAATTTTATGAGAAGCCCTTTATGCTAGACTTTGTCAAAGGCTTTGGATATATCAAGCACTACCACCCTAGCTTCCCCTGCCTTGTCCAGTGTATGGTATATGCATTCAGAGATGACCGTTAGGATATGACACGTTTCAAGACTCCAAGCATAGTTTTGGGACACAATTGCCATTTTAGGTCAATTTTCAAAACAGATAATGTATAAGTGTTATACCATTTTTCTAAACCAAAATTTCACGAGGAATCCAATAAAACAAAAACGAATACAAAATTTTGATGGGAAACCATGTTTTCAAGCAATTCTTTCATGACGGCCGGAATCGCACAACTTCCTTCATGTTAAGGGGAGGATTTTTCACACCTGCTCCACGTGAAAACCTTCTTTTCAGTTCACCCATAACACTTGAATAATTCATGAGGGTATTCCTTGACTTCAAACAATACGATGGAGCTGTGAAGTGTTACTTCTATACATCCAACCTATACTGCCTACCATGACATATAAATCCTTCACAAGGGAAACCCTCAAAGCAAAAATGAAGGGTGAGTCACTTAGTTTTCAACCCTGTTGGAGGGAATAATTGTGGAAACCTATCAGAAGTGATATGACCACTTTGTTAGCACATAATTTGGTATCAACTGTGAAAAATACTGCTGGGGGACAAATTTGGAGAAAAAAAATATTACTGTAAAAAAAAATGTACGTCTTCAATTTGGCCAAAATCAAAAATTCCTGATATACAAGTTGTTCAAATTGATATTTGTGACAAGTTGTATAGAAGGGATTTTTGATTTTTCGAAAATTGAAGGCAGGTTTTTTTTTTACAGAAAAAATTATTTTCGGCTTCACTTTTCACCCGGTCAAACAAAACGTGCAATATTTTGGGAACCGCTAGCCGGTTGCTGCTGTTCTAAAGCTTAAATGAAAGCTAACTGATCAAGGTTACTGAGAAATGACCATAGGGACAGTGTTTGCTTCGTTTGTCATCATTTTAGAGGGATCTTTGCCAAAAAGACGCATTTTTTGACCAAAATCGGGAAAAAATTGTCACAGCCTGTAATTGAGGAGAATGGGTAAAATTCGAAGAGAGTTCTATGAGCAGCGTTTTTTTTTGCACAAATGCAATTTTATACTATTGTTGAACGAAAATGATTATTTACTTCCCTTAGTTTCATGTCTAAAAGTGATTTTTGGCTCTTCTTTGTGGTGAGGTAACAAAAATTGTCACTAAAATATCTCCATTTTAGGCCTTTTTTTCAGTTATATCGTTTTTTTCCGGTTGAAAACAGGTATATTAACCATATAAACCTATGATTTTCTGAAAGACAATTTAGTTTTGCCTCACATATCACAAGAATAGCTTTGTAGCTCATTGTGTGACTGATCAGTGATTTTTGACTTCAATTGTCCCAAAACTATGCTTGGAGACTTAAAACGGGTCATATCTGCAGTAGATCGTGTTTTCCTAAATCCATACTGACGGTCAGAAAGAAGTTTAGCATTAACGAGGTGCCGGACTATTGCTAGATTGATTAAGGATTCAAAGATTTTAGCAAAGATCGGGAGTAGACTGGTATCACAGAGGCAATTTTCCAGCTATCAGGGAAACAAGATTCAACAAGGCATTTGTTGTAGAGTTTGAAGAGTACAGGGGCCAGTTCAGCAGAGCATTTCTTTATTACTATTACAAGTATAAGTGTTAGATAATGGCTTGGACGCATCTATTCGAGACGGGTTTGACTTACGTGGTTGTAGCGGAGTCATCCCGTGTAGTTTAGTTCGATGTGTTCCCACGGATGCACAGTGACATTAAGGTGATGGGAGGTCAAAAAGTTGACATCACACCTGCATGTTGATCGCGAGATTTGGTAGCGAGAGTTCTGCGTGGGAGAATGAAATCGAGATTGAATCAGTCATTGGCTTGGGAGCGAAGAGTCGACAACGCCAAATATGTAGCAGTACGAGAAAGATTCCGAATGACGGAAATCTAAGAGCCTAAAACAGAATCTTCCATACTCCTCCTTCTCAAGTAATTAAGAATATTAACTAGTGAACTAGTTAGCGTAACCTCTCTCTCGAATCAACAAACTCGTTCAGGTCGGCTAATTAAAGTAGTTAAATAAAAGCGGCTCTTTAAAACAGAAAAAGACTTGTTGTACATTAAGAAATTTATTTCAGAGAGTGAAGACAACAGCCCGAAAATGTTAACGCGCGATTAAGAAGTCCGACCACAGTGATGGCGACGGCGTCGGCGATGATGAAGACAACATAGCAGTGCGACACAAGGGTTGCAGGCGAGAAAAGGCAGTACGAATATTAGCGACCACGGCAACTGAAAAGCGCGCACGAGTAGTCAGTATAGGGTGACGGCGATCGAGAATCAGATCTAAGTAAATACGACATATCGCCCCTTTGAATCAAAAGCGAAGTTCTACGAGAACCAAAAGACTTTGGTGAGGCCAATAACACACAATGTAACATAAGATCAGATCCACATGCTTTGGAGGTGTTAAGGTTTTTTATGATTTCCCTGACATTTACTCGCGATCGTTTGCATAGTGATTAGTTTGTGGTTCGGTTGGCTAGAACAGACATGTTAAAACTCACATAGAAATACATTAGGCAATGTAAACATTTCTGCACATGCTCAACTTTTCCTTAATTGCATGGAAGGACGAGATGGAACTCAATTCTCTTTCTATAGCTAAAGCCCGTCTACCGAACCAACTTACTTTACGTTCTTGTGTTCCTGTTAAATAAAGTTGATTTAATTGTAAAGAAGATGCTGGTATTTTTATACGAAACTCTGGTGACCTTTTTCTTCTTCATTTCAAGCCAGCTCAGTAAGATGAATACAGACGCTACTCAAAAATGGCTACTTCCAATCTCCGGCAAGCATCTAATCACACCAACCACTCTACAAATTCATTCCATTAATACATTAGTTAAATTGTAAATATATAAATGTGTTTTGTTCTCTGACCATGTTTTTATTTCTTTCATTCATTTGGATTAATCGGACTACTGTTCTCATCTTGGGTGTTATTCTCACAACGTTTCGTCTGATGCAACCTCCGACCTTCTTCAGATGCATCTTGTCGAACTCGGGAATCTGTATGAAATTTCGAATGGGACCTTTTATTTAATTCACAGGGGTAATTTACTCTTGTTCTGTCAGCTATGACCGGGTAAAAATCTTCAATAATTCGTAATTGTATTTTTAGTACCTATAAAAATGCAAAATAATTAATAACTTATAAGTGACAGTCTTCTGAAGAGTGAAGATTCAATCCTCAGTATTGGCAATAACTAAGAATACAATTACAGATTACTTAAGACTTCTACCTGGTCATGGCTGATAGAACGAGAGCAAGCTACCCCAGTGGATTAAATAACGGGTTCCATTCGAATTTCCGAGTTAAACATAAAGATTCCCAAGTTCGACAAGACGCAGCTGAAGAAGGTTGGAGGTTACATCAACGTTGCGAGAATAACACCCAAGATGAGAACAGTAGTTCGAACTATTCAAATTATCTATCTTCATTTTTTTTTTAAATTCCGAAACATAATACTTTTCATTCATAATATACAGTTTTGTCCATTTTCAACATATTCACATTTTAATCGTTAGCTTGGCTCTGGGTATACTCAAAAGATATCACTATCTTCTATATCTCATCCTAGCCAGGATCCACGCTACAGAAGGATCTGCTAAGAGCACTGCAGTTCCTAGGTTGTCAGAATGTGCCAAGGATTGCCCCGGCTAGGTATGAGTCAAAACTAACTCTTTACTTTTACAGAATAATAAAATTGATGATATATCTTTGGCTCCTTCATTAGCAAATATTTTTGTTAGATTTTTAGAAAACCAATTATTTTCTAAAAATACCCAACCGGCATTTTAAACACGTTACGTTGACAACGCTTTTGCTTGTTTTCCATCACGAGGTGGAGCAGAAACATTTCTTCAACTTTTTTGTGATTTATGGAGATTCTCTCCCATTCGTTGATGCTTTGGTGTTCAAGGCTGGCTCAACGTTTGAAACCTGTGTATAGAAAACCAACCGTTACAGGATTCTATTTAAATTGGGTTTCTTATACCCTAATTGAAAAAAATAATCTTATTGGCACTCTCCACCATCGAGCTCTTATGATTTGTTCCAATAATAAACTTGATGCTGAACTCAGCAAAATTACCGATGTTTTTCCCATCAATATTATAAAAACAACTATTGAATGTAAAGTTACAACATTTATTAGTGAAAAATTTATTAGCCCATCTCGTTGTTCTATATATTTAAAATTTCTGTGGTTAGGTTCTGACAAGCATGTCATCGTGGAAAAGATCTTGTCTTTTACTCAAAGCTGTTTATGATATAGCATGCAGCTTATACGGCTCTAAGCTTTTTCTCTTCTTTCCGTAAGGATGTTCTACCTGCCATTCAAAAGAATTCTGTTTTTTATGAATTTCTTAGTCAGTGTGGAGCTGACTATGTAGGCAGGACAACCCAAAAGTTAGATACAAGAATCTCCAAATATATACCACGTGCTATTCACACACACAAGATTTCAAGAACATCCAGGAACTTACAGACACATGAATCTGCCATTGGAGAGCATTTGTTTGGGACAAATACTTATTCTAGCAAATATTCTGATTAGTGGTTTTCTGTGTTACATAGTGCTAGGTGGAACTTTCGTCTCAATATACTTTAGGCTATTGTCGTTATCACCTCTCGACCCAAAGCTTATGCGGATGTGTGGAAAGAGCAGCTCAAGAAAAACAACTTTTTCCCTAAACAACTCCAATCAGTTTCAATTAAGGAAATCAAAATTAAAAGACAGACACTGAGTGCACATGTGTGTCTGTGTGTGTGGGGGGGGGGGGTGACAGGAAGTCACTCTTTGATGAAACAAAAGTCATCTAACTCTACTACCTCCATCATGAATCGGTTGAAGTCTTAGCCTTCATGGCAAAATTAACATTTTCAGTTTTCAGAGAGGACTATCATAAGAGGGAAAATGAAGGCAAGACAAGACAGAAAGAGGAAGAGAGAATAAACAGGAAAAGTGAGAGAAAGAGAAAATAAATAAAATCCAGCCAAATAGCGACAAAAAATAAAGCGGTAAGGGCTAGCGATTTGTCAGAAATCATCTTATTTAAAAAAAAAAAGATTTCGATCTAAAATTTGAGAACTCATATCCATAAGAGGCTCTTGCAATTTAAGCGAAAATCCGCATTTTTCTGGATTAACAAAATGTGGAATTCCACTAAAAAGCAGTGAATTCACATTCCTGTGCATATCTGCGCTCGTCGGACGATGTGATGACGTCACCGGTCTGGCCGTCCCCGAGATCGATCGGTCACTGGGCGTTGATCTGTTGAATTTGTTGTCTGGATGAAGGCCACCAATGTCGAGGGTTCTCGTCTAGTTACTAACACACTTCCCATGGTGTGACTGTTTATAACAGCGAGCAATCATAGGGCGGACAGTAACCGGTTATCTCTGCACAAGGAAGGGATATTCAAGCAGAATAAATAAAAATGAATAATGACATTCAACTCGGTCTGGGTTTTTGCGTTTTCCTTAGGAAAAATAATTATTCAACAAAAGAAATTACGATATCAATTTACACTTGGTTGGATACAAAATAAGTCCGTTCGGTACTCATAAAGTTCACTCTGCGTGTTTTCTCTGAACGAAAGGTAAAAACAAAAATAGGAACAGTCTAAATTACACTTCCTTGTTTGACAAAAACGATTTTGTACTATTTCTCTGTGTGAGCGACAATCGTGGCTGTTAATTGATCGTGAAAAGAATTTCTCTAAGTCGGGCAGGCACGCGTTCCTTTTTACGACGGGCGAGGCGATGGTCGGGGAGCAGAGTCTCTCTCTGTGCCTGTTCGCGGTTCTGTCCGACTCTCTGTGTCTGGCTCTAGTGTACTCTACTACTGACGTGCGCGGAAACACCATTCTCTTTTATTGAAACGCTCGTGGCTGATATCTCTGTCTCTCGTCCCCTCCATTGTCTCTAGCTTGCCCACGACACGTTAAGACAATTTTAGTTCTCTTTGTCTGATCACAACTAATTAAATCCTTCCTACTCTGTTTGTCGGAGAGGGTTTGTTTTTAGACTTATCATCGGAAAATGATAACAAAATAAAACGACAAAAATTCATTTGTTGTTCTTGAACAGCTGGTCAATCTCCTTGGACCCTCCTACGAAATTGAGCATGAAAGGTTTACAAGGTTTTCACAGACTCATAGGCACCTTGTCTTGTTGCACTGATAATTCCATTTTTAAGCAAAATTCACACTAGTTTCATACCCTCGCCTCATTTCGTAGGGGCATCTCTCAGTATAGCATTTTCACTAAATGCATACTAGTACACTATCGGAGTCTTCCTGACTCTCTTGGGGCCAGCGGATACTTGTCACAATATGAGACAGACACATTATTCGTAAAACTTATAAAAAATTGAAGATTGTTCCTTTGAGAAGTTAAAAGCTTAAAGTAGACTTTTTTTATTTGACCTAAATAAAAAATACATTGGTCACATTTTAGATCTATCCAAGTCCTGTAAAATGGTATACAAATCACCTTTATGAGTTTAAAAATCACTATCATTGAAAATTTACATTTTTCCTAACGGTCAGACGGTCATATCTCCGCAAAACTTTTATTATCTATTCTGAACCCAACGCTCTCCCTGATTTTCATCAATGATCTTCCAAATCATATTTGGAGATCATTTTTTGACATCTACCAGACGACACAACTGTCTCTATGGCAGCACTTTGAAGAGCATTGTGATAAAGATCTTGCTAATTCTCTCTCTTTTAATTTCTCTCCTTTCACAACTAATACTCAGATCATCCTTGTTTTTCTCCAGTTGACATGAATGGCGATCTCCTTGAGGAAAAAAAAAAAAATGGAAGACTTATATCCAATCTGTTGCTAAGGCTGCTGGAAAAATGGTTGGATGATTCTATCGCTCCAAAAAGTACCTGGCTTCCGATGCAATCCTCTACATATATAAGAGTTATATGCATCCTAAAATGGAGTACTGTTGCCACATCTGGGGAGGTGTCACTCATAGCACTCTTTCTTGTCTTGACAAAGTAAAAAGTCTGACTGCACAATCTAGTGGGGGATGATCTCTTCTGTTCTCTACAGCTCACTTCTCAGAGAAGAAACATTGCTAGTCTTTCTTGACTATTGATATTTCCATGGAAGGTTCTCGACTGAGCTCAACCTCTTGTTCATCCTCGTAAAACATTCACAGCAAGAACTCGTTTCTCTATCACAACTGCAAAGCACTTTCCTTTCCTCCTCCGTGTGCCTAACATCAAACGGAATGTCCATGAACAGTTTCTTTCCAACAACTTCGCATCTGTGGCAAACATTACCACAGGACTGCTTCTCTACAGACTACAACAGGGTCCTCTTCAAATCCAATGTCAATAAATACTTATCATAAACCGTCCTCATAAGTAATCAAATTCTATTCATTCCATTCATCATTTTCAAACCTCTTATAATATTCATCATCATTCAACTGACAATGTATCCATCTCATTAACCTTTATCTTGAGTGACTTTTAGCTTTGATAAGTTCATTATTAAAAAAAAAAAAATAGACACCATTCAATTTGTATCATGAAGATCTAGAAGTGTAACACATTTGAAAAAATACCTCTGTGGACCATAGTTCGACTCGTGTGAATTTGACATTTTCTTTTTATATTACGATAATGTAACATGATTATTAGAAAGTAATTTCCAGGTTTAATTATGACATCATGATCATTGAGAAATCTATTTTTTAACATAATTGAATTTATGGCATTGAGCAGACAAAATTTGCGTCTGAAAATAAATCTTTGAACTTTATCAAACAAAAGTGTTTATTTCTTGTAAATTCTTGATCAAAACTCGAACATATTTTTGTAATAATGGTTTATTAAGTGGTAATAAATTAAAGATAAATAGTTTATGAAAAGACAAGAAATAAATGCTTCATTTTTTTAGCATGTTAAGACTTGTAATCTATATAAATGTTACCCGATATAAATACAGTTCGCTGGATGAATCCGGGTCTTTCTTTGGTATGGGACCAACTAAATTTGGCAGAATGGAAATGATCTCAGCATCGCTTAATCCTATAAAAAAAAACTAACAACTTTTCTGAATGAAGCTTTTCTACTAGGCATTCGTCTGGACCGGTAGCTGACAAGTCTGATTGTAGACTTCGTTAGTTGACTACATTTGTTCCTGGAAATAAAAGAGATAGAGTTAGATTTAGTATATTTTGGCAGCATGTTTTAATAGAAATTTGGTTGGAAAATCTTCTTTCATTATTTTTTAAATTAGTTTGTTTTTGCATTTGAACAAGTTTTTTTGTATGCAGGCCAATTAGATATAATAGTTTCCTTATATTCTTTCTAGCACTAAAAAGGATATAAGGAAGTTTCCTTATATCCTTACATCAATTAATTTGGCAAAACAAATAAAACAAGCATGCTTCGGTTGCCATGTAGGGAAAGGGTGTTAGAAATTTACACAGAAGATGAAACAATAGCCCAGCACCTGTCCGATTTCACCTTGAATTATTGTGCCGTTGGTGCATTTACTACATCTTTTTGAAGTCCAGGGATACTGATTTATCTAGTGAACCTCCTCCAGTTCAATCAAAATCGGCAGTGAAACAGTTTCTGGTAATGCCTACACAGACCTCTTTCTGGTGTAGAGATGAATAGTAGGCCCCGAGGGAGATCATAATAGCCATTGAGGAGATTGTAAGCTAAAATGAGATCGCCACGTAAACATTGACGCTCAAGGGAGAAAAGGATAAGCTTCTTGAGTCGGCTTTTATAAGGCAGATTCCGTAGTCCCTGCACCATTCAAGTAGCCAGTTGATGAGCTCTCTCCATGTGCTGGATATCACGTATTAGACATGGAGCAGAGGCTTGAACACGATACTCTAACAGTAGGTTGATGAGGGAGACATAAAGCGGGAGAAATATTTCATTGGTGAGTTTGCAGAAAGAGCATCGAATGAAAATAGGGTGCTCCTTGCTTTGTTTGCAGCCTGAATGTAATGTTTAGATGGCTTGAAGGACGAGTCAAGCAGAAGGTCAAGACATGAACACAAAAATACTTGTTTGAAAGCAAGAAAGAACCAATTTAAAAATCATAAAATATATACCCTGCTAACATTAACATTAAAGAAATAGTATCAATTGAAGTTTTGAACATTGAGAATTTAGCTGACAATGACAATTATTTTATGGGAGAAGAGACAATCGCATATAAACAAATCGTAATTATTTTTCTTTAACAGACAAAACAAAAGGTTTTATCCAAAAATTAGGACATATATTCTTTTTGTCAGATACATACCTCAGACTTATTATTCAGGTTCTCTGATTCATTTGTAAGAGGCCACTGGGAATCAATTGACTGCCCAACCTTTTTGGTGTGCCTTTTTATGAAGAGAAAGAGAAATATTAAATATGCTTTAAAAATAAGAAAAGAAATAGATAGACACTTAGAAGGATAATCTAATGCTTATATGATTGTCCTTCTCTCATTATTCTCGAGAGAACCATATCACATTTTATATAGTATAGTCTATTGAGTTTGGGTAACAAGTCCATGTTTTTCTTTTCCAATTGTTGGTTGATGTTCGCATAATTTATTGTTTAGAAACATAGCCCATATTGTCTGCCATTTTCTTTCCATGCATTGTATGATTTTAGTGTTGTAGTCTGTATATTGAAGTTTAAGAGTTGTTATTGTACTATTCATTGCTTCTTTTGCAAATATGTCATTGCTTTGATTTCCTTAATGTCCACATCGCTGGAAAGCCAGGCCAGGACTACCACTCTGTCAGTGCCTATCATACACTGCCACATGTACAATATTTCGTGTTTGTAAAGGTGATTTGGGGTTCCTCTCTCAATTTGAAAAGCTTGAAAAGTCTGAGAAAATGATGTATTTTCCCTTCCTCAAGTCTTTGATCATTTCTAGCGCCATTTTTATGTTATTTGGTACTGGATAGGATTTAAAAAGATTTAAGCTTTGCCATTAAGTTACCATACTTCCACAAGAATAAAAATTAAAAGAATATTTTGAGCATGAAAACAAAATATTTGAAATGGTCTTCATTTATTTTTTGCTATGTCTTTTTCCTGGAATCCTTTTGGCAAGGAGTTAAACCAGAAGTTATTCAGGCAAAAGCATTTAGTTGGCAGAACAAATGGTGTTCAGCAAACGGTACTCTTTTAGTTAACTTTCTTTTAAATTGAATGTTTCTCTTTTTGATATAATAGTTGTAGACATACCTTAATTTAGGCAGCACAATTAGACTTTTTTTTACTTCCAGAAACTGTGTTTTTAATTTAACTTAAAAATGTTATAACTCTATTTATACTGTGTGAATTAAGTTAGAATTTCTTTTATTTTGAAAGTCTATTTAGAAACTATAACATCTGAAATTGTTATTTTACTGAGCTGTTTATAAGATATTTTTATTTTATTTACTTCTTTTTATATATATATATATACCAAAATAAAGTATTAACCGTAAAATGAATAAATTTTAATGTTTACATTATTTTAAGCAATTCTTTATGTTACATATATTTCTTAACGTCTACAGCTAAATGTGATCCACTCATGAGAGGTCAAAGTCTCGGATTTTTTAGATTTTTTGCTAATCTTTAGTATTTATTAAAATGAGCATTTGCTGAAAATTTCACCCCATTAGCTGAAGTGGTTCAGTTTTTATGGGATTTTGAATTTTGTAAAAATGTGGAGTCATTTTTCGGATTTCTCCAGTAGGTAACTGTGCGGTCACCCCCATTTTTCAGGGGATAATAAATTTTGACTTTGAAAAGTTAAACTCCTCAAATTTCTTCAATATGTAGTATTCCAAGTCTATTTTTGGGGACAATTGACAAAAAAACTGAATTATTTTCTGTGTAAAAAATCGCTCAAAGTGTATTTCTAGTGAGTTTTGCTCTCAATTTTGCAAACCATCTGAAATTAATTTGAACATTTTTTAGAAATTCTTTGTTAATTAAATTTATTAAACTTCTATTTAGGAGATTCAATGCACCAATTTTCAAGTTCTTAATATATTGCATTTCTGAGATACTGCTAGTCAAAAATGGCTTCAAATTCTTGGAAATTTAAAAAAAAAAAAAAAAGACATTTTTCCGAAATTCAAAATCTCATAAAAAGTAAACCACTTGAGCTAGAGGGATGATATTTTCGGCAAATGCTCATTTCAATAAATACTAATGATTGGCAAAACATTTTTTAAATTCGAGACTTCGACCTCCAATGAGTATTTCACTTTTAGCTGGAATGCCCCTACAAGAATTTACAAATATTATTTTATTTTGTTGCTTCGAATTTTAAAAGTATTTTTGTATGCACTACAAATATATTCACTTTTCATGTGTTTTCAAATTTCAAAGAACAAACATGATACTTACTTGGAAGATATTTTAACAGGATTGGATTGTGTATAACTCTCTCCTTTTAACTTTAAGTCTGCATGAAAATTTTGATTAAAAAAAATAATGATAAATATTATATCATATTGCTACAGTACATGCAAAACAATGTTTCATATGAGTGAGTTATTGATATATTTTCAGATAATTTATTTTTAAATGAATAAAATGTTTTGCTACAAGCTAATAGAATGAATGATGAGTCAATAACAAAATGCAAGAACTTCACCTACCTAGGAGTCAGAGTCTTGGAAAGTGCTAAATCGAAAAAAAAATCCTAAATGTTATTCTCACAACGTTTCAGTTGATGTAACCTCCGACCTTCTTCAGGTGTGTCTTATGGAACTCGGAAAATCCGTACAGATTCCCAAGTTTGATGCACCTGAAGATGATCGGGGGTTACATCGACCAAAACGTTGTGAGAATAACATCCCAGATGAGAACAGTAATACAAATTATCAATCCTCATCCAAAAAATTCTGGAACAAAGAAATCCTACTTAAGATGGGAAAAATAAGCACAGCTTATGGGGAAACTTCATTAGAGATTATGGAGAAACTGATATGAAAGGCAAAGTCTACAAAGCAGTTTTCCCATCAATACTTCTCTATGGACTATATGTAATATATACCGTACTGAAGTGAACAGGCTCCATGACTCCATTATGTGTCATTTTCAAGAGATTATGAATGTAGTTTTAAGGTCACTAATCAAGAAATACAGAAGAATATAGCATGGGTAGGAGAGCTGAAGAAAATGGAACTTGAATGACTACCAAAGCATCTGCTGTATTCTAAACTGCGTGAAGGAAAGGAGAATTGGAGAAGTGCAGCACTAAGATTCAAAGATACATTAAAAAAAAACTTGAAATGGAGAAATATCAACATCAATGATTGGCAAGATCACAGAACCAAGTGAAGAACTTTGATCATGACCTGATGACCTTCATGAAACAGTTATTGTCACTTCAATGGATTGCATATGATAAGTTAATATGGATATTTTCATTTCTTTTAATATCTATTTATATAAAGTTAGGTATGTGTATATGTTTATATATTTGTATGTACAAGATTCACTCCTAAACTGATTAAAAGATCACTATGGATTTTGGAACACAGCTGCTAGGTGTAAGAGTAAGTAATGTGTGCTATATTTAGTTATATTTAGTTTTATGCAAAGGGGTTAAAAAGGTGGTGGAAGCCATTCTTGAAAATTCAGATATCTCAAATTTTTGTAAAATTTTAACAATTAGGTATTAGACATCAATTGGGGAATATTTATATATTCCCCAAATTTCAGTTTCTTTGGAGTATTTTAAAAGGTTTTTAAGGGGACATAATATAGGCACAACCTCTCATTGTGCAACCATTGCTTCATTATAAATTCTTTATCGCGCATACACCTTTTCAGAAGGCCCCCTCCCTCTCTATATGACAGAAGAGCAGTGATTTTATTTGTGCCTGTTCAAAAGTCAAGGTAAAAAATACACTTTTTGTAACTTTCACCATTGTTGCAGAGTTGTCTATAACTTCTGGTCAGCCATCTTTCTTTTCAACCATATGACGAGCTTCCGTTTTGGGTGGAATAAACACAGGACCAAATCTATGGTTCAGATCTCATAATTATTCCTTCTTAGTTCTGGGAACATTAGGTGTGGGCCGTGGTATATACTGTCCATATATTTATATACTGCAAACACCATCTGGGCCAGGTATGGAAGAGTAATAACTTGTAAGGAGCAACCATTTAACGTGTCTGGTATGGCTAAAGTCTGAAAGAGAGGGAGAGATGGCTTCAGTTCTCACACATGACGTCACAGCAACATGTGATTCCATCAAGATGGTGCATATCTTGATGGAATCACATCACATCTTTCTTCTCTTCTCGTTTTTAATTCTTTTTCCCCTGACAGAGTTAGACTTCTTTACTTGCTGTTTCAGCAAAATTCTATCACTTGCCTCTTGATTCGTAAATCCCAACTATCCTCTGTCTTCAGTCATTAACTGTTCACAATTCCTTTGCGGTCTACCCACTTTTTGTGGACCACCTATCTCCATTAAAACTGATTTCCTTTGATCTTCTGAAGACATCTTTTGCATACGACCGGACCAATTTAATATTCTACTTCAGATAACCCCCTCAACTCTTCCATTGACGAATTTATTCTAGCAATCATAGATCTGGCAGTTCATTTCACATGGGCTATGGAATTGCAATCCATTGTCCATGTCTCGAATGCATACAGGAGAACAGATGCATCCGAGACCTCATAATATAATACAATTTCTTTGTGTAGCGAGAAAGTTTTAACAGGATATTGCCCATATTCTGATTTCTGGATTTTCACTTCATGGTGCCCAAGCAAAAAATGTTACTTGTCTAACAACCAAAAGCGACACCACCTCGAACAAAAAACACCTGTTATCGCTAAATCTCTCCCAACTAAATGCCAATGAAAGCTAGAGACGTTCTCAGTTTTCTTTTGACGAACAGCCGAATTATCCACCTTATATGGCGCTACAAATGACAAACTATTTGTAACCCTTAGATTGACAGTTTGAATCAGCCCCATTTCATCTCACTTTTTAGTTTGGGGCTTTTATGTACAGCATAGGTGATTCTTTGTCGTTTACTTTTTTTTGGGGGGGGGGGCGGTTTTGCTCATTACATTTTGTCAAAGGTCAGAGGTCAGCATCTAACAATTATCAGTTTGGTTTGCACAAAATTCCAAAGTGGTATGTGGAGAATTTTTTTTTTTAAACTTTAATTCACTCCAAATAAGGGGGCACATTGCCACTGAGACGTAAGGGGCTACTGTGGATTAGGGACCAGATTTATAGGGGGCATTCTAAGTGGGGAATTGTGCAGTGAGATGTTTGTTCACATTTAAATTTCTGCATGTCGGTACAGAAAGCAGGAAGGAGGTTCCAAAGGCTAGCAGTTCAAGGAAAGAAGCTATTAGCGTAGAAAACTCTCTGCCCTCTGGGGACCTCCACAGTAAATGGATATGATTTAGTTGCTTGTCGGGTTGGTCGGGTATATTTACGTTTAGAGGGCACCAGAGCAGCAAGTTCGTTGGAGCACATTCCATTGAAGTGCTTGTAAAACAAGCACAGGGATGCAACATTGCGGCGATAGGACAGGGGCTGAAGCTTAGTTGATAGTGTGGGACCTATTAGATTATAGACTCTTTTTTGGACCCTGTCTATGAGGGAGAGACTAGTGGATGGTGCACCAGTCAAGATGTGACAACAATACTCCATGCATGGGCAGATGGTGGCCTTGTAGAGATATAGAATACTGGCAAGTGTGAGAAGTTTTCTAGCATGGTAGCGGGAGCCTACATTTCTTTGTAGTAGCCTTGACAGTATCTTCTATGTATTTGTTCCAATTCATGTTACCTGTGAATGTTAGGCTGAGGAGTTTGAATGTTGGACTCTCAGGTAGGGTGTTATTAGCCATGGCAATCGGTGGGTGAAAAGGTTTCTTGTAGTTGTTAAAGGAAAAAAGCTTTGTCTTAGTAGCATTAGATGTTAGCATCCATGTTCTTGTACAAACTATGAGAATTAACCACAGAGATCCTTTCTGATGCTGCTTTTTCTGTGAGCTATTTGTTCAGCAAGAGTCAAGTTGCAGGAACTTGGAACTTTGCAGGAACGGTTATGCGGTGCCATTGTGATGTACAAAAGCTTTGTTCACATTTTAGTCTGATATTTTCAATGGAAGATGAACAGTATAGACCAAATTCGAACTGGTTCTACAAACCGAATTAGAGAAATCTATTGAGCGTTTAAATATTGATTTTTACGGTCACTCTACTCCAAGGGTCTCAAATATACAGCTTGCAGATCATCTTCTGCGACTCACATTAAATCATTATCGTGACCAAAAAGAGCACCCAAAAACATCTGCCATTTTATCGATCTTAGTAGGCTGGAGCAACCGTAGCTGCCTAGAAAAACTTACATTCACAAATTATGCGAGAAAAGTAATAACACACACTTAGCGTTATCTTTGAATGCATGTTTTTCGAGATGACAAAAATGGGAGGGGGGCATCTCAGGTGCTCTGGTTTTGATAGAGTTAAGAGAAATCGGTAAAAGATTTATCGAAATTAAATGTACAAATACTGACCTGATCTTGAATCAGCCACTTGAAGAGGTGTCAAACTGGGCAATGAATGACGAGTTTTTTTTTGCTTTCGTGGCAATTTTTCCACCTCGACATTGTGACAGTGCTCGTCCTTCAGAACGTTCTTACCAATGTTTCCTTTCAGAAAATTCATGGCTGCTTGCTTCGTTTTTAACAGACTAAATTTTACTTTCTTTTTTGGTGGGGTGTTTCTAGAAAAGAAAAGAACATATAAATATATATATATATATATATATATATATATATATATATATATAGCAAGTATTTTTTATAAATTGAAAATATAGAAAAATCAATATTATGCAAATACTAGTAGGATCTGTGGAAATTCCACGGTTGCTTTCTTCATCTCTCTGTATAAAAATAAATTTATATGAATCAGCATGGTACGACTTTTTTAACTGGCTTGATTTTGTTTGTTTCCATGGTTCTTTTTTTTAAAGAATCGGGTACTTACAGGAGGGACCTGATAAAGGTTGCCAACATCTATAAATGAAAGTGATTCTATGAAACTGACTCAATTCGAACTTGGCACACCAGGTTGTCAGTCCGCATTCTGGAACAATTCATTTTAAAATCGGTAAAGTCAGAACTTTTACCGTAACAACACCAGTACATTTTCAATTACTTTTTTGCATTGCATTTTATCTTTGGCAATAGGGCGATCTCATTAAAATAAATGGGTGTGGAAGGTGATAACATATGTACGAACAGGAAATGCCTTAGTATATTATTGTATAGATTAGTCAATATTTTGGGGATGAGTAATTTTCATTATTATTTATGAGTTTCGGATTGGTTTCCTCGTCTTAGTTGTTTGAGCCATTTTGATCTTTGGCTTTCATCAAATACCTTTTGTCAAACTTGGAAACCATCATAAAATTTTGAACACAACCATTTACTGGAGCCATGGAGGAGGGGATACACTGTTTGCATTCATTCTTCAGGCCTTGTGACACTCTTTTAATTAACTTGTTAAATCACTTTGCTGCCACTGTCAACTAAAGGAAGAGTCTTCTGGGCATGTGTATGCAGTGTCATGATGTATTAAATACTGAGTAAGTAAACCCACTAGTATATAAAACGGTCAGTGATTTAGAACAAAGATCAAATTCAATAAACCTCTCCTGTCTTCCATCAGTCTTGGGTTGACTTAGTCATTTTCGAAAGTGTAAATAAGGTGTTTTAATTTCAGATGGCAAACATTCAGTCCGGAAGGATCACAGAGGGGTGCGTACAAGAACAAGCAGCTAACAAGGTATGAATAATAATTAGGAACTTTCACATGTTTTTGTAATAATGACAGCAACTTGGTTTTCTGCATGTATGACACAAGGGTGAAATGCAACAAATGTATGGAAGTTAAACCTGACCAGTGAGGATTGAGGATATGTGTTGCATGGAGAGAAATGATATGAGATGGATGTGTAATGCAAGTGTTAAAGACTTAAATCTGATGATCTTAGAGAAAGATTAAATCTGAACAGTATAGGGAGATGTGTGCAGAACAGGAGACTTTGATAGTTCGCTCACATTGCAAGAATGGATGAGAGTTGTTGGGTTAGTAGATGTAGAACAGTTGAGGTAGCAGGGTCAATCGACAGGAGAAGCCCCAGGGAAATATGGGAGGAAGTGATAAGAATGAATTTGAGAGAAAGAGAGATAAATAAAGACTTGGTCAGAGATAGGTTAGTTTGGAAGACAATTTCTAAAAGCCGTCCAACATGTAAAATGGATATTAAACTGATGATGATGGTGATGCCTTTGTTCAAGATTGAAGTCAGAACCTCAAAATAACCTATACACTTTAACCAGCGTCCTAGTTGCTTCGATCAGATGTCTCTGAAAGAATGTTCCAAGGCTTGGAGAATGGAATGCAAACATTATACCCCCTCCACATGACTCCAGTAAAGTGTTTGGTTCAAAATTCCATGACGGTTCCAAAACTCGACATAAAGCACCTAAAAAGGTTGGAGGACAAGACAGCCGAAATGTGATAACAACAACCAAGATAAGGAAACCAATTGAAAAAATTTAATATTAGTTCATAAATATTATCTTTTATGGAAATGTTACAAGGGTTAAACAACAATCACACAGTTCTGAGAGTGACAGCTTTTGTCTACACATTTATTTACTTCCTGGTCCACATGGATGTTCAGTGAATAATAATTAAAGTAAAATAAATAAAATAGTTACTCCCTTTTAATTACGATATGGATATTAATAGAATACATAATAAAAAAATGAGCTTAAATAAAAAATGTATATCTATAAATTTATGTCAGTCAAATTTCCAAAGTTGAAACTAAATAGCCTTTAAGCTGACAAATCAAACATTGTTTCTGATTACCGAATTTTCACTTGTCATTGTTGTACCATATTATTGGCAATAAAACAGACGTTACATTGAATATGATGATAACTTTGCTACAGTTTATTTCAAAATTTATTTAGTTTAGCCTAGACAATCTATATTATGAAAGACTTTTAGCTAATCATCAAAAAAAATGAATATCAGCAAGGGCAATAACTAATATTTTACTGCACTGCAAATCACATATGCATAACAAATCCATTTTTACAATATAAAAACTGTCTCCAAAAAATAAACTATACATAAACACAGATATTTGACATTTTTAAACAGTACTTATACATTTGTAGGGTTCGTTTAATAAGAAGAAAAAGGAGTTACGATTAGCTCGAATGTTAAGACAAACTCTTCTTCCACATTTTAAATCAGTTTTATTCATTTAACTCTGCCAACAAACAGAAAGGGACCATGAATGGGTTTTTATAACAAATTAAAAAGAAACACCATAGCACACGGAATCGGACGAGTGCACGTACATCCACCCAGGTTGGGTTTTACATCCAACTGTCCCGCACATGTCAAGTTTGACGTTTACTATCTGACTCTCTGAAAAGCGTCGTGGGGGGGGGGGGGTGTATCAACAGTTAAACGAAAGTGCCTCCAACGTTCAGTGTTCTGATTAGATAATGTATCAATCACTCCGTGTGGAAGAGTGGAAGCTTGCACAAAAGAAAATAGTTCGTCCGCAGGTAACCGCTACAAGTCCGTTTTACACATATGGTTGTATTTATTTACATTTACTCTCAAGCCTCCTTATCCTTTTAATTTCACTTTCTTATTCTTTTTGTCTCTAAATCTAAAATCTCTTATCCCTCTCAACAACGAGAACCTGTCAAGATCTTTATCGATTTATTTTTTAACTTGCCTTTTTACTATGGAAAGATTAGAAATTGTTTTAGGATTAACTACTTTAGTAGAAAGAATGAGAAATGATTTAATTGAAACTTTCAAAACAATGAATAGAATTTCTAACAACTGTGGACATTGTTCGAAATATTTCTCCTCGATCTGAAAATTTACTGTCATGGTATATTAAAAAAAAAAATCTATTAAGCAATTGGATTTTTTTGCTAATCTCTAGATTAATAAACTTCTTTGCAAGGGCTTCTCGTCTGTAGAACACATTACAACAGGACTGCTTTCCTGCGGATTACAACAGAGTCGTCTTCAAATCCAATGTCAACAAGTACTTATAAGCCGTCCCCATAAGTAATCAAACTTAATTGATATTCCATTAATCATTTGCAATCTTCTCAAAAATATTCATCATCTTTCAATCCCATTAATCCCTATACTCGAGTGGCATTTGGCCTTGATAAGTGGTGATTCATTAGTAAAAAGGAAATTAAATTGTGTGACGATTTCTCATATGTCTGTGTGTGTTTCTCCCGACTAGGTGACTTACACATTATTATTTTTTATTACTATTAATCGGCTAATTTATTGAAAGTAAAAATGCAACAGTGTAAAGTACAAAAAGAATTTTTTTGAAATCCGAATTAAAAATTTAAAGTAGTGAATTGAGGTGAGGTAAAAAGTTCACTACTACATAACAGAGAGAGTGAGAGCACAAATGTTTAATTAGGATTTACTTTCTTCTCCCACTCACTTCAGAGAATAAGTATATGGCCAATTTCCCCCTCCTTGCATACGTCATGTAATCAGCACCCTCCTTTCTCTATCAGCCTGCTTACTGATTTGGTACTTGTAGCTCTTAGCTTATCATTATTTATAAAATTAAGAGTTTTAAAAAAACACTCAAACGTATTATTTATGCAATTTAAAAAGAAACAAAAAGAAAAGCAAAACAAAAAAAATCCCCAGGCAACGCCGGATAGGTGCAGCTAATAGAGTAATATAGTTTTTTAAACAAGATGTCAGATCAAATTAAGAAAGCAATAATGTAGAACATTTCCGTCGCAGTTTCCGGTTAAGAGTTTCGGTTTTGTATACATTTTAATTAAAAAAAATAACAGGTTTTTCCTTAAATTATAATAGAATAAAAAACTTTTAATCATTTAAAAAGCAGATTAAAACACCTGGAAATCAACTATTCACAGCTAATTCATGGGCAGACAGACACACAAAGATAGATATCTTTGCTTTATATATATACTAGCAGGGGTGTAAAAGTGTAACAATCCCTCGCTTCTCCGAGTATAAGATCCGACGAAAAATAGGTCACTTGAACACTTTTAGAATCTGTGTTTTTTTTTGCATGGTGCACATGTGCAAAGCGTATGGGCGACGAAGAAACGAACAAATTCAAGCACCCCATCACAAATTTTGTGTCCATTCTACATGAAGAGATCAATGTTTTTTTCCAATTTTTCGATATTATGCAACCGAAAGCTGGGCAATTCAGAAAATATCAAATTTACAAAAGTCTGTCGAGTATCTTTTGCAAATATACAAACACACATACACAGACAACTCTCCTTTATATTATAAACTAGCAGGGTTACGCAACATTGCTTAGTTGGGGAAGAGGGATAACATCACATGTGACAGTAGAGTAAGGGCTAAGGAGTAACTTTTATGGGTACATTTATTTTCAAAGGATAGAGGATTGTTCCCATTTTTCTCCCTCAAAAATAAATCAAACATATTTTATTACACTCCCTATAACATCTTCTATCTATGTTCCGAATTTCATAAAAATCCAACCAGCAGTTTTTCAATCCATGGGCACCTTTCTTTCTAATGGGTTATGCCCCTTTGCTCATTTTGTATTTTATTTCGGCAAGATATTTTGGTTTTGTTTTAGTTTCTGTTAGCAATGACTAGTAGACGGAGCAATGTATTATTTATCAAATCAAATACATGGCAGTTTGTGAAAAAAAAAAGAAAAAGAAGCAGTGTAATTGAACATGATAATTTCCCTTTAATCGTTTTCGGTGAGTAAGGGAAAATGTCTTCACTCTAACAGTTTTCTTTACCGGAATAAGTATTTTCAGAGAAAAAAAAACTAAAGCAAAATAAAATATATTTGTGCCAATAACATAGTGAAAGGAAAAAACGAAAAAATAGGCTAGTCCAAATGTGTCAGACGGGTTGCTATTGGGGTCTGAAATTGAAAATCTGACAAGATAAATTAATATGTAAGATATTTTATTTTTTTATTTTTAGGGGTGGTCATTAAAAGTGGAAATGGGGATTATTGACTGAAATAAGAGATGTCTAAAGAGGTCTAATAAATAAGTCAAATTTCCTAAAAGTGAAATCAAAATTGGATATGAGCTTTACCTTGGTAGTTCACTGGTTGTTGATTCAGCAGACAGTTTTCTGTTGATATCGGAACTGGAAGAAGCGGCACAGGCACCTCCTTGTTTAATCAGGTCAGTTGATAGTTTTTTCTTGTTGTTGGTATAGTCTGAAGGTGAATGAGTATTTCTCTGTTTAAAGCTCTGGTTGCGACCAATGGCACTAAATTTTGTACTGTCTATTGAACGACTGTTTTGACGAGTCATCAAGCCGTGGCTATCACTGGAACCAGACATGGAACGTATCAAGCTGGGCCGACTGAAAGATTTCTTATGTAAAGATGAGCTTGCTGGAGCCTGTATGAGGAAAAATATAATAAAATAAAATTTTTGATTTCCTGTTATCTATTTTACTACTTGCACAGTTATTTCCCTTTAAGAAAAGAATATTCATTTCATGTCCTTATAGCAGCATTTCTCAACTTTTTTTTATCTTTGCGTAACTACCAGTGGAAGGGTATATAGAAGCTGTGTTAGTTGCGTGATGTTGTATGAAGGTAAATGCTGGGCCCCCATCCAGTCTTTACTAGCCCCTCTTCAGTGTAATGACAGAGCAATCATCAGATGGATATGCAATGTCGAGTCACATCAGATCTGGCATATCAGCTCTGATACCCTGTTGATGAGGCTGAATATACCAAATCTTGATGAACTTCTGACGATCAATTGGCTACATTGGTTTAGCCACATTGAAAAGAGCAACTCTTGGATAAGAAAATGCAAAGACTTTGAAGTGGAAGGCCGGAAGAAAGTTGGACGACCGAAGAAAACCTGGATGCAAACCATCAACAAGGGTAATACAGTGGAATTTGAATGGAATCAATCCTCAAGATCGTCAAGCTTGGAGACTGGGATTGCAGGCTGTCAGAAAACGCCAGACCACAGACCTAGGGAAATAATATGATAAAATATGTACTTCCATTCCATCACACAAAAGTTAGCGAGTAAAACATGCCTTTTATTAGCCTTCAGACGAAACCATTTCCAAGTGATGAGTGAAACGAGAAAACAAATAGCAAGTCAGATAACCGCCTGAGACTTACCCACCACCGGAAATGAATTGGAAAGAAATCCTCCACAGTGGGTGCTTTTTTTTCTTTAGGTCATCAGATATGATAATAAAATTTATATATGAAAAATTAAATTAATGATGTAATTCTATGATGTCATATATTTTAGTAATATATCTAGATAAAAAGTGCAAGCAGATTTTTTTAAAAATATGTTTTTATGGAGACTGTATGCTAGTTATATAAATCATGGTATTTTATAAATGTAAAATATTTTAACTGAATATTGCTAAACAAAACTTTTCACCCTAGAAAAATGCAAAATCTAAAAACTCTTTGATGAAAATAGAATGTTTTAACGCATACACTTTTTAATAGTTCAATTTTGTTCGTTTTTTTGGTATACATGAATTGAATCAAGGAATGTCAGATAAATATGACTTTGTAATTTGAACACTTGAAAGAATGTACACCATGTTGATAGAAATAATTGTTCCAGACAATATAATGAATATGAAAAATGATGCATTGGTTGCTTGCGGAATACGATATACTCACCTTGTCTGAAACCAACAGATTTACCTTCCTGGGACCTGATGGCAATCTTCTTGAGGCTGAAAAATATAAAGATAAACATTAAAAATTCGTAAAAATAAAAAACAACATTTCAATATACTTACATAAAATCTATTATATAAAGGGCAGTTGTGTGCAGATAAAAGTCAGAAACTACCTAAGACACACCCACAAAGCTGGTATATTCTTTTTCAGCATTGCCTCAGAGAGAATATGAACACATTTTCTTTGTAATATTCATTCTTTTGAGATTCATCAGAAACAGAATTAGTCGGGGGGGGGGGCAACATTTAGAGTGATTCCATCAAACTTTGGTGTAAAATTCAAACTAAAATACACTTTCTTGACCTTCGAGCTAGGATTAAAGTGTAGTATCCTCCTTACTGGGGAAGAAGAAGTGGAGAGGGGATAGGAGAGATGATTAGGGGAGGGGAAGAAGGTAGGGGGAAATATGTAAAGAGAGAGAGAGAGAGAGAGAGAGAGAAGTGTTAAAAGAAAGATGTCATACACACTTTTTGATTCTTCTATTATGTTGTCCATGCTCCCAGACAATGCTGGATAGCCATGCTAGTTATTTCATAAACGACTTAACGGACTAGAGAGCTATAATGAAGTAATTTATGTTGAGACTGCAATTTGAGATGTTAGCAGCCTGACACAAAATAACAATGCAAAGCACAAACAAAATGACAAGTAGTAAATTAGCGTTTTATGGGTGAAAGGAAAACTGTTCCAGAATGTTCGATGTGAACATCTACAAAAGTCAAGACAATCACATTGAACAAGCAGATCACCACCAGCAAGCAAACGAGGCACCATGCCTCCATGACGAAGCAAATCATTCTCTTCCCACTAACAGATCCGTTCAGCCTTGATCTCAGCCAGGATCTTCATTTATCATAATTTATTTGTTGTTAAATCATTGCATTTTATTCTATTTTCATCATAGGACGTATCTGACTGTTACATAGGTCAAGGATTGCATCAGGAGTCAGGTACTTTCTGGAGCTGTAGAATGATCCAACCATTCTTTCAGCGACTTTAGCAACAGTTTTGATTTGAGTCTTCCATTTCAGGCCTCAGGTGAAAGTCAGTTTTAGGAGCTTATAAAAACAAAGGGCTTCCTCAAAGAAAGAACCATTGATTTCAACTGAGGCAAAATGAGGATCCGAGCGTTAGTGGTGAAAAGAAAAAAAAAGCTTTGTTTTAAAAGTATTAAACGTAACAAGTCACATTTTTTCCCATTGCACCACATCTTCCAGGTCAGAAGAGGAGATCAGCAAGGTCTTGATCACCAATGCTTTTCGAAATGTCGTCATAGACAGCTGTGTCATTTGCATAGATGGCAATGAATTATCTCAGAATATGATTCGAAAGATAATTGATGAATATCAGGAAGAGGGTAGGGCCCCAAATGGATCCTTCTGGTATGCCAGCGTTGATTTTTTATGCTTAAAATTTCAGCCCATTAACAGCAATTTTTATTGACCCATCATAGAGAAAGAATTCGGTGGTTGAAATACAATTCTAGATATACCATAGCTAGCAAGCTTTGTGCCAAACCCTATGAAAGGCCTGTCAAGAGTTATTGTCCTAGAAAAAAAACTCCTGTCGATAGATTCACTGATCTTATGGAATATTACAGTCTACACATCAGCTGTTGATTTTACAGGGCGAAATCCATATGGCTTGCTGTTAAGTAGATTGTTTCTGCTGAGGTGATTGACAACTTCTTGATTTATCACAGATTCAAACAACTTACTCATGACACACAGGAGACTGATCGGTCTGTACTGAGATGAAGAAGACCGATCTCTAATATTCTAAAATATTGTACAGGCTGATAAAGTTTTCCAATGAGATGGAAAGCATTTCTCTATTAAGCAACGATTGAATAGATTTATAAGGATAGGAGCAAGTTCCGGCAGCAGATTCTTAGGCACAATGACTGGAATGGTGTCAGAACCAGTTGCCTTGCTGGTTCTTGATAAGTTTGGCAACATCCAGGATGGATATATGGATATCACAGAATGCACAGGAATTTTAGAGATGAGCGATCTAAAGCTATCCCAATCAGCACTTGAGTATCAATACACTATGTGACAGAAAGGTACATCTGACATTTCCCTGAACTTAGATCTGATCTTAATGGAAACAACTGAGTGATCAGAAGATTCCAGAGGAGACAGAAGAGTAGATGTGCACTGTTCAGAGAAAGCTGTCAGAAAAAATCAAGATGGCTCGCAAAATGTCTGTCAGCAATCTGATTTAGCTCATAAGCAAGAGAAAAGTCATGAAAAAACCTTCCTCCATCATCAATCTTGTTGGAATAGATATGCCATTTTACATTGTTAATTTTAAAGTCACTACAGTTATGAATGTTAGAAGGAGGAAACACAGACAGGATCTTGTCATTTTTTTCAGAGATTCGCTCAATGATAGTAACTCCATTGTGGGGATAATAAAGGGCAAAAATGAAAGAGGTGCTGTGAAAAGGGGTAACATGGAAACACATAAAGGGCAGATCAGGGTCTTCATTTCAGATGCCCTACCACATGGAAAAATAGCCCTTGACATAAACACAAATTCCATGTCCATGACGATCTTAAAGGTCGTGTTTAGAAGTCATGTTAGAATAACTTGTAATCTTGTTGAAGTCATCGATAGAAGTTGATGGGCCAATACCAGTTTCACACAGAAACAGCAAGTCAGGCAGTATCTCCTGTAAATGGATTTTAGCCTCTATTGGAAAAGGAAACCTGGTAGTAGGGATCCATGTTCGGAGTTGAGATACTGGGCTTACATTTATTTTTGGTTTAAGAACTTTTCATAATGGAAATAGTTGGAAGGGGCCAGTAGATGAGTTGAAAACAGAACACAGAGAGAATGAGTAAATAAACTATTTTTGTAAACCATTAAAGAAACAAAACGTTGTAGCAATATGGCATTGAGAAACCCTACTGGAAACTACTGCATGGTATAGACTTTATTCACCAAGTAACCGTACAGCAGCCCCACTGATAGAACAGTCTCCTTGAGAGTTACTTCAAGATTCGGGTCCTTGGACTATCAGGCAGATAACATCAGTCCAGCTAAAACATTTACTTCAAGCACCCTTATTCATATCATGACAACAAGGAAAGAAAAAAGAATACTCAACGCATCATAAAGGATTCCTTTATGACGTCATGCATTATTAACCTAAAGTTAATTTGGAAACGCCTTGAGCCTGCTCTCGGCCTGCCAAGCCAGCAGGACATCCGATGAAGCTTCCTGATACTTGCATATAAGTTTCGAAAAAGGACATTTTATCAATTAATTATTATTTGCCTCCCCATTAATCAATCGAACAATGAAACATTATTAGACGCAATTTTAATATTTCCAATGTCTTTTCATTTGAAAAAGTGTGATTTTTAAAAAAAATCACATTTTGTGCCTTCTTTCCTATGTTTTTTGCCGTTTTTTCCCCCAATAAATTTCAAATTTTCACTTTGATTTGCACAAAATCGGTCAAAAAAAAAAAAAAAAAATTGGAACAACAGAAAATTATTATTATGTATGCAAATAATATTAAAAAACTTGAATCTTTGGTGATGGTAACTAAAAATGGCAACTATTATTCATCCTTTATGACCCTCCATTTTCAACTAAATATATTTCTTTCTTGATAATTGCATAGTAAAACAAGATAATAAGATCCACAGAGTTTTATAAGTACACTAGACCCCCCCCCCCAGTGGACGATTCTGAGTAATAGTATCAATGAAAATAACTATATTTTTACTTACAACATTTTTCTGTACCAATCCATTCGTAAATCAGTATTGCGTAGAAGGGTTGAACAAATGAAAGAAATGAAGAAATGAATGAAAGTGATAAAATAAAATAAAGTATACATAGTTTTAATTGAAATTTTACTGTCTCTAAGTTCAACTTTAAAAGAACATATTTTGAATAATTGGTGTGAAACAAAATGTTTATCTTGCATTTCTCTTCAAGTTTGGGATGCTCGACGAAAAAATCCTCCAAACATTCCAGACTGGAACCTTTCCTAATCTATATAATTAAATTTTCAGACAAGATATCTGTGGCATTTCACGTTCAAACGTAACTTTTTAAATTAACTTTTTTTTTAAGTATGTTATAATTTTAAACAATTTTATTTAATGACTAAACGTAATGTAATTAACCTTCACAAATATCCGATTAAAAAAAAGGGCCGACATACAACAGCTTTTTAAAAAATATATATTATTTCGTACCATGCCTATTTCGTCGTTAAAAGAAGAAAAAAAACCTTGAAACTATTTATGGGATTTAAAGTTCAATATTTTATTGCAAAACTGATTTTTTTAATAAACATATATTCCTTCATTGAAATTATCTTTCTAAAAATGTAAATATTTACTTACAAGAAATTAGGAGAAAAAAGACTCCCCGGCAACACCAGGTAGATAAAATACCAAAATAAAATTGTAATTTTTATTTCCAATTAATTACAAGGTATAAGCTTATTTTATTTATTTGTTTACTGAGTTATACCTCATCTAGGCCAAAAGCAACTTGAGGATAAGGGTTAATGAGATAAATAGATTGTCGGTTTAATGAGAGGATTGAAAATGATGAATGGAATGTACAAGGTTTGATGACGTATGGTGACGATTTACAGCAAGTATTTATTGACATTGCATTTGAAGAGGGCCATGTTATAGTCAGACTTCAGAAAAGCAGCCTGTAGTAATGTGTTCTACAGATGGGAAGTTCTTGGGAAGAAACTTTGTAAATGGAAATTCCGTCGGACACTAGGAACATGAAGGAAGAAAGGAAAGTTCTTTTCAGTTGTGGTAGTAAGACGAGTTCTTGCTGTGAATGTCTTACAAGGAGGAACCAGAAATTGGAGCTCAGTCTAGCATCTTCCATGGCAATAACGATAGAGTACAGAAAGATCAACAACGTATCTTCTATGAGAAAGAGGCTGTAGCGAACAGAAGTGATCTCCCATTAAATTTAAAAGTCGATTTTTTACTCTGTCAAGGCAAGAAAGCATGCTCAGCGCGGTACCTCCCCAGATGTGGCAGCAGTACCTCCCCATCTGAGGGCGTATCTAACTCTTATACAGGTAGAGGATTGCATCAGGAGTCAGATACTTTCTGGAAAGATAAAATGATCCAATCATTTTACCAGCAACTTTACAACCGATTGGATATGTTTTCCATTTTAGATCCGTTGTGAAAGTCAATCCTAGGAGATTATCAAAATAAGGGGCGTTCTCAAGGAGAGAGCCCTTCATTTCGACTGGGGCAAAACAAGGATCCAAGCCTTGGTGGTGAAAGAAGAACAGCTATAAAATATGTATATAATAAAATATAAGCTTAACACCTTATAGAAGACGTAATTCAGCTAATAAATTTACAATATAAAATGATGAGGAGTCAGATCCTTCAGATGAAGAGCTTGAATGCGAAACAAGATAAACACCATTTTAAAAATTATTACATCATTATTTCATCATTACCACACCCACAAATCATTTTTGACATAATGAGATTTGCTGTTGAGCCAGAGTTATCTCCTTTGAAGTTATTCTCAGTACCAACACAGAGGACGCTTTCTAGTGCAAGAATCTGTTACCTCGTTTAACCCACATGAAAAATTCTGAACGAGACCTTTCCTGACACAACTTTCAAAGCATACATACGGACGTTTCGTCTGCTGCTCCTTTTTTTTACCAGGCTTTGACTGTTAGGTTGCTGTTCCTGATCAAGTCAAATCAACTCTGTCAACATTGTTCTCCAAGAGGTGTATCACCGGCAGAGACATTTCAATGTAAGTTCAAAATGACATATTCAGTGCATTTGCATTATATTGTTGTATTTTTTAGGTTGGCAATTACTGTTCTTTTTTATTGCAATGGGAATGCTTCTATTCTTTGTTTAGTATTCATATCTGAAGTTATTTCTTTATATTCTTTATATTTTACACGTTTATCAACAACTTCCTTTTATGTTGTTTACGACAAACTGTAATAAATATACATGTGATTGAATCAAATTGTTTCGTCATCATATTCGGTTTAACGTCCGTTTTACATGCTAGCAATGTATCGGACAACTTTTAGAAATTGACTTCCAAACTAACCTATCTCTGGCCAGGTTTTTATTTATCCCTCTTTCTCTCAAGTCCATTTTTATCACTTCCTCCCATGTTTTCTTTGGCCTTCCTCTGTGAACCGGGCCTGCTACCTTAATTGTTCTACATCTACTATTCAAGAACTCTCATCCATTCTTTCAACATGGCCATACCATCAAAGTCTCCTGTTCTGCACACACCTCCCTATATTTTCCAGATTTAATCTTCCTCTGAGGTCATCAGAACTAAGATTGTCTTTAAGACTCACATTACACATCCATTGTATCATTCTCATATCATTTCACTCCATGCAAAGTATGTCCTCAACCCTCAATGGCCAGGTTTCACTTCTATACGTCATTACACTCTTCCCTGGGTCGACAGTGGTAACACTCTGCTGGTTAATAATGGCAGAATTTCCCTGAATTTACTCCATCCACTCCTAACATTTGCAATCACGCTAGTACCTGCTCCACCCAGTGCTCCAATGGTATCAACAAGGTAAAAAAAATCCAGATATACTTTGTCCATATCTGAGATCTCATCCATCTCCATTGTCTTATGCTTCTTGCACCAAAACTAGTTGTCCTCTCTTAACCTACCAGTAATTCCATTGCACTTCTTATGTATTTAATGCTTACAAGTACCATAAAAGATTTTTTCTCTATTATCCTTTTCTTTTTTAACACCCGTGTGTGTCATCAATGATAACATCAAACAAATAATGGCGACCAGTGCATGGAGAATATATTCCTAAACATATGGTCGACTAATAATGATAAAAATAGCTACCACCACTGCAAAGAATTTTCCTTTCTTCCTTTGTGTTTCTAAAACCATGAACAGAGTTTCTTTCCAAGAACTTCCCATCTGTGGAACGCAATATTATGGGACTGCTTCACTGCTGACTACAATATGGTCATCTTCAAGTTAAATGTCAACAAATACTTTTTGAGCCATCCTCTTAAATAATCAAATTCCGCCCTTTCCACCTATCGTTTCCAATCCTTTCATAGTATTGTTCATCATTCAATTGAGAATCTCATTAACCCTTATCATCGAGTGGCTTTTGGCCTTGGTAAGTGGTAACCATTAGTATAAAACACAACAAAAATAGGAATATCAAACTTTATTTTACAAAGCCTTTATGACATAAAATGTGTTGTTGTATGGTTTTAGTTATTGCGTGCCTTGTTGTTTCATTTTTGTTATATGCCTTGTTGCTATGTATGCTATTACACGCTTTGTTTTTCTTTGTCTATTTTTAGTTCTACACAGAATAAAACTTTTATTAAGGCCAATCTGTCTCATTTCATGCTACAATTTATTCTGCATCTAATCATCATTTGATATGTCCAAAATCTTGAAGCCAGCCAGGTTTGACCTGGATCATAATTCTTCAAATACAGCCAAGGAGTGGAAGCACTGGAAGAGAACATTTGAGAATTTTATTGATGAGTGTGGAGAGCAGGCCCCTGACAGGTTCAGGTTTATTATCAATTCTGTTTCCTTGGATGTGTTTGAGTATATTGGAGACTGCTCTACGCATGAAGAAGTTATTGGAACTCTTCAGAAATTGTATGTGAAAAACATCAAGTTAAATATTTGCCCAACATCAGTTTCTGTCACAGCAACAGCAGCCTGAAGAGTCTCGGGAGCATTTCTTACAGGAGCTTCGAAAACGTAGTAAGAACTGTAACTATAAAACCGTTATTGGTGAGCAGCAATATTGAAAGTATCAAGTGATGTTAAATATTGAAAGTATCAAGTGATGTTAAATATTGAAAGTATCAAGTGATGTTAAATATTGAGAGTATCAAGTGATGTTAAATATTGAGAGTATCAAGTGATGTTAAATATTGAGAGTATCAAGTGATGTTAAATATTGAAAGTATCAAGTGATGTTAAATATTGAGAGTATCAAGTGATGTTAAATATTGAAAGTATCAAGTGATTCTAAATATTGAAAGTATCAAGTGATGTTAAATATTGAGAGTATCAAGTGATGTTAAATATTGAGAGTATCAAGTGATGTTAAATATTGAAAGTATCAAGTGATGTTAAATATTGAAAGTATCAAGTGATGTTAAATATTGAAAGTATCAAGTGATGTTAAATATTGAAAGTATCAAGTGATATTGAGAGTATCAAGTGATGTTAAATATTGAAAGTATCAAGTGATGTTAAATATTGAGAGTATCAAGTGATGTTAAATATTGAAAGTATCAAGTGATGTTAAATATTGAAAGTATCAAGTGATGTTAAATATTGAAAGTATCAAGTGATGTTAAATATTGAAAGTATCAAGTGATGTTAAATATTGAGAGTATCAAGTGATGTTAAATATTGAAAGTATCAAGTGATGTTAAATATTGAGAGTATCAAGTGATGTTAAATATTGAAAGTATCAAGTGATGTTAAATATTGAAAGTATCAAGTGATGTTAAATATTGAAAGTATCAAGTGATGTTAAATATTGAGAGTATCAAGTGATGTTAAATATTGAAAGTATCAAGTGATGTTAAATATTGAAAGTATCAAGTGATGTTAAATATTGAGAGTATCAAGTGATGTTAAATATTGAAAGTATCAAGTGATGTTAAATATTGAAAGTATCAAGTGATGTTAAATATTGAAAGTATCAAGTGATGTTAAATATTGAAAGTATCAAGTGATGTTAAATATTGAAAGTATCAAGTGATGTTAAATATTGAAAGTATCAAGTGATGTTAAATATTGAAAGTATCAAGTGATGTTAAATATTGAAAGTATCAAGTGATGTTAAATATTGAAAGTATCAAGTGATGTTAAATATTGAGAGTATCAAGTGATGTTAAATATTGAAAGTATCAAGTGATGTTAAATATTGAGAGTATCAAGTGATGTTAAATATTGAAAGTATCAAGTGATGTTAAATATTGAAAGTATCAAGTGATGTTAAATATTGAGAGTATCAAGTGATGTTAAATATTGAAAGTATCAAGTGATGTTAAATATTGAAAGTATCAAGTGATGTTAAATATTGAAAGTATCAAGTGATGTTAAATATTGAGAGTATCAAGTGATGTTAAATATTGAGAGTATCAAGTGATGTTAAATATTGAAAGTATCAAGTGATGTTAAATATTGAAAGTATCAAGTGATGTTAAATATTGAAAGTATCAAGTGATGTTAAATATTGAAAGTATCAAGTGATGTTAAATATTGAAAGTATCAAGTGATGTTAAATATTGAAAGTATCAAGTGATGTTAAATATTGAGAGTATCAAGTGATGTTAAATATTGAAAGTATCAAGTGATGTTAAATATTGAAAGTATCAAGTGATGTTAAATATTGAAAGTATCAAGTGATGTTAAATATTGAGAGTATCAAGTGATGTTAAATATTGAAAGTATCAAGTGATGTTAAATATTGAAAGTATCAAGTGATGTTAAATATTGAGAGTATCAAGTGATGTTAAATATTGAAAGTATCAAGTGATGTTAAATATTGAAAGTATCAAGTGATGTTAAATATTGAAAGTATCAAGTGATGTTAAATATTGAAAGTATCAAGTGATGTTAAATATTGAAAGTATCAAGTGATGTTAAATATTGAAAGTATCAAGTGATGTTAAATATTGAGAGTATCAAGTGATGTTAAATATTGAAAGTATCAAGTGATGTTAAATATTGAGAGTATCAAGTGATGTTAAATATTGAAAGTATCAAGTGATGTTAAATATTGAAAGTATCAAGTGATGTTAAATATTGAGAGTATCAAGTGATGTTAAATATTGAAAGTATCAAGTGATGTTAAATATTGAAAGTATCAAGTGATGTTAAATATTGAAAGTATCAAGTGATGTTAAATATTGAGAGTATCAAGTGATGTTAAATATTGAAAGTATCAAGTGATGTTAAATATTGAAAGTATCAAGTGATGTTAAATATTGAAAGTATCAAGTGATGTTAAATATTGAAAGTATCAAGTGATGTTAAATATTGAAAGTATCAAGTGATGTTAAATATTGAAAGTATCAAGTGATGTTAAATATTGAAAGTATCAAGTGATGTTAAATATTGAAAGTATCAAGTGATGTTAAATATTGAGAGTATCAAGTGATGTTAAATATTGAGAGTATCAAGTGATGTTAAATATTGAAAGTATCAAGTGATGTTAAATATTGAAAGTATCAAGTGATGTTAAATATTGAAAGTATCAAGTGATGTTAAATATTGAAAGTATCAAGTGATGTTAAATATTGAGAGTATCAAGTGATGTTAAATATTGAGAGTATCAAGTGATGTTAAATAGTGAGAGTATCAAGTGAGAGATACATTCATTACTGGGATTTCCTCAAACGACATCAGATAATACGTTTCGGAATTTTTGAGATGAGGATTAATAATTTGTATTATTTAGATTATTCAGACTACTGTTCTCATCTTGGATGTTATTCTCACAACGTTTCGGCCGATGTAATCTCTGACCTTCTTCAGGTGTATCATGTCAAACTCGAGAATCTTTCTGTTGAACTCGGGAATCTGTACGGAATTTCGAACGGAACCCTTTATCAGATCCATGGGGTTAGCTTGTTCTTGTTCAGTCAGCCATGAGCAGGTAAAAGTCTTAATTAATTCATAATTGTATTCTTAGTATCGTCCGTACTGAGGATTGAACCTTCAACCTCCAGAAGACTGTCACTTACAACTGATTATTACTTAGCACTTTTATCTGTTGCAGTTCTAGATATTAATAAAAATTATAATACTTTACTTAATAAACTCTACATTAATATTTATTTTAAATTAAAAATTATGAGATAATTTATACAATATTTATACAATAATATTTAAAATGTAGATTTATCATCATCATCACCATCATTAGAGTTTTTGATCACTCCTGAAGAAGCAACCTCTCCCTGGTTTTCTTCCACCTTGTTTTGTCCTTAGCTGGGCGTGGCCATGTAGGACCCAGTTGACTGTCGAGGTTGTCTCTCCAATGGATTTTTGATCTTCCTCTTGGTCTTTTCCATTGCGTCAGAATTCATTCTATCACTCTAGATATCCATCCGTTGTCTGTAGATCTCGAAAGGTGACCTGCCCATCTATGTTTAGCCGTTTATATGGTTGTGACGAGGTTGTTTATGCCAGTTTGCTGTCTGATCCAAGTGTTTCTTTTTCTTTCTCGTAGACTGATGCCAAGCATAATGCATTCCATTTTGCATTATGTCACTCTTAGCCTTTCTTTTGCAGCATTATAAAGTACCAATGTTTCGCTACCATGTCATAACAGTCATGATGTATTCATTAAACACTTTCCGTTTAATTTTTAAAGTGGACTTTCTATTTTTCATAATGTTGTTCGCTTTGTAAAAATTTGTCTATCCAAGCATAATTCGCCATTTTATTTCAGACATGATATCAGCATTGCTTCTCACCATCTTCCCTAAGTAGATATAGTTGTAAACTACCTTGACATTTTCACCATTCACTATGACTGGGTCTTTTTGTGATATATTTGTTGAACATGATCTTGGTTTTTCCAGTGTACATTTTAATGCCAACTATATGGCTAGCATTGTAAATGTTGTTAAAAATCCCTTCTAGTTCTAGGCAAATTCTAGATGAGCAAGGTATTCGCCATTTATATTGATACCTCTTCCTTCCCAGTCAATTTTATTGATCACTGAATCTTGCAGGCAGGATGTAAAGAGGTTTGATGAACTATTGTCACCTTGTCTGACACCTCTTTCTATATTGATCTTTTCACTATCCTGTTGTAGCTTTACAGTTACCATGGCTCCATTGTAAACGTCCTGATACAAATTGATGTAAGCGCTGTCAACTCCTTGACTTTTCAAATCTTTGAACATAGAAGTGAATTCAATGGAGTCAAATGCTTTTTCATAATCGACAAAAGTGAAACAAAGTGGTATACCGTGCTCGTTAATTTTCTCTTGGAGTTAGCTTACAACTTGAATGTGGTCCATGGTTGAAAATCTATGTCGGAAACCAGCTTGTTCTCTGGGTAGGTTTCTGTCAAGTGTGGTTTGCATCCTTTTGAAGAGAATTTGGGAAAATACTTTGTAAACAACAGAAAGCAGGCTTATTGGCTTGTAATGCTTAATATCTTTCAAGTCTCCTTTCTTGTGGAGGATGATAACTGACGCATTCTTCCAGTTGTGAGGCATTTGGCCTTTGTTAAGGCATTTGTTCTATCAGCTGGTGAGAATCTCTGTAATAAGTTCACCCCTATCTTAGAGTATGCCTGTCGTAATTCCATCTTCTCCAGGAGATTTATCTCTCTTTAGTCATTTGATTACAGACTGTACTTCAGACGTTAGTATTGGAAAGGGTAGGAGAACTATTCACATCTTCTAAAAAAAAAAGTAAGTAAATTCGTATCAATCGGAATGGTACAACTTTGTTGACCGGCTTAATTCTGTTGTCGGCATTTTTGCAGGAGGAACCACGTAATGGTTGCCAACATCCCTAAGTGAAAGTGGTATTATGGAACTGACTGGATTCGAACTTGGCATACCCAGGTCGTCAGTCCGTGTCATTATCCACTTGATCACCGTCACCTCCCTGACATCTGATTAATTGGTTTAAAAGTCAGTTGTGAGGGTGCCATCATCTTCTTTCGATGCGATGATGTTGTTTCTCCCGAGGCAGTGTTTCTTGCGGCTTTTGTTTTCTCTTAATACTTTTAGCTATTCTTCCTCATTATAAGCCCTTATTTCTTCATTCATTCGGCAACGTAGGGTCTTGCATACTTTAGAATATTCAATGTTCTGTATATTCGTACCTCCTTTTTTCATCTGTCTCCTCTTTTCTCTTAGTAGTTTCGTCTCTGCTGAGAGCTTGTCCGGTCTTGATGGCTTGTCACTTCCAGTGGTGTCCAGTGTCGTTTCTAAGATAGTAGAGGTGATAAAATCGCATGTTGTGTAGATTTATATTTGACTAAATTTTATTAAATTCAATAAAGTATTTGTTTTCAAATTTATATTTTATGACAGAAAAAATTCAAAATATTAAGGAATTTAATTTATTTTGCCAGTGTGAAATAAACATGGAAGTAAGTAGGATTTTATGTTTTATGGCACATCAATCCTAGAAGTCATTTTGTGCTATACAATGTATTCAGAAAATAGTCATTTGATAAATTCTGGAAAGTTATTTAATTGTATCTTTGGTTTTTCCAATAGGAGTTAGAAGTGGTTTATCTTTTTTAGGTAGTTATTATTTGAGAGATAGGAATATTTTTTAATGTTACATAGTGGGTGGGGGCATAAAGTGGGAGGACGCCCTGTAAGGTGGTAGGATTAGCAACGGAAGTCGGAAGTGACGTCACGTCCGTTGGAGTTTTTTTCTCTCTCTTGTTCCTGGATTCCAAGGAAGACGGACGTGAAAAGTCAGCCGGTCCATTGCCAGTAGGCGGGGGAAAGGGGCATAGTAGCCCCAAATGGTCTGACGATATCTTTCTCTGGTTCTTCTTCTCTCTCTCTCTCTCTTTCTCTCTCTCCCTCTCTCTCGTACACAACCACTCAATCTCTGTCTATCGTTTATGTTAATCTATGCGAGTGATCTTCCCCTGAACACTCTCCCAGGCTGGAGGCGGCTTCCGGCCAGAAGTGATGAGACCGCCATTATTGTTTTACCTATTATCTGTAATGGAGCGCGAATAAAATATTCTCTCCATATACGTTATCGAAGTCCGTGTTTACATTCCTTTTGTTACACAGTAACACTTGTTTATTTTCTTATTAACATTGGTAGCAGAGCGAAGAGTTGTTATGGCTTCAAAACTCATTTCACCGCCTGTTTTAATTAACGACAAGTACAGCACATGGAAAAAAGAAATGCAAATGTGGGAAATGACTACGTCGCTTGATAAGACGAAATGTGCCCCTGTAGTATTTCTTTCTCTGGAAGGAAAACCCAGAGAAGCTGTTTTAGAATTGGACGTGGCGGCCCTTAATTCCGAGGATGGAATGACGCATCTATACGAAAAACTGGATATCCTTTTTTTAGAAGATGTCAATCAGTCGGCTTTTCTAGCCTACGAGACGTTTGAAGCCTACCGCAGACAGCCCGACACATCAGTGGAAGACTTTCTCATTAACTTCGGCCGACATGTCGCCAAGTTGAAAGATTTCAACATCGCCCTACCCGAACCCGTACTTGTGTTCAGGGCATTGAAAGGTGCCGCTCTCACTCCAGAAAATGAAAGATTAGTCAAAGCCACCATCAGCGAATTGACACTATCTTCCATGTCGGGGCAGTTAAGAAAGATTATGCACAGACAGTCTTCAAACGCACCGTCTAGCAACACGACGCCCGTCGTGATAAAGAATGAAGATGTTGTTGCTTATACAGAAAATGACACGGACTCTAACGAGATGTATTACGGTCGTTCTTCGCACCAACGTGATTCGAATTTCAACAATTGACGAGGAAAAACAAACTGTGGTGGAAGACGACATGTCAACAATACCAGAACACGCTCCACTGACACAAAAAAAATAAACCCGCTCGGTCCTGAAGGGAACACCACTGTGTGTTTTAAATGTGGATGCAAGTTTCACTGGTCTTACAACTGCCCTTACGTTAAGGATATCAGAGATAAATGTGAGGACAACTAAGACGAGAGTTATCTTTCCCTGGCCAACATCATGCTTATGAGTCAGCAAAAACGTGAGGAAAACGGCAACACTTTTCTAGGTAAGACACTTGGTTCAGCTGTCCTAGATAGTGGTGCATCTGGTACCGTTTGCGGGACAAAATGGTATGAATGTTTTCTTGAGACGTTAACAGATGCACAGAAAAAAAAGATAATCACTAAAGAAGGAGTGAGAACTTTTAAATTCGGCGATGGAAATAAGTTGAACTCTCTTTACAACGTTACTCTACTATGCGTCATCGCAGACATCGAAGTCAGTATCGTCACTGATGTTGTGGACTCTGACATTCCACTTCTGTTGAGCAAACACGCTATGAAAAGGGCCGGGACTTGTCTCAACTTTGAACATGACAGCGTTACGATGTTTAAAAAGAAAATTCCATTAAGATGCACATCGTCTGGTCATTATCACATCCCTATTACCAAACCTCTACCGGACAGGGGTAAGTTCAAACATATACTTTTTGTTAAAGAAATCTCCTCGAAAAACAAGTCAGAAACATTAAAAATTGCAACCAAATTACATAGACAATTTAGTCATCCTAGTAGTAAAAAGTTATGTGATTTAGTTAGGAATGCAGGTATAAGAGATCCCGAATTCATAAAAATTTTGCAAGCACTTCCAAGTTCCTGTCAAGTATGTATTCGCTATAAAAGGACTGAACCTAGACCTATTGTTGGATTCACTTTAGGATCATATTTTAATGAAACTGTTGCCATGGATATTAAAGAAATCAATGGTAACAAAGTACTGCACCTGATTGACCACGCTACCAGATACAGTGTCGGCGTAAGGATTCCTAGCAAGGAAAGATCTGACATAATCAGGGCTATATTTAAGCACTGGATAGCATATTTTGGGACTCCAGGATCTATCTTAACCGATAATGACAGGGAATTTGATAACCAATCATTTCGGGACATGGCACAGAATTTAAATATTGTTGTGCGTACTACCACTGCTGAAAGTCCATGAAGTAATGGCTTAAATGAAAGACATAATGGGATATTGGGAGAAATGGTAAAGAAGACCATAGAGGACACAAATTGTAGCTTTGACATAGCACTAGCATGGGCTATAAGTGCCAAGAATACGCTTCACAGTGCTCACGGATTCAATTCCAATCAACTTGTTTTTGGTAAGAATCCCAACCTGCCCTCCTTTTTGAATGACAAACTCCCTGCATTAGAAGGTGTCTCTACCAGTGAGGTTGTTGCCAGTAACCTGAATGCCATGCATGCAGCTAGAAAGCAGTTCATAATGTGTGAGTCTTCGGAAAAATTAAGACGTGCACTTCGTCATCAAGTAAGAACTGGCATAACACAATCGTACAAAAATGGTGATATTGTGTTTTATAAGAGAAATCTCTGTGATAGATGGCTTGGTCCAGGAACTGTTATAGGATGGGAACACAAGCAGGTGCTTGTTAAACATGGAGGCACATATGTAAGAGTGCACCCCTGTCGTTTAGTGCTTCACCCAGAAGCATATCAAAGTTCCTCTGAAACTGAATCAGCAATTGAACCCACCACTTCACAAAGTGGGCTTGAAGGAACTTCAAACACCAATTTCTGTGGAGAACAATGTGGATGAAGAATTAGGAACCCTGGACGATCAGGTTGCACAACATCAAACTGCGAGGGAGAGACATACATGAAAAACACCCATTTTAAAAACAATTGAGCTTCCCAGACCAGGACAATCTATCAGGTGTAAACTTGCCAATGATGATGATTCAGAATGGAAAACATTGAATGTCATAAGTAGAGCGGGCAAAGCCACCGGCAAAAATAAGCATTTAATGAACGTGGCTATGGAACAAGGTGAACCATTTTGGCTAGACTTTGAACATGGAGCACTGGAATGGAAAGCAGGTGAAGTCGGACCAATAAGTGAAGATGATCCCACCTCTGGTAATGAAGAAAACATAATGATTTCTTCTTCTAATCATGACCTGGAAACAGCAAGGAAGAAAGAACTCCAAAGCTGGGTCGAAAATAAAGTTTACACCCAAGTACCTGACCAAGGCCAACCCAAAATATCCACAAGATGGGTTTATACTAATAAAAATGTCAATGACAAACAAGTTCATAAAGCCAGACTTGTAGCGAGAGGCTTTCAGGACAGGGATGCTGGCAATATAAGAAACGATTCTCCAACATGCTCTAAAGAAAGTCTACGTATAGCCTTGGCCATAATGGCATCTAACCATTGGGTGTGCAGGTCAATGGACATAAAAACAGCATTCCTACAGAGCAGAGAGTTAGACCGATTAGTCTATTTGGATCCTCCTAAGGAAGCTAATGTACCTCCAGGATATATTTGGAAACTCTCCAAATGTGTATATGGTTTAACTGATGCATCAAGATCCTGGTACCTGACACTCAAGGAGGAATTATTGAAGTCAGGAGCAGTCGGTTCAAAATATGATCAAGCCATATTTACATGGAACTTTGGCAACAAACTGCACGGTGTAATCGCTACTCATGTCGATGATTTTTGCTTTGCAGGCTCCAATATCTTTCAGACTAGAGTTATGGACAGGATTCGTCACTTGTTTGAGGTTAAGTCTGAAGAAGTTGAGGAGTTCCAGTATATAGGATTGAGCATAAGGAAAAACAGGAATGATGTTAAGCTTGGACAGGACGAATATGTCAAGTTGAAGTGTATCCCACTGGAGAGAGGCAGAAATTCGAAGGATGCAATATCTACAACAGAAGTTACCGAAACCAGGCAATTGATCAGCCAACTTAATTGGTTAGCCACCCAAACCAGACCTGATCTTAGTTATGATGTTAGTGAGTTAAGTTCAATGCTAAAACAGGAAAACGTAGAATGTTTAAAACAGGCTAACAGGGTGGTAAAGAAAGCAAAAAAAGAAAAATCTCATATAGATATTCCTGATTTAGGGAATCTTGAGGACCTAAAGATTATTGCATATAGTGATGCCTCTTTTGGTAATTTAACCGATGGAGGTTCACAAGGAGGCTATATACTCTTTTTGGTTGGAAGAAATGACAAGTATATGCCCATTGCTTGGCAATCAAATCGGATTAGAAGAGTTGTCAAAAGTACCTTAGCTGCTGAAACATTAGCCATGGTTGACATGGCAGAATCCTGCATTTTTTATAGAAAACTGTTGAGAGAAGTATTGCAATTGAAGGACAGTATTTATAACATCAAGATCTTCTGCAAAACAGACAATTCATGTCTGTATGATTCTGTACATTCCTCAACCCACATTTTGGATAAGAGACTTCGTATAGAGATGGCTATTCTGAGAGAAATGATTGACAGAAAAGAAATTGCAGAGGTCTCTTGGATACCAACTGATGTACAAATTGCTGACTCTCTGACAAAGAAGGGAGCGCCATCATTTAAGATCCTTGGTTTCATATCTGAGCCAAAGGAATCATCTGTATAATGTAAATACACCTTTTTTCCTCTTTTGCAGAATATATGATGCTTAATTGAAAAGAAGAGAAAAGAGGGGAAGAACTGTTAATCTATGCGAGTGATCTCCCCCTGAACACTCTCCCAGGCTGGAGGCGGCTTCCGGCCAGAAGTGATGAGACCGCCATTATTGTTTTACCTATTATCTGTAATGGAGCACGAATAAAATATTCTCTCCATATACGTTATCGAAGTCTGTGTTTACATTCCTTTTGTCACACAGTAACACTTGTTTATTTTCTTATTAACAGTTTATGTTTAAATAAACTTCTAAAACCAGCTAGTGTCCATGCATTATTGTTCAGAAGCCTGAGATACACCAAACAATGAAGGCGAACCCGGGTATATACCCACTAAGGTAAGCAGAATGCTACACGAACAGCATGGTAAGGTTTGGTGTGTGATAGCACTTCTTGCATATATTTATTTACAGCTGATTAGAATATATAAACAGTTTATAGTTGTATCACAGAAGGTGCACCGAGATGCAGCTTCTGCTTTGAGTAAGCATGTGTCTGTTAGATATGTATATCCGATTCTAACTTTTCTTAATATGCATTGTCTTCAGTTAGGTAGCAGTTACGTTCAGCATTTAATGTGGATATTCTTATATTTTTTTACAGTCAATGAGATTATATCTGACTGTGAGTAAAAAAAAAGAAACATATCAAAAGAGCACATGGTTAATTTACTTGAAAATCTTCTCGCCAATTGCTTTCGCTGTTTTCTACTGTTTAGGTATGACACTTACTCACAAAAAAGCATGCCAAAATAATAGAACCGAACAAAGATTCAAAGTTTTATTCTTCATAAATATTTCATGAAACCTGTCACCATGGTCACTGTTTTAAGAAGTTAAGTGTCGAAAATGAAATAAAAGAATCAAAGAAGGTTGTATTTAAACAGTACAATCCTCATATAAGAGAATGATTGAACCACAAATTGATTAACTCCTTATTGTAATAGTGGCATAATTCAATGAGATATGGACTAATAACTAATCACCATCACACAGAAAGAGCAAATACTAAATAAAAAACTGAAACCAAAACTAGGTATTAAGTGGAAAAAACGAAACTGATACAGAAACTAAAATTATCATACTGCCATAGCGTTCTACACATTCCCTAACTCTATTGATCACAGAACATGCATAAAGGTGCAGCTTTCGCTTTGAGTAACGATTCGAGGCCCTCAACCTGTATTTGCTGGAGCGTAGGCGGCCGCGTGGAAACTTCATCCTCGCCTTCAACATCATGCACGGCAACTACAATGTGCCTCGTGACCTCTTCTTCACACTAACTTCACAGTCAAAGCTTCATGAAAACCCAGAAGCTGTATCTGAAACGATTTCAGCTAACTCGTCAAATGGCGTCTTTTTCAGTTCAGGTCGGGTCGCTGCACTGTGGAACAGGCTGCCAGAAGCCGTGGTCAGCCTACAGATGGCCAAACAGTTCAAGGCAGTGCTGAATGCATTGTGGCCGCTGATCTTTGGATAATTATCCCTCACTTGAGCGGTGGAGAGTGCATGGGGATGCGTTTCTGGCATAAAACATCAACCAGAATTTAAATATACCTTTCGAGGGTGGAGTGGGGGTCACACCAGCGCTAAGTCATAGTCTCCACGGAACCCAGCAAAGGATGTACCATAGTTGCTTTCATCTCATTAGAAGAAAGGTGGCGCTCTCTGTCCATGATTCTGCCTCGTAAAACAGTCTACAGAGGTAGTGACGATGTCTATCATATCCAGGTTTAAAGTAACCTTGGATAAAACATTCAGACGGTATATAGATGCACACATCTTCTAACTGCCCATTTGCATGACTTGTTGCACTTTGCAATTTTTTGCCAATAAATTTGATTTGATTGAGTAAGTATATGCGTGTTAGATATGTAAATTTGATTCTGACTGCTTAATACCATGTCTTGTCTTTGATCGGGCAGCAGTTTTACTTTTTCTATTCTAACTGTTGGTAGATGTTTATATATATGTTTGGGAACTAAACCCATATTGTCTGCCATTTTCTTTTCACGTATTGTATAATCTTAGTTTTGTAGTCTGTATGTAGAAGTTTAAGAGTTGTTGCTCCTTTTGCAAATATGTCAGCACTTTGATTTCCTCTAATGCACATATGGCTGGGAAGCCAAGCCAGGACTACCACTGTAGCAATATTGGATGTGGGTGTGTTAAAATAGTGTTTCTTTATAATGGGACTTTTTTTGCAAAATAATTTTTGTCTATTTTCTGTGTTTAGACCTAAATAGCATGGCATTTGACACATCAATATTTGATTGTGCCCAGCCACTTTGTCTTTATTTTCATTCCACCATGTTATTTACAGTATCAAAATGTCTTTCGCTTCAGTTTGTTTGAAAAACAAATTATTCTGCCCAAGAAGATTTTTAGTATGGTCACAATTTCAGATAATGACTTAAATAATGCAATGGGGATAACATATTTTAACATGCACAGATTTATCTCCCCTACATTATTGAGATAATTATTGAAATAATAAAGCATTAAAAACTAAAATTTCTTTGAAAATGTCCAACCAACAAGATTTTACACTAAAATGACAATCAAATTCGGGCAATGCCGAGTAGCTACATCTATAGAACGTTCATCGAACCCTCTAGACATTAGACACCAATTAAACAAGATTCTCTGAGTTTGAATATCTTCTTAAGACTCCTTATCCTGAAGCCTTAAATTTTATAAATTTTTTAGAATCAAAATCATGTAATGGATTTTGATCAAAATTGAAATAAGGATTCTAGGCATAAGGTTTAGTAGCATTATATGTTGATTTTAATCTTTATAGGGAAACATAAAAGTAATGCAAAACGGTCCTGTTTGGGGAATTCATTTTACCCGCCCTGGGACGAGTATTCTGGTATATATATATATATATATATATATATATATATATATATATATACGAATTAGAGTACCCTCAGTATTAACCAAGTTAAAGTAAAATCTTAAAATGGAAAAGATTATTACCTATGAACAAAATATTTTGTTAGTCTGTTTTATGGGAAATCAATCCTTTTTGGATTATTTAATATTGAAAATATACCTATCATAAGCGATTTAATGTATATGATTAATTGAACACAAGTTGCTATTTTGCCCAAATTCGGGGGTACATGGTAGGTTCATACCTTTTCTAAAAGTATCAGTGTGTAAATGGCTACTGTTAACTTTGAGTATTCCCCTTAACTTAATAATGGCATACTAAGGAAGCAGCGCTGTAATGACAGGGCAATGGTCAGATGGATCTGTTTGGTGAGGCCTGAACAGTACGTTTCTTTTGAATCCCTGCTCTCACAGGTCGACTTGAAAAGCCTTGCGGACATCATGCGGAAGAACAGATTGGGTCACATTGAGCGTAGCGATGGCTGGATTGCTAAAGTTCGACAGTTGAATGTACCAGTAGAGAACATCACCACTGGCAGACCCAAGTTGACTTGGGAGGACGTAGTCAAACGTAATAGGAAGGCCATGGGTATGGATTCCATCAAGCCTTGCCAAAGACAGGAGTGGAGAGGAAGATTTAGATTTCGAGACTAGACAATCAGGCCCCACCCTCATCAGAGGATCAATTGTGGCCTGATTCAACAAATAAACCGGTTGATGATGATGATGATGATGTTTCAAACAACTAGTTTCAGTTTCTTCATAAACAAGTCAGTCATTTCTTCTTTTCCTTCAGGGCAATGCCGGGTAGGTACAGCTAATAAATAAACAAATAGTATTGAATTACAATAAATACTTAGGATCTAACTGAATAGGTCACAGGTTTGATAGTTTCTATGAAAATGTTTGCAACACAAACAGCATTTAAATTATAAGCATATTCATTTTTAACTTTTTAAAAAGCATTATTCAACATATTAGACACTATCCTAGAATGTCTTCGTCTCTCTGTACAGGGGTTTGTCGGAACACCCTAAGATGAGGATACTTCACCCTACAAGTACATTCTGACCAAATATTCAAAATGACATAGTCTAAATAAGATCCTCTTGGCATGGCTACACACTGGCTCATAAGAGGAATGGTGCACCTTCTCCTAGTGATGCTACTTCAAGTAACAGCATTAAGCTGGAAACTCCACCAGACCATATGAATTCTGATTCTGGAATCAAGCGAGATTAAAAAAAATACCATAAGAAAGATAAACTATAACACAGTTAAGTGGTCAATTGAGGAGAGGAAAATTGATATTCTTTACTGCTTTATAAAACCAAGGTTTGAGAAATAGGGAAGAACCGGGTATTTATGTATCTCACAAAGAAATCAAGTGTTAGCCCCAGAAAGGACCCTTTGATTGCTAAGAGCTAACTGAAGTAAAATATTTAAAAAATTAAGTTTATTTTCAGATCTTTCTTTCGACTAACCATGTTTTCAAATATTTATTATTTTTTATTTTTAAAAGTATCTGTGTATAATGTTGATAAATTATAAATGAAATATAGTAAAAAAAACGAAAAACAAACCAAAACAAATAACAACTCTGATATGCATTATCTACCATTCATGTTCATCCATCAATCAAAATATCAGAATTAAACAAGTTTAGCTGTACCTTCTCTAACCGGGTGCAGTTCTTTCTTGGTAGCCAGCATGGATACTAGGTGGGTCATGTCTGGCACTGCTCCACTGCTTGTTGATGAGAAGTTGTCACTGGCACGTGTTAAGCGAGTTGATGCACTGCTCGAGAAGTGAGAAAAGAAATAATTATAAAACCAATAAGCATGGAAATGAATAATTAAAAGTCGCAGATTAAGAACTTTAAAAAATTTTAGAAAATCAAAAACCTTTTTTAAAAATCAGTGGAGAATGATATCATTGGGGAACAAATAAAAAAAAATTGGTACCTCAGATTTTAGATCTAATCCTCCACTCTATAATAAAGACCAATGTCTATGACACAGTCTGACGTGTCGATTACATTTTCTTTCCAGTCACTGTAAAAAAAAATTCTTGTAAGAAAGAATTTATCTTTCAGGGATTGGTTTTAGTCTAAACAGATAACCTATAAATTGTACTCTCAGAACATGTATGGTTTATTGGAGTGAAATTCAATAGTTGTGGAAATATTTGGGCATTTGTAGCAAAAATAGGCCATTTTCAGTGACAATCTTTCTGGGAAATCCACCTTCCAGATCAAAAATTTCCAAGATAAGACCTATGGTAATGCTAATAATGGCCTATATGGGTCAAACCAAGTAGCTTGTGTCCCCAAAACCAATAAGCCTAATTGCACATGATCTGTGTCCATATTATTTCAAAATGTCCAAATGTAAAAATGACAATTTTTTGCAACAGTTTTTAGATTTTTCCTAGAATTTGCCAGAAAAAATTAGATTTGACAGGAAATTTCTCAGAGAAAAGGGTTTTGACTCTAGTTTATACAAAGGTACCTCCAGACAATGATTAAAGTCAGTCAAACCAATCATTATATGGCTGGATAGGTTTTCTGACCTTCCAAATTCATAGTTTGCAAAAAAAGTCTGGTGATGTGTACAAAAAAAAATGAAACCACACCATAACTAGCTTATTTGATTACCAAATTACTAGCATTTCTTCTTATATCTATTAATTTGAAGGGAAAGGGTGTGGTTAAGAGTCATTGTAATTTTTTTACAGCCTAAATGACTGGGAAGAAAGAAAATGGCAAAAATCTGAAATTTGCAAAATCTATATAAAATATTCAAACTTAAATTAATTTAGTATCATATTTAGTCAATCAACTTTTCTAGTTAAATGAAGAGAAACTTAAGGAATTCAGTAGAACATACAGGTAATATTAGCTAATTTTGATTCAATTTTGACCAATTTCGACCATTTCCACTATTTTTGGCCCACCTTAAGGCTAATTTGATGTCATCAGATGTGATACTATTACATTGCAATTAAAAATTGTGATTGTAACTATCAACAAATGGTTCAAACACATGACTTACATCTATTTTCAGGAATATAAACAATATGCTTCCTAAGAAAAAGTTGCCCAAAAGCAATTTCACCATTAACTACAGCTTGCTTGAAGAAGATGAGAGACTGGTATATAATTGTAAAGCTTCCTGAACACACAGAGGTACAGCTTTGGAAGACAATCCATCTTCTTCCACTCAATTGACACCAGAGAACACACCCATCAAACCCAAAATAGGTTGGCCCAGTCTTAATGAAGAGGAAATGACCCCAAACACACTGAAAGTTAGAATAAGAACTGCCAAAACAACACAGAGAACGAAAGAGAAACTCTCTAAGATCGGACACAACAGCAGTATGGCAAGATAATGGCAAAAGTAAAGAAGATGAAGATTTTTATGATGATGATGATGATGATGATGATGATGATGATGATGATGATGATGATGATGACGACGACGATTATCATAATCTAATCTAAATGTGGGTTTAAAGAAGCTTCAAATCATCCTTGACAGTGTGCATCTACCAACACTAATGGACAGTTTGAAACGTTTTCTTATATATTTGAAGTTCTTTCATTTAACTCAGGTTCCGATCTCACTTGAGGCAGATTGAAGAAACTTTGGAAAACTCAATGATCTACTTTGCCAAAGGATATTCTGCTATTTCACCGGTGAAAACTCCCAGACAAGTCTTCTGAAATATTGGTTGGAGAAGCTGGTTGTCAATCAATCATGTCAGGTTGAAGTCGAGTCTTGGAATTTGCCTACTGAATATCTGTCCAAATCATTATCAATAGCATCCTTAGCAACTGACTTCAGTCATTCCCTCTTGCAATGCAAGTCTACCAGTGATGCACAATGAATCCAAAGTGTTAAATTTTTGATTGATGTTGCAAAGAAAGCTAACTTGAAGTTTACTCATCATGGTGATATTACTGCCCTTTCTAATGGAACCTACTGTCTTCATGCATTTGCTAAAAAATATTCTTGCTGCAATTAAAAATCAGTCTGAAGTGAAATTCTTGACTTGCAATTTATGGTATGACTCAATTAAGGTAACATTATGGCCTGGTGAAATCTCGAACTATGTGCTTAGTCCTCAAAATTCGAGAGCAGTGCCAGGTCTGGAGAATGTATCTGTTTGATATGGCGTTCAACGACCAAAATATGTGCTTCCTGATTCAAAAGAAAAGGTTTCACAGAAGTTCAAGGCAGACAATCCAAATTCTCCTTTTATCATTTCTATGATATGTAGAGAATTCCATCAGAATAACTGTATCAGAGATATCAACTTCCTTGTTGATCTCAGGAGCAATTAAAATGAGGATTTTTTATTATTACTTTACATTGCATGATATTTTCTGTGTAATCTTCAGTTTTAATGACAATTTTTGTCAATTTATTTTGCAAAAACTGTGCAATTGGTTCCTAATACTATTCTATCTTATATCTAAATTGAATTTAAATCCATTAGAGTTATCTATACTGAATATAAGATGTAGTCATCTACAAGTCATGTTAATGTCCATCTGTCTGAAAAAAAGTTTGTTTTTTTAAATTTTAGTAGGGTATCTTTAAATTGAATTTTTTGTACAAAATCGAACTTCATTTGCATAAAAAATGGTTTCATTGTATTCCCCATGAAATTCTGATGAAAATTAATGTTAGAGTAATTGTGAAAAATGCCACTTTTTGTCTGGGACAGGAAAAAATGTAACCGATACCGCAGACTATGCCGTATATATTAATATATATATTAATAGATGTACTTCCCTCTCGTCACATAAACACATCAAGCATGTAAAAAACGTGCCATACCAAACCATTTCAAGTGTTTAGGGGAAGCGATAAAGCAAATAGCAAGTCAGAAAACCCCTGCCGCTAAAAAGTCAACGGTTGGTGTTTGTTTTGCTTTAGGTCATCAAAAATGATAATAATCTATATATGAAAAATTAAACTTCTGACGTAATTCTATGATTTTATATGAATATTATTGTGAACACTGGCAAAGCATACTTTTTTGTCATCATTTTTGATGGAGGGTGTACACTCCTACTATATATATGCAATACATTGAAATAAGAATATAATCTCCGTTGCTTTTTAACAGCTCTAGTTTTTTTTAGTTTTTTTTTTAGGTAATGCACTTATCTTTGCAGGTAAACATGGCTTTCCTACAAAGAAAGTTTTTGAATAATAAAAATTCTTTTTGCTACATTTGTGGAGAGTACACTTTCAGAAGACATAGAAAATCCACATCTAATTTTGTGAAAAAGCACATACTTAAATTATAAAAAAAAACAAAAAAACTTTTATTTTATAGAGGGATTATAGAAGGCTATCACAATGTAAGAAGTGGAAATATGCCGGTGTTTTTGTCCACCTTCTAAACACCTTGCATTGTGATAGCCTTCCATGACCCCCCTATATGACATATATACATATTACACATAATGCTTCACGCAAACTACATCACCTTATTAACTTCACATGCATCCATTAAAGGTAAAAAAAGTTTAGCTTAATTATTTAACTAAAACAAATGGAAAATTTGAACTTTATTCAAGTATTACACGTTTTTAGTGTGATATTTGTTCCGTTTGTTTGAAATCAGTTTGTGGATTTTTGGCCTCAATGATGGAGAGCTGTGTTTATTTCAAGTCAAGACTGGTACAGAGTTCTAATTGCTGTGACAGATGAAAATGTCTTTTCGCACAAATATGTTGTCGGAAAGTGAATTAATATTTTCATTGCTGATGGTATTCGTTTTTTATAGAGAGCCAAAAATGAGTTCTTGATAAGGATGACTGGAATTTAGCTTTGAGACTGTCATCGCAAGATCGATAAAGGCTTTCTTTTTCATTCATGCTTAAATCGCTATCTTCAATGTTTGCTGCAAATGGATCTATCATTCACAGATTTCCATCGCTTGGATCTTCTTCCTTTGGATACTAAAAAGGAAAAAAAATTCTGTCAGTGACTGTAAGTGCTGTTGAACAATGACTTCACTAAAATTGAAATAATATCCCAATTTTTCTGTGGACTATCAAAGATTTTGTATGGACCACAAGTGGTCCACGAACCACTGGTTGGCGACAACTGACTTAGATGAATGATACCTTAAGGTGGTGGCTCTAGTATAGTAACTGAAGACGAATAATGTCTCTTCTATGAAAGCATTGTATTAAGCCAACAAACGAGATTCTAAACTAAGTTAATGTTTAAATATTTATAATATGAATAATAAAAATTTATTTCCTGGCAAACAATCTATAATATATATATGTGCCATCTCTGTTTTTCTTATCTGTCCTTAGATTTTTTTTTTTTTAAATTTTTTTTTAACATAGTTCACCCCAAACAAGACAGGCTGCCACTGTAGACGTAAGGTGCTACTGAGAAAAAAAGGGAGAAGTTTTGGGGGTTCAACCTAAATTGGGAGCTGCTCAGCGAGATGTCTGTTTACATCAGTTTTAAATTTCTGCATGTCAGTACCGTCGGGAAACAGGGAGGGAGTTCCAGAGGCCAGCAGCACGAGGAAAGAAGCTATTTGAGTAGAAAGCTCTCCGGCATCTGGGGACCTCCACAGTGAATAGATGGGATTTAGTTGATTGACCAGTTGATCTAGTGAATTTCTGTCGAGGGGGCACCAAAGTAGCCAATTCATCGATGCAATTGAAAACAAAACTCTACACAAATATCAAACGCAACTTTTCAAATAAAATTTAAGATGGCCAGTGAGGGTTGAGGACATGCTTGCATGGAGAGAAATGATATGAGAATGATATGATGGATGTGTAATGTGAATCTTAATGACAGGCTTAGATTTGGTGACCTCTGAGGAAGATTAAAGTTGGTATGAGGTAGCAGGTTCAGTTCACAGGGGAAGGCCAAGAAAAACATGGGCTGAAGTGATAAAAATGGACTTGGAGGAAATAGGGATAAATAAAAACCAGGCCAGAGATAGGTTACTTTGAAAGTCTATTTCTTAAAGCCGTCTAATGCATGGGAACATGTAAAACAGACGTTAAACCGATGATGATGATGATGATGATGATGCTGAAGAAGAAGAAGGAGAAGAATCCAATGGTGGCATTAATTTTGTATTAGAGTTTCTTTACAATAATATTTGTGGGGCCTGCATCCGTACTGAACATCAATAACAGCAAAGACAACATTTTATTTTATTTATAACTTGAAAAGTGAAAATTATAGAAATTAAAAAAAAAAAAATTAGTAATATAGGAGCGACAAATAGTAAATAATAAAAGGTTTGTAGATAGATTTTAGAAGGCTGTGACAATGCAATGCAAAAAGATAGCTGGAAGAAGGGAGAAACAAAACTTGAAAGAGGAGAAACAAAGACATAAAAAGACAAAATGCAGTGTTTTGGTATTTGTGGGTAATAATTTTATTACTGTTTCATCTTTGATTATTAGCATGTCTCAAAGTTCTTTCTGACATTTCGGGGATAATACCTCCTTTTCATAAATAACCTTTTATTGAAATGGAGGTATTTACCTCCATTTCAATAAAAGGTTATTTATGTAAACTTTGAAATTGCAGGCCCCTTTATATAATTTTTAAACCACAGCCTCCTACCCATTTTCTGTAGTTTAGAGCCCTACCAATACATTATGTAAAACTAAATAAAATTTAAAAAATGTAATGAATGCCTTTGTAAGGGATTTTTGTTTTATAGGTTATTTTGTGTCCTACAATGTATTTATAAAATAGTCATTTGAAAGTTCTAAAAAGTTATTTAATTGTATCTGGTTTCTCTTATAGGAGCCGAAAGTTTTTTTTCAGGTAGTCTATTCTAAGGTAGGAACATTTAATGTGGTGTATGATAGTATTTCTTGCAGATATTCCTATTTTTTACAGTTTATTAGAATATGTTAGACTGTGAATAGTTGATCACAGAACATGCACTGATGTGTAACGTGTGTGTTAGATATGTATGACCAATACCATGTCTTGTCTTCAGTCAGGTAACAGCTCCATGTTTTCTCTTCCAACAGTTTGTTGATATTTGTATAATTTGTTGTTTGAGAAGACATCCCATATTTTTTGTCATTTTTTTATGTTTTGTATGATCTGAGTTTTGTAGTCTGTATATGGAAGTTTAAGAACTGTCATTGTCATTTTAGTTGCTTTTTTTGCAAAATATGTCAGCCCTTTGATTTCCTCTAATGCCCACATGGCTAGGAAGTTATTTTATATGGAAAAGGGAGGTTTTTGTATATTAGATTGTGTAAGATGGAAGAAAAGACAGTGGTTTCTGTGGTAAACAATCTCAATGTTTTAAGGAAGATGCTATATTGCCGGTCCCGGCAAAATAACGATTCCTGCGTTATATTGCCGGTCCCGGCAAAATAACGATTCCTGCGTTATTTTGCCGGTTCATGTATATTTAACTAAATTGTTAAACATACAGTGACGCCCGGCACAATAATTATTTACTAATGTAAAGGGATCGTTATTATGCCGGTTCATTATTTTTAAAAACCTAATTGTTATGGCCTTGCGAAAGAAAAGGTAATTAAATAAATAAGGGCAAATATTTAAAAACAATTTGTTTTCATCATCAGTTGTGTCGGTTAAAGAAATTAAAAAAAAATCGACCTGCCCTATTGTGTCGGTTAAAGAAATATCTGCTTACTTTTCATAATAGAATTAATGTTGATGAATTTTCCCAACATTACTAAGTCTGCTCTCGATTTAAGTAATTGAAATTTTCCTTAAGTTATATATAAGTTATATATAAAGAAAAAATAAGCAACAAATAAATGTTACCAAAGGCAACATAAATTATTATTCTACCTACCTGTATAAGTTTATTTGTTTATTTTATTATTTATTTTGATAAATGATTTTTTTTTTATAAAAATAAACAATCAAATAAATAAATAAACTTATACAGGTAGAAGAATAATTTATGTTGCCTTTGGTAATATTTACTTGCTAAAAATGTGCTTTACAAAGGAAGGATCTTAATGTAAAATTCTGATTTTCTTTATGAAGAAAAACTTTGATAATGTTAAAATATACAGAAAATCACTGGATTTAAACAGTTTCTATTTTAAAATGTTCTTTCAATGAAATCATAAAATAAGTCGTAATTTTGAAGAGTTCACTCCTAATCGAATCAACCGGAAGTAAAAATTACTTTTATCGTTATTTTAAAATATATTGTCGCTAAATAAAGTTTTAAATTATACAAAAAATCAATCAGGCAAAGATTAATTAAAAACAAACAAAAAAAATCAATCAGGCAAAGTTTTAAATAAAAAAAAAACAAAAAAAAAAACAATCAGGCAAAGTTTTAAATTATAAATAAACTTTCGTTTGATAAAGTTTTAAATAATACAAAAAAAATAATTTAAATAATAAAAAAAAGTAATTTATAGTTAAATAAACACGAGCCGGCAACATAACGTAAGACTCATTATTATGCCGGGCGTCACTGTATGTTTAACAATTTAGTTAAATATACATGAACTGGCAAAATAACGCAGGAATCGTTATATTGCCGGTCACGGCAAAATAACGCAGGAATCGTTATATTGCCGGTCACGGCAAAATAACGCAGGAATCGTTATTTTGCCGGGACCGCCAATATAGCCTATTCGATGTTTTAAACTGAAAACTTATTTCTTTTCCTGCACGCAAGCCAAGTAAATTTTCTAACCTCTTATATCCTTTTAATAGTCATAAAGAAGCCGGTATGCCTGTTTCTGTAGTTAAATTAGGTGGGAGGGGTTTCTATTGGTTAATAAAGACTTGATTATTTTTTGATTGGTCATGTGACCTGTTTTTTTTTTAAATGTAATTATGAGTAAGGTCATGTGACATTTTTATCCAATCTACTTAGTGGAATTTTTAATTTATTTTTTCTATACCTTAGATTTCTCACAAATCTATGACAAAAGAAAAAAGAAATTTAGCAAATAGCAACATTTAAGCGTTGTCTGTTTTGCTGTACTTTTTCTTCCTATTTACCTGGGCATGCGCAGCGGAGGCTTAGCAATCTTTGGTCGAATGAAACCTTTTGGAACAAGACAATACTTCTTTAACCATTCCTTTGTTCCATAAAGATGTTTGTACTTAGAGAATGTCACTCTAGACCAAGGGTTGGTATCACTCATGTCCAATGCAGCAATAGCTAAAGCTCTACCCACCTGAAAAAAGAAAAAGAAAGAAAGATAAAAGGTAAGATATCTAAAATAAATAGATAGTAAAAATGGTTGAGTTATATTTCTAACTTCAAAGGCCTACTTTGCTAATAAATAAAAATAAATGTATCGACCATAATTGAAGATAACCCGAAGGCTCTCTTTTCGTTGGCTACAACACAGAGATGATGGGGAAAGTGACACTTCTTTCCCTGGATTGCTCCACTTACCCTTGATCCTCACCTGATAATGCTGAGTGTTTAGCAAGGGGGTATCAAGTACTATTTTTTCAGTCTTAGCTATGACTCGATCGAAGATCGAACCTCGTTTCTCGGCGCATAAGCAAACACTCTAACCATTATGTCAAATGCAAACAATGTTGAAAAGGAAAAACTAAAAATTATGTCTCCTGTAAAATTCTGATTGAAAGTTTATAGATTTGCATACACAAACCAAACTGCATTGTTGGATTAATTTTTGTTATTAAAGAGAATTCCAACATCTATTAATAATGGAGTTTATGTATCTGTCTGTCTGTCTGTCTGAAGCCGAAACTCCATCAAAGTAGTATGACTATTTACTAAGTCCGCCAGCTTCATTATATACTATGAAAAAAACCGCCGGAAACACAATGCGCATTTCTCAATTTACATAATCAATTGCTTATCAACTTCTAATAAATTACTATTCGCAAATATACACTTAGGATTGTCTTCATCCACTTTCTACATGTATTTACGCTATTTTGCAAGCTAATAATAATCTTACTTATAAATTATAATTTACACCGACAGATAAATAAACTCCATTATTAATCGATTTCTATTAATAGATACATACATGTAATGCGTTACGTAGTTAACAATGCTGGCTGTTTAATCAGTGTTTTCCTCCCTCTGGTAATTAAATATGGCGCAACTGTTAATCAGCCAGCGTTTACAACACTGCCATTCACCGTGCTTATTCTTCTTTTTAAAACCGTTCTAAGTTTGTTTATTTTCTTAATCTTATTAGCCATTATGAGTTAAAATACAAATTCACTGTATCAAATTGTTTAATTAAAATAATAAATGATTCATTAAAAAAACACGCACACACACACACACACACACACACATTATAACGAATTTAGTTTTCCACTTTAGGACCTGCACTAACTTTGACCCCGTCGTTACGGTTAGGGTCAGTATTTTGTTTTTTTAATTGTTGATTTTAATTTACGTACACTCGCTTTGAAAGATATAGCATATTACTTATATTCTGACGTGAATTTGTGCAAAACGATTGGGTGTAAAGAAAAGCGAGCAGACAATAACTTGGGTGGGGGGGACACCTTTTACTGGGCAAGTAAAAAACTGTTTTTAAAATAGTATTCGCTGTATTTTTTTATTGTTAATTTTATTTTAGGTACACTTTCCTTTTTTCTCTTTGAAAAACTAAAACTATTATTTATTATTTTGTAAATTCTTAGGCGGATTTGACGCAAAACGATTGGGTGGAAAGAAAAGCGAGCAGACGATAACAATGCAAACTTAATTTTTCTTTTAATTAATGTTGTTATTTATCATGTGCAATATATTATTTAAATTAATTGTAGTGATAAAAATCTCTACCCAAATTACATACTAGCGTCATTTCTGACGCGGCAGCCTAGCAAAAATATGCGACCGGAGGGAGCATATATTTGCTAGTAACTATAATTACTTTTGAATTCTCTACCTGCAGTGAGACAATACACTTTTAGTAGTTGTTGCTTTTGGATTCTACCTGTGGCGACACAGCAATTTAGCAATTTGCTCAGGTCTGCAATTGATGATCGCTTCTGTTCTCTACATCTCCTTTCTCACAGAAGAGACATTGATAGTCTTTCTCTACTTTATCGTTATTTTCATCGAAGGTGCTCGACTGAGCTTCAATCTCTGGTTCGTCCTTGTAAGACATTCGCAGCAAGAACTCGCCATTTTACCACAATTACAAAGAACTTCCTTTTTTTTGCCTAACACCAAATGGAATTTCCACAAACAATTTCTTTTCAAGAACTTCCTATCTGTGGAACACGTTACCGTGGGGTTGTATTCCTGTAGACTACAACATGGTCGTCTTCAAATCCAATGTTAACAAATACTTGTCATAAACTGCCCTCATAAGTAATCAAATTTTATTCATTCCATTCATCATTTTCAATCCTATCATAACATTATTCATCATTCAATTGACAATCTATTCATCTCAATAACCCTTATCCTGAAATGGCTTTTAAGTGGTGACTCATTCATAAATAAATTTTAAAAATTGAACCAAGGTTCCTGAAGTGCAGAGATTAAAAAAATAAATATTCTTCTCTTGATTTATTTTTACACTACTGGCAGTAGAAGCTTCTCCAGTTATTAGGCCTCATTAAATTGCATTTCTTCATATAGTTGGGGGATTGCACCTTGTTTAAAAAGATGAGCCCTGTAAAACAGAGTGGCTGTTACAGCGTGTCTAACTGGCATTCGTGCAAGGTAATACGTTCAGCATCATGGAAGAGGATAGCCACAAAATCGTTCTGTCATTAAAAAAGTACGTTTTTTGGATATACCAACCAAAGTTCAGCAGAACTACTTTCCTGGATTTATCAACCATTGCTGCAATTAAAAAAAATTTTTTTTTGGGGGGGGGGGGTAGTTTTTTTATAGCATATCAACTCTTTTCAGGTTATTTAATGCAGAATCCAGTCATTTTGGTAGAAGTTTTTATGATTCAAGTTTTGAGGCTGTAAATGTGTTTTTAATATGATTGGTTTGCAGATTAATTGGTTTTGTAGGAATATATTTTGTAAATAAATAGTTTTTAAATGATAGTTTCTATCTAATTCATAGATGGGATTGGGATTTTTGCTTTTATGGCATATCAACCCTTTTGGGGTCATTTTGTACCATACAAATCTTTCCAGATGACTATTTTATAAATATAAAATAGTCATTTGATAAGATCTGGAAAGTTATTCAGTTTTATCTTTGGTTTCTCTTATAAGAGCTTGAAGTGATTTTTTTTTCAAGTTATCTATTATTTGAGATGTATACTCGACAGGTACTACCACTCTTGGACAGAGTAAACCAATATAAGCAGGGTATTTTCACATCTCAGCAGAGAATTCTCCACTGCCACTGGAGCCCACACCACTCTGATAGACCTCTTTAAGGCCTTGTGCCATAATCTTAATTTCTAAAGCTTACTTGCTAGAAGAATCTCATTTTGAAAATAAAATTTCAGTGTCACCAATCTAGGTAGTAGTAGTAGTGGAATGGAAAGTGTTATATCCTAAATTACATAGGACATACTAAATTAAGAATACGCCGAGTGGTTTGTGTTTAACAGGGATCCGGTAGGAAGTAGAGACGTTTACACTTCGCTCGCATCCAGATATGACTGCCCGTCTTATATACGTACTTTCGTATATAGTCAATACCTGATTACTTTCCTTTATGTTAGTTTCGTATTTATGCCAATCATGACCTTTACAACACCTTCCCCTGAAGCTGAAATCTTCCCGATTTTAGCTTTAGTACCGTTTCCTTTTAGGATCAGGGCCTGATGCTTTTCCTTTTTCTGGTGCTCTTCCTTCTGGTCTGCGTTACCTGCGGTAAGGAATTCTGTCCACCCCGTATGGTATGTTCAGGGGATACATTCATGGTTTCAGGTATACATACTGGCTTTGGTATATCAAATGTATCACATAATGTTTCCATTGGAATTTCTTCTGTATTTTGTGAAATTCTGGGACGGATTTGATTTATGTGTCTTTTACAGACAAAACTTGGGCCTTGAATGGTATAAACCATGTTCCCAATTCTTTTCATAATGAAACCGTCCACCCAATGATTTTTTCCATTCTGAAAATTTTTAAAATACACTTTGTCCCCTGAGGAATAGCACTTTACTTTCAAGTTTTCTCCTTTAGAACTTTTCTTCTTCTCAGGTATAAGTCTATCGAAGATAGATCTAATTTTTCTAGCAAACATCAGTTCTGCAGGGGATGAATTAACATTATTATTTGGGTCCGGGGTTACCCTGTAGATTGCTAGAAATGTTTGTATAGTTTGCTCATCTGTGTCCATATTCAGGTTTTTCTTTATTGCCCGTTTAAATGTGTCCACAAATTTTTCTGCAAACCCATTCGACCTAGGATGGTAAACAGGTGTCGTGATATGTTGAATATTCAGCGATTTGCAGAATTCTTTAAATTCGTGACCTGTAAATGCTGTACCATTGTCACTTACTATGGTTTTTGGTACACCAAAACGGCTAAAGATTTCGTTAAGTGCATTTACAGTGTTCCTTGCAGTTGGATGTCTGGTTTTAAATATCTCTGGCCATTTAGAGAAAGAATCTACTACAATTAAGTAGAAAAAATCATTTAGAGGTCCGGCATAATCAATATGTAGACGTGACCAGGGTAGGTCCGTTTTCGGCCATGGGTCGTTTTTACTGGCGGATCTCGGGTTGCTAACTGACATCCTTTGCATGCTTTGACACAGTTTTCTACTTCTTTGTCCATACCAGGCCAATATATGTATCCTCTAATTAAGGATTTCATTCTTGAAATGCCAGGATGACCTGTATGGAATTCCATTAATATTTTCCTTCGTAATGCCTGTGGAATTACGATTCTATCAGCATACATAAGTACACCTTCACAAATTGAAAAAAATGTAGTTTGTCCTACTTTGTTACTTTTTTCCCCTCAGTCCTAATTGAGTTTTCATTTTCTTTATGAAAATGTCTTTTTCAGCTTCTCTTTTAATCTCTTCAAGGGTTATTGGAAGTTCACGTATCATATTACACATTGAACTTGTACATTCACTTTCATCTTTAAGAGCAGCAATTACTGTCTCTTCGAAACTTTCGTTTCTGTTTGGAATCAACCTTGATAGTGCATCCGCGTGTCCTAACTTTTTCGATGACACATGCTCCATCTTAAACTGATAATTTAAGAGAGTTACAACCCATCGCTGTAGTCGATTTGCGGTATGCTTAGGAATGCCTTTCTTTGATCCAAATATCGTAATCAAGGGTTTATGGTCTGTTTGCAATGTGAAGGTCCGTCCATGGAGAAATCGATTATACTTTTTGACTCCAAATATTATCGACAGAGCCTCCTTTTCAATCTGGCTATAGTTTTTCTCAGCTGCAACCAAAGTTCATGATGCATGAGCGATTGCTTTTGTTGTTACTTATGGAGTAATGCAGCGCCAACGCCGTAATCACTGGCGCCCGTTGCTAGTACTAACTCCTTGTCTGGATCAAAATGCGCTAATGCCAAGTCTGATAGTAGACATTTCTTAATTTTTTGGAAGGCAGATTCACATTCCTTATTCCAACTCCATTTACTACCCTTTTTTAGTAACTCGTTAAGAGGAGCTCTCAAATTATGCACATTAGGTATGTATATCGCGTAATATTGAACCAATCCCAAAAATGATTGTAGCTTCGGTACTGAGTCTGGAGCAGGCATCTTTTCAATTGCTTCGGCCTGTTGTGGATCTGGTCTTCGTCCCTCTTTGTCGATTATTTGACCAAGGTATCTGATCCTTTCCATAAAGAAATCGCATTTCTCCGGGCTCAATCTGAAACCAAACTCCTCTATTCTCTTAAATACTTCTCTGACGTGCTTCTTGTGTTCATGCAAATTTCTGCTCTTTATCAGGATATCGTCAAGGTATGCCATTGAAAATTCCAATCCTGCGAGCATCGTATCCATAACCTGTTGAAACAGAGCAGGGGCGACCTTTAATCCGAACGGAAGTCTTTTTAGTTTAAAAATACCCTTATGCGTGTTAATGCACAGGTACTTTGAACATTCGTCATTGACTTTGATTTGCAAGTATGCATCCGAGAGGTCTATTTTGGAAAAAAATTTTCCTCCGTTTAGTTTTGAGAATAGATCTTCTGTCGACGGGAGTCTTTTGTTCCTGGGTCTTGTATGTTCTAGAGGTCCTTTGCCTTTTTACATGTTGTATCTTGTAAACGCTTTTTTCTTCAATGCGGGTGTTGTCTCTTTTGATATTAATGAGACGTTGACACTCCTCGGTTAATTTTTGTAAAGTTACATTCGGGTCCGACTCCATAATTGTCAGGATCCGGGATCTGACATCTTTGTCCCTTGGAGCTGTGAGTCCTTGTACAAAGATTAAACATTTAAATAAATCTGCCGAAATTTCATTTAATTTAAATGATTCACATAAGCAATTTACAATACATGCATATTCTAAATAGTCTTCGGATTCCGACTTCTGTAAATTTAAACATTTATATCTAGAATGAAAAAGGCTGTCTCTTTTATCAAATATTCTAGATAAAGTATTAATTGTCTCTTCAAAATTCACTTCCTCCGGTTTTTGGGGTAAAATTAAATTAGCATACTTGGTGTTTTCGTCCGTCCCCAGTTTTTGTAGTAACAGCGTAACTTTTTCTTCGACGGTCCAGTCCAAACATCTTTTTGTAAAAACTGTTTCGTACCTTCTATAGTATGCTGGAAATGTAACGCCAGTATCGGGAGAGTAGTGAAATTCTGACAAAGAATTTGAAATACCCTCTGCAGAAAAATTAGTTTTCTTCCCATCTGTCGACGTTTGAATTAATTTTTCAAAATTCTTTTGTTGCGTTAACATTTGGCGTTGAAGTATTTTTGTTTGCTCTTGTTGTGCCTCTAAAGTTTTTTGTGTCCATTCTTGCTGCTGCAGTAGCTGTTGTTGTTGCTGTATACTTAGAGTTAACGCCTTCGTCAACTCAGCCAATTGCTCCATTTTAGCTTAATTACAGTACAAAATATCTTTCCAAAGTTTACAACAATAATTTCACAAAAAGTTCGTCAATATGCGTTTTCGTAAATTAGCAACATAATTTTTGCAAAAATAAATGTTTCACAAAGTTTATACAATTTAGCAACAGTCTTTTACCAGGTAAACTTTTTCACAAAATAATTTCAGACAATAAAACGTTTCCAAAATTCGCACAACAAATAGTTTCAATTACTTTAGACAAAGCAATGAACAATTATTTTTCACAAAAATACGGCTGCACTTGTGGGAGAGAAAAAAAATATAACAATAATTACTGAATTGTTTAAAGAAAAAAAATCGTAAGCGTACTTTTTTCTTTCGAAATTCGTAATCTCACGGTGCAGGTTTCGAATTCAGCTTGTGCTTCCCAAATATTTTTTCGTCAACATACAGATAAAGTTCACTTTACCTTAAAATTGTTTCGAGTACAATTTTTTTTTTTTACTTTCCCGTTAGTTCTTACCGAAGAAATCCGTACTTTTCACTACTTTAGGTAGCAAAATTCGCACGTGTCGACTTTTTTTTTTTTTTTTTCTTGCCGTCCTTGCAAATTTTCTTTAAAAAAAAATCCTTGAATAGTACGGTAATTTATCTCTGTTAAGAGAAAAAAAATATCCTCGTTCGCCACTGTTATATCCTAAATTACATAGGACATACTAAATTAAGAATACGCCGAGTGGTTTGCATTTAACAGGGATCCGGTAGGAAGTAGAGACGTTTACACTTCGCTCGCATCCAGATATGACTGCCCGTCTTATATACGTACTTTCGTATATAGTCAATACCTGATTACTTCCCTTTATGTTAGTTTCGTATTTATGCCAATCATGACCTTTATAACAGAAAGGTTCAAAACTTTGTGAATAATGGTAACTAAGGGGTGACTACACACTCCTAAAAGCTCCCGAATTGAGGCCTCACCACCGGGTGTACTTTAAGATCATACCCAGAATCAAATTAAAAAAGGATCTATTTTTCTGCTATAAATACTTCATTTTATTAGGAATACTTCATTTTCTGTACATTGAGTTATATTTTTGGTTTGGTTTGTCATCTAATTGTCAATTCCTTTATATTGTGCCATTATTATATTTATGGTAACGATGTCTTCTCTTTCAACTTTAATCCGCACGTTACATTTCTTAAACATTTTCTTTTAAGTAATTTACATTATTTGGATTATCAGACTACTATTCTCATCTTGGACATTATTCTCATAACGTTTCAGCCGATGTAACCTCATGCACAAGTAATGCAATAGGTAAAGGCATTGAGTAATAATCAATTTGAAGTGACAGTCTACTGGAGGTTGAAGGTTCAATCTTCACTACAGGTGATACTAACTAAAAGTAAAAATTAAAAATTATTTAACACTTCTCCCGATCTTGACTGATGGAACGAGAACAATCTATCCCCATGAATTAAATAAAGGATTCAGTTTGAAATTCTGTATAGATTCCGAGTTCGAAAAGGTGCATCTGAAGAAGGTTACATCGGCCGAAACGTTGTGAAAATAACATCCAACATGAGAATAGTAGTCCAAATAATCAATCCTCATCTAAAAAATTCCAAAACATACTACTTTCAACGTGGTTGTTATTTTTACAACGTTTCGGCCGATGTAACCTTAAACCTTCTTTAAAGGCATCTTTTCAAACTTGGGGAACCTATACAAAATTTCGAACTGAACCCAGTTCAGAATTCTGTATGGGTTCCTGAGTTAGACATAAAGATTCGCAAGTTCAAAAAGATACAACTGAAGAAGGTCAGGGGTTACATCGGTTGAAACGTTGTGAAAATAACAACAAAAATGAAAATAGTAGTTTGAATAATCCAAATAATGCTTATAACTAGTTTTTGAATTAATAGTAATAAACATAAACTAAAGAAAATGTGACATTAAAAATGTTAAATGCACATGTCTTCTTGATCAAACAAAATAGCAAACTTTTGCCTATTGGTTCTTTTATTTAATTTTTCTGATATGTTTTTTAATAATTTTAATCCTGACATTAAAAGACATAACACAAAAATTTTAAAAATTGAAGAAATGAATCTGTTTCCTACAACATGGTCGTCTTTAAGTCTGATATCAACAAATACTTATCAAATCGAACTCAAATTTTGTGCATTCCATCCATCTTCTTTTTCAACCATCTCATGGTGTCGCTCGTCATCCAGCTGGCAATCTCATTGACCCTTATTCTCAAATGACTTTTGGCCTTGGCAAGTGGCATTAGTGTAGCAATTATTCCCTCCTTTCAAAACATAACCGGCCGGTAGGTGGCGCTGAAAGCGACCAGGAGTTATCTGCCCTTAGGAGATATATAACCAAGGGACACCGGAAAAAGGCCTCTTCTTTATTCAATTGGCCTCGCTGAACGACGCTAAGACACCAGCGCTCCGTCAACACGTGTTCAACAACGGTAAGAGTTCTCAACTCATTTTCTTTGTATACAGTTTGCAAGGACTTTCCCACGCCAGACTCATTTCTTCACATACTCTTTTCAAGAACTGTTTTCTATCGACACACATACATACACCACACACGTCATCATTCCACATACACACACGTTCAATAAACCTTATTTGAACTACCTCCTTTTGTTTGTTAATTATTACTCTGTTTTTGCATGCAACAATTGCTTGATTTTATGAACTCGCTTATAGACGGGAACACGACCTGATTCTAACATTGGTGACCGTGACGAGCAAGCTTTGTTGTATGGGGCAGAGTAATTAATTTCGTACAAGAACAAAAAAAAGAAGTAATTCCTCGTTTTTTCTTGCCGTGTGTGAAACGAATTACGCACCCATCTTTTTCTTTTTTTTCTACCCACATGGTAGAAATATACAAGCAAAAAAAAAAGAACCGCCATCTTTTTCCTGGCCACGTGGAAATTGACATCCAAACAAAGAAAAACAAAAACATTTCTCGGTTTTCTCTCCGGGTGTAAAACAAATTACAACTTCATTTTTTTTTCTTCTCTTTCTCCACCCACGTGTCAGGAAAAATATATACAAAAAAAAACACGAAAACGAACAATTTCTCCATTTTTCAGACGTTTTCAACAAATTTCAAAAGCACATGGATTTCTCCCTACACACAAAAAAATACGACACGAACTCTAAATCACGCATTTAAAAAAAAAAAAATACATCGGAATTCAACCTTCAACAAAAGAACATATCTCTTACTACTTCAAACCAAAACTCTACGAACTTTCTTCAATTCAACTTCAAATAACAAAGTCTCCGGCAACTTTTTCAAAAGGAAACAATAACAAAGCGAAAACTGACGACATCGTCCCTTTTCTGTTAGCACGAGGAACGAAATTATCATAACAGAAACAACAAAACGTTTCACGAAATTCGAACTCTCAAACAAAACCGCTACAAACAACTACTCAACAATTTAAAGAAGTAAAAATAAACAAACAAAAACAAACAAAAAAACTTTTATCTTTCATCCCCAAATATCACTATGGCTACTACACACAACGAGCTGCAGCAGTTAAAAGCTGAGATGGGCGAACTTAAGGCTATGCTAAAGGCCTTCCAAACTCAAAGCAGGGAGCCAAGAGGTCGTTCACAGTCTTGAGGCAGGCACCGTGGAAGCCGTAGCAGAGAGAGGTCCCCTTACAACCAACCCCAAGGTTGTATTTGCTGGTACCACTACACATTTGGCAACAATGCCAGAAAATGCAACAGTCCCTGTAACTACAAGCCACAGGGAAACGCCAATCCCAGCCAGTAATAGCGACAACTGCGGCTGGAGGGAGAAGAAGAGGTCGCTTATTTTATGTAAAGGACTGCAACAGCGGTTATTCCTTCCTGGTGGATACCGGTGCTGAGATAAGTGTTATCCCACCACAACCCGGACAAAAACCAACTCCTTCGACGTTCAAGCTACAGGCAGCAAACAGTTCACAAATCCAGACATACGGCACTAAGGAACTCACCCTACACTAGGACTCTGCCGTAACTTCGTCTGGAAATTCGTGCAAGCCAACGTCAGGATGGCCATCATAGGAGCTGATTTCCTTTCACACTACGGTCTGTCTATCCACATGTACAACCAAACATTCTCGTCGGACGATATGACAGACATTAAGGTGAAGGGAACATTAACACAGTTTGATCCAACAGGAATTTGCTCAGCAACCCACCACACCAAAGAATATGTCAACGTCTTTGATCAATACCCTGACATTACCAAACCATTCAACATCAACGATAGAATTAAACACTCTACACAACACCACTAAAGACAACCGGACCTTCAGTCTATTCGAACCCTCGACATCTGTTGCCTGAAAAGTATAAATACGCCAAGCAGGAATTTCAACAGATGATCGAGGATGGAATTATTGAACCCTCCAAAAGCCCGTATGCTTCACCTCTCCATCTTGTTCCTAAACCAGACCAGAATTCCCATCGTGTATGTGTCGATTATCGGCAACTCAATGCGCAAACTGTCCCAGACCGCTATCCCGTACCGCATATACACGATTTCACATTAAGACTCCAGGGTGCAACAATCTTTTCCAAACTGGATCTGACTAAAGCCTTCTACCAGATCCCAGTAGCAGACGAGGATATCCCGAAAACGGTCGTGACCACACCTTTTGGACTCTTCCAGTTCAAACGCATGCCTTTTGGACTGAGAAACGCTGCCCAAACCTTCCAACGCCTCATTGATAATGTCCTAAGAGGACTCCCCTGTGTATACGCCTACATAGATGACGCCCTCATAGCAAGCCCGGATGAAGCAACACATCAGCAACATTTACACCAAGTTCTGCAGAGACTATCACAAAATGGTCTGAAGATCAATGTAGACAAGTGTATATTCGGCGCCAAGCAATTTCAGTTTTTGGGACACCAGATTGATGAAGGCGGAATCACACCCCTGCCTGAAAAGGTAGAAGCGGTACAGCAATTTCAACCTCCAACCTCGCTCCGTCAGTTGCGACGATTCATAGGAATCGTTAATTATTATCGTCGGTTTATCCCAGACTGTTCCAAGGTCCTGTCTCCCTTAACGAATATCTTGCAGAACAAAGAGAGAAGACAGAAACAAGCCCTTACACTCACTGCAGAAGCACTTCATGCATTCAACGCAGCCAAATCCGCATTGACAAACTGCACCAAACTCACCTACCTCACTGACACTGTTCAGGCAACATTAACCCTAACAACAGATGCAAGCTCATCAGCTGTAGGCGCGGTACTACATCAGGAGATTGATAACACCTAGGTACCCATATCTTTCTTCTCCTCCAAGCTCAGCCAAACACAGTCCAGATACGGCACATTTTCTAGGGAATTCCTAGCAATCTACCTCGCAATTAAACATTTCAAACATGTGCTAGAAGGTAGACAATTCATCATTTACACAGACCACAAGTCGTTAACATATGCATTATCCTCACGTCCGGACAAATACTCACCCAGAGAATCTTGTCACCTGGACTATATATCACAGTTTTCCACTCAAATTAAATATATTAAAGGTGACTAGAACATTGTGGCTGATGCACTTTCTCTTCTCGGCCAGACACAAACTCCATCACCCAGGACTTTCTTAGTCACGATTTGCTGGCACAGGAACAAGCATCAGACACCACCTTGCAACAAACTCTGTCGAATTTGTCCATCGCTGAGATAGCTTGAAGTAATAATGAAGGTCCAAAGAAACGCAAATCACTCTGTCCGTAGATCACAACGTCCTCTGTCAACTTCTAAAGCAGATCTCAACGTTCGTCACACGTGCACTTACTTTGCACCGTCTCGTTTAAGACGGTAAGAGACCCGCTTTTATTATACTGATGCACACCTAATTTGCATGCGTGCAATGTGACTTCGCGAGACTCTGCGTGAACCGTACGTAATAAAGGTTCATAGACGCCATGTTGAATTCTTTTCTTTCATCCGCAGTGCACAGGACAGACAAACGCGAGGACGTTTCGCAGGTAAGCCCCCTTCATGTTCCCCACACTCCCTCTGATCTCATGATCACAGAGATGGCAGGGAGGCATCGATCGCCTTCGCCGGTTGCTTCTTCGGAGGGGGACAACGCAAGCTTCATCTTCGCTTGTGCTCTCGTCGAGAAACATCGCGTCCGCTGGGATACTGCTGATATCCGAGTCACTGTCCGATGGGGCTGCTGCAAGCCAGAGCGATGCCTCACTGCTCTCTGACTCCGACTTGCTCTTGTCGTCCAGTGATGGTTGCGTTGCTAACCATAGGTCTCTAACGTGACGGGGCATACCGTCGACTCGCACTGCCTGTGGGCTGATTACCTCAGTGACGCGTCCAACTCCGTATTTTGTCGTACACTTAATCCAGACAACATCCCCTTTTTTCAGTTTCTCTCTGGTTACTTCCAGTTCGGGCAGCGGGTTAGTCTCTATGCCTTTCACCCTGATGTGATACCTGTGTAAGGTGTCAGCCGGCACTGTAGAGGGTGAAACATTATCCTTTGGGGTTACGTTATACAGGTAGACTGCCTCAAATACCGTGCAGCCCGTCCTGGCCGCGATGGTTTTGACAGTTCTGTGATTCCGCTCGATGACCCCATTTCCACTCAGTACGTGGGCGCATCGAAACCTCAGGTGTACTCCCCAGCCATCAGCAAACTTTCTGAACTGCTCACTGGTGAATGCAGCGCCATTGTCAGTTAATATCTCCATTGGAGGGCCACGTTCAAGAAAAATACTGTTTAACTGACGGACGATGATTGCTGCATCTTGCCGGCGCAGCATGCGCCATATCGCAAACCTGGATGGACCGCAATCAATGAGAGTCAGGAAATCCTCGCCGTTGTGGTGAGTAATATCCATCGCCAGCCGGCTCCAATGGCTTTCCACTCCCAGCTTTCCTTTCTCCCAGCGAACGGGTGTTTCGCAGGTAAGGCCCCTTCATGTTCCCCACATCACATACTTTTTTCAAGAACTGTTTTCTATCGACACACATACATACACCACACACGTCATCATTCCACATACACACATGTGCAATAAAGCTCATTTGAACTACCCCGATTTTGTTTGTTAATTATTACTCTGTTTTTGCATGCAACAATTGCTTGATTTTATGAACTCGTTTATAGACAAGAACATGACCCGATTCTAACATTAGTATTAAAATAATAAGCAAAAATTGTCTATTTTGTTTAATCAAACTGGTTTTAATAATGAAAAAATGTTTAATTTGCAAAAATTTCAGCATTTTTATCATATTTTTGTTTTCTCCTTTTTAACCAATGCTATTTTTTTTGTTTTTAAATCTAAAAAATACAAATCAAACAAACAGTTTTTTCAAGAAAACGGAAACAAAAATATAATTGAAAAGGTTAAATCCGGTCCTCTATTTTCTCAATTTAAATATTTTGATGAAAAAAATAGACATTTGCAAAATGCCGCAACAATACGGTCATTGTTTTTTTGTTTTAGTGTGTAAAAATTCCAAATATCTGAGTGACTTAAACACTAACTTACATTTTCAAATATTGAAGGAGTATATTTTGGAGGAATTCCAATCACAGTTAGTGGGGAAGCTCGTCCGTTATCACCATTTGCTGGGGCAACTGGATTAATTACTTTACCAGTGTTGTAATTACATTCCAGAGTATAACTGAAAGAATCCAGAACAAAAATCACAAGAATATTTTAACACAGCATTTCAAATATTAGTCTTCATTATTTATAGCAAAAAATATATCCATTTAATATTTGGGTGCTAGCAGATTGAAAATTAAAATAGGATGTGTTTTAATTTAATTTTTCAAAAAATTAAAATTTAAAAAAAAAACAGACTGGGTGAGAACAAAAAAAAAACATGCGCACATACTTGAAATTATGTCCCAAATGATTGGAAACAGATTCGTCAATTTTGGTTGTTTACACAATTTCTGAAAGAATCGATATGATAATTCAGCATTTTTTTGCCTGTGTCTGTCATTTATAGGCTTCATAACTACTAGATAGAATTGCACCAAATTTAGCATGAAATATCATTGACATGCTTAGCATGTCATAAGGGGGTAAAGATGTTAATGCTACCATTGCTACTGTTGATACTAAAAACAAACACGTATGTGTTCCAAAACTACTAGCACAAATGCACTAAGTTTAGCATGAAGCACACTTGACATTATTGTTATGACTATTGATAATAATAATATTAATAACAGGAAAATTTTATTGTTGTATGTGGGTGGGTGGCAGTGGTAGAATATCTAAGTGTGAGAGTAGAAAACTCTTCCAAGTTCCTGTATATATGAAAAATTTAAAAAAAATATCGAGCATGACTAAATATTAAAATCAAAGAAAGCAAACCAAACTAAAATTTGTTTTCTAACAACATTTACCAATATGTGGCAGAAATCACTAACCGAAAAGATTTACGTATGTGGCTTTTGTTACCAAAGCTATCGCGAACCCATCTGATCTTACTTTATATATAACAAGAAGAATACCCATCCCAGGACGGATAAAATTAATTCCCGGAACAGAACAGATTTGCACCACTTTTATTTCCCCTTACGAAGATTAAAATCCAGATATAATGCTACTAAATCTTATGTCTAGAATCCTTATTTCAATTTTGATCAAAATCCATTACATGATTTTGATTCTAGAAAATGTCTAAAATTTAAGGCTTAAGCTAAAGGGTCTTAAGAAATTGAAATTCAGGTTATTTTGCTTAATTGGTGGCTAATGACTATGGGTCAAATTTAATGCATATCTGATATATTTGAATTTTTGTGTCCATATTATGCCCCCTAAAAATTCTTTAAAATATTGCAAAGAAACTGAAATTCGGGTAAGATTAATTAATTGAAGTCTAATACCCATTGTTAAAATTTCACAAAAATCGAGAGTATCTGAGTTTTCATAAAGGACTTCCATCCCCTTTTTACCCCCTTTACATAAAACTAAATTAATCTAAATATAGCCCACATTACCACTCTTTATGCCTAGCAGCTGTGTTCCAAAATTCATAATCATCGGTTAATAAGTATAGGGGTGAATCCTATATATAGAAAAATATAAACATATACACATACCTAACTTTTTATAAATAGAGATATAGAATAGATGTGAAATATATTTAAATAAATAAATTGCAAAGAATTTATCTTGAATTAATCTATTTAATTGTATAAACATGTAAAGGTTTAGTTTAGCTGTTTTATGGCATATCAACCCGATTAAAGTGTTACTTTACCCATAATTGAAGGGGGGGTGCAGGTTCATAACTTTCTCAATGATATTAATGCATAAATGACCACAATGGATTGAACTCGGCACAGCAGATTCAAAGGCTGAACAGGACTCTATTAGGCTAATCATGCACTCCACATTAACGTGTAAATATAAAAAATTACTCTGCTTTAAACATACATCGTACATATTAGGATTTGTCATTAATTTCTAAATAATTAAAATCTATATAATACTAAGGCAGCATACAACACACATGTCCGACCTTTACTCGTGCATGGCTGCGAGATGTGGCTGACACGGAAACGATCCTGGCTGTAGCGCATTGGATAGAAAAAATTGCCTGTCTCACTCTAAAGGCTTCCATGAGAAATTAAGTCACACAACAATGTCTCAACTGGTACAGCCACGTCATCAGAAACGTTCCAAAGTATATTCCACATTGATGTCGATATCAGCCATCTATCAAGGCCGCTTATGACATGACGACCGTATCCAAGTGAAATAGCAACAGACAGGAGAAGTTGGTAGGCATTCACAAAACGTCTAACCTCAGCATGAGACACGAAGACGAAAAATGAAATGAATGAACTAAAACTGATAATCTTGATTGGTTGTTTTCAAACTAAATGGAAGATAACTCATTGGAGAGTTACCTCCCTTGAGAATGTATATTCTCTCTTGGTGATGTAAATAGTTTATAGTATTTATGTGAATAAATGTTACTTTGACATTAAAATGTTGCCTATTTTTCCAATGTTCGATCGATATTTTCAAAGAATGTAACATTTTTCTCTATCTCTCTCTTTATAACTTGAAAATTGAAATTTAAAAAAAATTTTAAAGTAAAAAATAAAAATGGTAATATCGGGTTCAGGGTTATGAACAGGAGCACACAGGAGTCCTCATTCATTTCCAGGTGAAACAGGGTAGGTTTTCTAGTTCTATTTAAAACCATGGCTTAAATTTAGTTTACAATTATTTCAGTGGCTGAAAAGGTAACGTGAAATACCTGTGTATTATTCCGGTGGATTTATAAATAGCTACTCGTCCAGTGCCTTCTTTTGAGAGACCATTTCTTTTGCCCTTTATATACATATTTCTTTGAGTGAAATTGCAAGCAGAGAATTCAAAATGTGCTGTATTCAAAGATACTAACTTGGGGTAGAGCATATTTTGCACCTGAAAAATACAAAGATTTTATATTATTTTACAAGATTAAAAAAAAAATATTTTTCTTCTTTACAAGATACAAAAAAACATATTGTTCTTCTTTACAAGATTAAAAAAATATTGTTCTTTAGAAGATAAAAATAAATATTCTTTTTCTTTAGAATATACAAAAAAATACATTGTTCTTCTTTAGAAGATAAAACAAATATTGTTCTTCTTTAGAAGATACAAAAAATATTGTTCTTCTTTAGAAGATACAAAAAAATATTGTTCTTCTTTAGAAGATACAAAAAAATATTGTTCTTCTTTAGAAGATAAAAAATACATTGTTCTTCTTTAGAAGATAAAAAATACATTGTTCTTCTTTAGAAGATACAAAAAAATATTGTTCTTCTTTAGAAGATACAAAAAAATATTGTTCTTCTTTAGAAGATAAAAAATACATTGTTCTTCTTTAGAAGATAAAAAATACATTGTTCTTCTTTAGAAGATAAAAAATACATTGTTCTTCTTTAGAAGATAAAAAATACATTGTTCTTCTTTAGAAGATAAAAAATACATTGTTCTTCTTTAGAAGATAAAAAAAAATATTGTTCTTCTTTACAAGATACAAACAATATTGTTCTTCTTTAGAAGATACAAAAAACATTGTTCTTCTTTAGAAGATACAAAAAACATTGTTCTTCTTTAGAAGATACAAAAAATATTGTTCTTCTTTAGAAGATAAAAAATACATTGTTCTTCTTTAGAAGATAAAAAATACATTGTTCTTCTTTAGAAGATAAAAAATACATTGTTCTTCTTTAGAAGATAAAAAATACATTGTTCTTCTTTAGAAGATAAAAAATACATTGTTCTTCTTTAGAAGATAAAAAATACATTGTTCTTCTTTAGAAGATAAAAAATACATTGTTCTTCTTTAGAAGATAAAAAAAAATATTGTTCTTCTTTACAAGATACAAAAAATATTGTTCTTCTTTACAAGATACAAAAAATATTGTTCTTCTTTAGAAGATACAAAAAACATTGTTCTTCTTTAGAAGATACAAAAAACATTGTTCTTCTTTAGAAGATACAAAAAATATTGTTCTTCTTTAGAAGATAAAAAAAATATTGTTCTTCTTTACAAGATAAAAAATATTGTTCTTCTTTACAAGATAAAAAAAAATATTGTTCTTCTTTATAAGATAAAAGAAATATTGTTCTTCTTTACAAGATAAAAAATATTGTTCTTCTTTACAAGATAAAAAAAAATATTGTTCTTCTTTAGAAGATAAAAAAAATATTGTTCTTCTTTACAAGATAAAAAATATTGTTCTTCTTTACAAGATAAAAAAAAATATTGTTCTTCTTTATAAGATAAAAGAAATATTGTTCTTCTTTACAAGATAAAAGAAATATTGTTCTTTAGATACAAAAAAAATATTTTCAGAAAAACAGTTGAGTAAACACTTGATAGCAAATTTAATAATAGTAATACAATCATTTGCTTGTTTCTTATAGTCAACAGTCTATCATTATATTGAAGCTGAGTTAACGTTTGTTTCCCTAAGGCTTTCTATTATATATTTTACAAAATATATGCTAAAATATTTCTTGGTTTTGGGATTGAGTTATCTTTGAAAAAAAAATCCATTCTGATTGTTCTAATTCAACATCACCATCAGGGTTTTTGATCACTCTTGAAGGAGGAACTCCTCCCTGGTTTCTGTCCACCTTATTGGTGATTGTCATTCAGGGTTTTTTGCCTTAGTCGCCATGCTGGCACTGCGGGTTGGCGATGCTATTTTGCCCATAGCTAGGTGTCCACATACAGCGCCTTGTATTCCCAAATGGTCACCCATCTAGTACTGTCCAGGCTCAACATCGCTTAACTTCAGTGATCTAACGGTGTTAACGTGATTATGCCGTATATTGTTCTAATTTGCCTAAAGTAAATTCCCAAGTGACCCATCTCTTATTAAGTCTGTGTCTATCACTCTTTTCCTCTCTCACTGTATCTTGTTTGATCCTACTGCTCTTATTGTATACCATTTCTATTATTGCGGACTCTCTCTCTTTCTCTCTCTCAACAGTTAAATGTAATAAAGAAAGAAAAGAATAAAAAGGTTAGAATAGGCCATTATAAACAAAAGGGAATAACACCACAGGTAATAAAACTATTTAACCTGTAGCCGAGATGGAGAGAGAGAGAGAGGGGAAAAGAGAGAGGGAGGAGATATGACCAGCAGAAAATGACTAATTTGGGATTTTGTCCTTTTATTTTTATGTTTAACTGTCTTTGCTACATTTCTTTCTTGTATCTACTAAAAATGAACATAGATTGCTATATCTTAGGTAGAATCATAAGCATTTTAGAGTTAAATATGAAGCTATTGTTTATTTTTCATTATTTTTAAGTGTTTAAACAAAAAGAAAAAAATATTCATATATTATTTTACTTAATATATAAAAATGATCTTAAAAAACTATAATACATAACAATAATTAGTACTAGCAGGATCCCATAGAAGCTCCATGGTTGCTTTCTTCATCTATTTGTATAAATCACTGATACTGATAATATTTCTCTTGCAATAATAAATGTATATAAGATTTAATAATATTTCAAAATAAACTGAAGATCGTGGATAAACTAAGAGACCAAGTTGCCCCAAATATCCGTAATACAAAATGTCCCTCTGCCGCTAGCAGAAGAGAAGGTAACACCAACATCTCAATAAAAGGATCCTTTCTTCAAGTTTGATCATTTCTTCGTTTCTTCATGCTATTGTGAAGCATTAATTTCAGGTGTCCCGGTCATGGGAGGAATGGACAACATGAGGTAGGATTTAATTGTACTGTTATGATTTCTGATTGCAACCTATGTATTTTATTTGGTTTTGACTTGTGAGACAGACACCCCCTCGGAAGGGATGAATTGTAACAAGTGTATAGCTCGTATAAAGCTGCCTACCTGTTAGCCTTCTACCAACCTTGGATAAAAGCTCTGAAACATACATAAACAAGTCCTATATAAATATTTCTTTCTGAAACTTGATTTAAATGTTTAAAATCATCTGTAATTTATTATTATTTCATGTATATACACATATAAAATAATATAATATATTACGTATGTATATATTTTCAGTAAATACTTCAACAGTGCTCAATACGTGAGTATAGATTAGTAGTAGTATGAAAATATACTTATGACAAGTAACCTATATATTATGACCTCTAAAAACTCTTTAAAATACTCCAAAGAAACTGAAATTTGAGGAATATTTATTAATTGATGTCTAATAACTATTGTTAAAATTTCAAAAAAGTCGGAAGCATCTTAATTTTTACAATTACCCACTTTGCATTAAATAAAATTAAACTAAATATAGCCTACCATACTCACCTTTATGTCTAGCAGCTTTATTCCAAAATTCATAATGATTAGTTAATTAGTTTAGGAGTGAATCCTGTACATACGAGTATATAAACATGCATAACTTTATATAAATAAATTAATTCCATGAAAAGAACAGTTTTGCACCAATGCGAAGATTAAAATCAAGATATAATGATGTTTAGAATCCTTATTCCAATTTTGATCAAAATCAATTACATGATTTTGATTTTTTTTTAAAATGACTAAAATTTAAAGCTTAAGCTTAAGGGATCTAAAGAAGAAATTGAAATTCAGGGAATCTGACTTAATTTGTGTTTAATGACTATGAATCAAATTCAGTACACATCTGATATGTTTGCATTTTCAAATGAGAGGTTGTGTCCATATTATGCCACCTAAAAATCCTTTAAAATATTGCAAATAAACATAAATTTAGGGAATATTTATTAATTGATATCTATACCTATTTTATAAAAATAAGAGGTATCTGAATTTTTGCAAAAAGCGTCCACCCTTTTTACCCCCTTTGCATAAAGCTAAATTAAACTAAATATAACCCACATTTGGACCCTTACACCTAGCAGCTTTATTTCAAAATTTATAATGATCAATTAATTAGTTTAGGAGTTAATAATGTATGTACAAATATATAAACATATACACATACTTAACTTATATATCTATATCTAATATATAAAGTAGAGACGATTTTTCCCCTGTACCTTCTCGGAGTATAGGAAAATAACCACATACATCACATGCTACTAAACTCACCTCTATATCACACTTATTCACTCGAGCGTGTTTTAGTAAATTTCTTATTATTTTTTTCCAGCTAACACTAAATATTACATTTGGCCCGCCATCTCCGACTATCCGACACACCAACTCCATATAGGTGGTAGCAAAAACTTTCCTCCCTAACAATTATGTACTGTCACTCCACTCATCGACACCGGGAACTAATAAACACAGTTTACTTTTCACAAAACAGTCCGTCCTTATTTATTATTTGCCTGGTATTAATTTACTACATAATATAAAGCAATACGCAAAGACTTAATGACCGCTCTCGTTCATTCCAGTGATATTCTGCGAATATCAGATTACGTTATTTCTAATTCTACCTATGACTTCTATATTAAAATTCATTCCGGATTTCAGCGAATGAAATTAACGAACACAGTTCCTGCAACATTTAAGCATTCAACATGGCAGCTACAATTACTTGATCGAATCGACTTGCTATTTAATTTAATAAGCGCCAAGATACTGGTAGACCCCGATACATTTACATTTTCAAAATCATACACATTTAACATGCATATTATAGAAAACTTGCCCAAATAAATGACCTAAACCGTGTCATTTTTTAACTTTATATTTGTCGGCAGAAGCTGCCAATAAACAAGCTTAACGTAATTCGCCTATTTTCACATTCATTTTTATCTCGAAACCGTGGCGCAGTCGTTAAAAAGGGAGGTTTCATGATCGCCAGTTTCAGCGTTCGATCCCATTCTACTCTACCCCTTTTTATTTTTATTTTTTTTAATTTAAAACATTCACCAACACGGTAGAGGGGGGGAAGAACAATAGACCGTTTCTTTTTTATGCAATAGGTAGTACTTTCTCCCGTGCAACGCCAGGCGACGGGTTCCGCTAGTATATATATAAAGTAGACTTGATGTTTCCCCTCCAAATTCTCCTAGAGTAGGCAAGAAAACTACTGCATCAAATGCTTCGAAAATCACTACTTCATACACCCATTTACCTCAACTGTGTTCTTAGCAACTTAAACATATTTTAAAAATCTAACATTAATTATTTATCTGAGACAATTCACTCTCCTAACAGCATACTCCAAAGAGAGGGTAGCACCTCTATTTTCTCTCTATGAATTAATAACTCTTATCCTCCTCAAACACCGTTTGGCAATTATTTCACAAGGAAATGCGCTCAAGTTGAACCGTTTCAGAATTTGTAAAACAGCCAATCAGAGCTACGCTTACATAGACATTACTCATCAAATCGTTTGTAAAAATAAACTTTAACAAACACACGATTCCCTACAAAATCAGCAGATAACTATTCTTTTTCTTTTTGCATTATACTTATATTGTTAAACATCCACTTACGTTACTTCTCATTCTTATATATAATCCAATAATTAAACACCAACATTTGTTTTTTTTCTTTCTTTTCCAGGGACTTTTAACAACAACGAAAATGACTAAACTTGCCTCCAAAATTTATGCATTGTTGCGTTAACATTATTATTAGACATTTTTCTTCTTTTTTTAAAAAAATAATTTAGTAATTAACGTTTTTGTAAGCCGAATTGAACTTAATAGTTTATTTCCCTTTTTATCACTCAGAAGGAAAAAAGCGAAATATTCCAACGGTTCCTATACTAAAATTGAACCAAACTTATTTTTCGTTTACATAAAAAATATAAAAAAATAACTGATATAAATTCAAGTGATGTAAAAATGGTACTTTTATGAAATCACTCTCGTCTCCAATCATGTGGGTTTGGGGTGGTATTATGCGTTTTTCAAGTAACACCTTCATAAATCACCCCCACCTTCCAAAATAAGATTCTACTTTTTTTTCCACCAAATTTTTTAGGGAGTTTACACATAATCGCCCAAAAGAAGTAGAATCTCATTGGGGGGGGGGAGTTTAGTTGAAGGTGTTAATCTACAAATTTACTTTTTTTCCAGTACCCTGATAACTATTCTGGCATTGTAAAACACTATTATATCTATCAGTACCACTAACTTTAAGTCTGAGTGTCCCCCAAATAATCTAGCTTGAATCTAACTTTTACTATTATTATGTTTCATTTGTGCTCTTAAACCAAAGAAAAACATTATTTTTTCAACGCACTCCTATTGTACCAAAGAGCAGAATATGCCTTTTTTAATATTATTTAACAATCTCTACGTTGCTTACATTATTTATTTTTATTTCGTATTAGTAATCGAATATTTATTGACATAAAAAATACAACAGCATGTAAAATAAGCCGAAATTGAAAAAATCCTATTGAAAATTATTTAATTGCAAAATTAAATCCACAAAACAAAAAAGCTCCACATCCACTGTGACATAACCGACTTTTGCCGATATACAACTTAGGTTAGACTTCCAGTGACTTTTGGCCTTGGTTAGTAGCCGACTTTTGACGAAATAAAACTTAGGTTAGGGTTCGAGTGACTTTTGGCCTAATTTGAACCGGATCTAACCACGGTCACCATGAGATAACCGACTTTTGTCGAAATAAACCTTAGGTTATGCTTAGTTTACAGTTAGGGTAATACAAAAAAAAATCGGTTCAAATTAGTTAGAAGTAGAAAACACATAACTTACAGCAAGTTGCATCATACAGGTCAAACATCGAAGTTAAAACTCAACCACACAAATATAGTAGACATCTTTAGGAAACTGGGGCAATTTCTACTTTTCTTTCAATAACAACTCCTTTTCGTCGATACACACATTTTCAACTATTAAAAGCTGACCTTTTGTCTAAACATGAAAAATATCCCATGCGACCTATTTGCGTTCTGTCAGCTGTTTAATTCATTCTATTATATTCCTCCTAGTATATATATATTGTCGCTCCTTGAAAGTAGAGCACTGTAATTGGTAGTATTAACACAGCATGACGTCACTTGCTTATAATGCATCATTCCTTCCCTTAATAGAAGTAGAATGCCTCGACGTCAAAGCCGCCGTTAAAGTGTTAACATTATCATAGTTTATTCGCTGTTTACAATTGGCCGAGCGATTAGTGATGTCGCACTGGAGTTGAAAAATACTTGAGGTCCGGGGTTTCGAATCGCATGACTGGTAGTGAATAGTCATATCTCTATGCTGATGAGCCCCGATTGAAAAAGGACGAAACGTATACGTACATAGATAATAAACAATAACAAATATTTATTATTATTTGTCGCTCCTTGAAAGTAGAGCACTGTAATTGGTAGTATTAACACAGCATGACGTCACTTGCTTATAATGCATCATTCCTTCCCTTAATAGAAGTAGAATGCCTCGACGTCAAAGCCGCCGTTAAAGTGTTAAAATTATCATAGTTTATTCGCTGTTTACAATTGGCCCAGCGATTAGCGACGTCGGACTGGAGTTGAAAAATACTTGAGGTCCGGGGTTTCGAATCGCATGACCGGTAGTGAATAGTCATATCTCTATGCTGATGAGCCCCGATTGAAAAAGGACGAAACGTATACGTACATAGATAATAAACAATAACAAATATTTATTATTATTTGTCGCTCCTTGAAAGTAGAGCACTGTAATTGGTAGTATTAACACAGCATGACGTCACTTGCTTATAATGCATCATTCCTTCCCTTAATAGAAGTAGAATGCCTCGACGTCAAAGCCGCCGTTAAAGTGTTAAAATTATCATAGTTTATTCGCTGTTTACAATTGGCCCAGCGATTAGCGACGTCGGACTGGAGTTGAAAAATACTTGAGGTCCGGGGTTTCGAATCGCATGACCGGTAGTGAATAGTCATATCTCTATGCTGATGAGTCCCGATTGAAAAAGGACGAAACGTATACGTACATAGATAATAAACAATAACAGATATTTATTATTATTTATATATATATATATATATATATATAATATTTATAAATAAATATTAAATTATTTATAACCTACTGACACTAGCGTTTTAAGCTTATTGCTCTTATTAGTGCAGGAAAGTAACAATTTCAGACAGCCGGGAGGCGTGAACCCGGTTCACAGTCGGTCTAAAATCTACAAGCAGTCGCTCTATCCACGTGGCCACTGGAAACTGTCACGTGATTATGGGAAATTAAGATCTATATGTACCTAGAAGCGGGCACAGACGGAAGACTAATCAAGAGGGTTCGATGAACGTATTCGGAACTTTGCATTAGAGCTTTTTATAGTCTATTTTTAACATCACTGACTGAGAGTGTTCGACTTTAATTTCTTAAAGGGGCTTATTATATATATATATATATATATATATATATATATATATATATAAGGAAAAGTTCAAGTTAAACAAAAAAAGACAATTTAAGATATCACCAAGAAAAGAAAAAAAGTTTGTTTGTCTTGATAATATTTTAAAAGCAGCTGAATAGTCTCCCTTAGCATAAATCCCAGTGAGGGTGAGCAATTACCTCACTTGTATTTATGTTTCCATGAAAAGTGAAGACGTGTGTGGAGTTAATTTGAACGATTGACATGAAATATCAAAGCGAAGTGAGTAATAGTAGCTCTACAATGAAACTTTTTTTGAATCCTACTCTAAATAGGTATTTAAGATATGACCCTAAAAATTTAGTTGTTTTTTATGATTACATTTTTTTATGATAAAAAAACGATGATAAACTGTATTTGAGTATAATGGATTCTCGTCTACACTTGATTCCACGCTGGAATGTGTTTATGATTTTCATATGCTTTGCCTGTATTCATTATTGGAAAAAAAAGTTTTATTTGGTCCTACTATCTTTACATTGTTTTTTCTTCGAAATGGTTGCAGATATATCCAATAGATGTTATCTGAATTGTAATTGATAAAGTCTATATGCTGATGAGGAAAATCATATAAATTTTTAAGCTTTACTCTGATGTAATAGTGTTAATAAATGGTTTTATGAAACATGCAAAAAACTTAGTTTTATAAATGAAGATTTCTACATCATTAATAAAAACAAACATTATAACCCATACAATGGCTATGACCAAAAATAAAATAACTCCTTTATCAAATAATGCAGATTCTCAGAATCTCCCCGCTAACAATTCTCCCGAGCCACTAAGGACAATATAAACTTTAGAAACACTAAAAAATCAAAGGTAGATAAGAATCTTACAAAAGATAGAGGACATAATGTTGTGGTTCAGCCCTCCTTTCTGAAATAATAATATAACAAACATCCCTACAGAATTCTTTAAAATTATTGAAAATCATTTTAGAAACTCGCATAAATACAATAAACTTATTAACAAAAATACTATTAAATTATCATATTCAACTGTACCCAATCTAAATCAGTGTATAATTACATCTAATAACAAAATTCGAAAAATCCAACAAAATGAGTATAATAGCTAACTATCACAAGTTAACCTCTGTAACTGTATTTATAAAAGTAATGTCCTTTAGGCATACATAAAAACGTGGTTTACAAATGCATATTCAGACCAATTGGATATAGTTTAAATAACCCAACGAATAGTAATAGCATCAACCTTGTTGTAGGCAACAATAACAAAATCAATACCCTCCAATAGAATAGAATATAATCCTAACAAAAATCATCTTTGGCCTTTTGGCTAAGATGAAAGTGTAGTATCTGTTCTGATGGATACTACACCCCATAAGCTGGTATTGTCTTGGCCTTTGGGGCTTGATTTACGCCGGTCTATGGGACAGTCCTGTGCAGTTCTAGGAGGTCCACCCTCCCAGGCTTTGCCTCCCCTCTTTGGGGAGGAGTAAGTTTATTGCTTACTGCCTGAGGAATGCCGACGGGGCTGCCCAGGCAATTTTTTAAATGGCCAAAGTGCTCACCTCTCGGGCGCTGGCTTTTCTAATCCCACTTTCCCGACCTTGTGTCACATCTTACCTTGTAGGGGGGGGGGGGGGGTAGATAAATTAGATAATCCTAACACCAATAATAATGACACTTATAACAATACAAATTCTGATAACAATACTTTTACTTACACACTAGTTAAGTAATGAATCTGAAGGCATAAAAGTTCCTTTACAAATGTAAGATACAATAATATTACTTATCTTTTTCTAAACATATTTGGGACTTGAAAAGCCAGAATACACCATACTAGATTGAATGGTAAATTCTTAAGAAAGCTGCATCATATAAACCTGGTGTAAAATATTGTGAAATTAAAATCTTAACAATTCTAAAATCCGACTCCAATCTTTTAAATCGGTGATCTAAAATTTTCTCATCATGTTCGCACAGGCAAAAATACAAATTTGACGATTATGAGATTATTTAGCCATTTATATCGTTTTTTTACCTCTGTATTTTAATCCAGTCCATAGAAATGGATCTAGAAAATGACATTTACCTATTTCAACCGATTTTAACTTTTACAGTACGTATATAGTAATATTGTTTTTTTACGCATACAACTTGTCCTCAATATATTTGTTAAAGAAGAGGGTTCTTTAACAATTCTTAGATTACTTATCCCCCCCCCCCCGGTGCCACCGTCCATGTAGTATCCTATTTATGGAAAACATTTTTTTTTTACTTTAGTTTTCTGTTTAGCAACTTAATAATACAATTGTTAGTGTAATTAAATAATTTAATTAGTGATGGGACGATTTCAATATTTTTTCTTATTCCGATACAATTACCGATTCTGTTCTAAATTCCTGATTTCGATACAGTTACCGATTCCGATTCCTTTTAAATTTCTAAATATTTAGTTATAGAATTGTTTGTTTTTTTTTAATTTTCGGATTACCGTAAAAACCTGTGTAATGTATGCATATATTTTTGCAAAAGTAAAGGTATACTTGGGGGGGGGTGTACATTACATAAGATGATGTCGCCTTGTGGAAATTCCACGCTTGCTATCTTCATAAAGATAATTTACTGTTAATGATATTTCGTTGGAAATAATACATTTATGTAAGATTGAATGATATTAAGTAAAAAATTGTCTCTTGCTTCTTCTGTAAAACTAATTGCCATTATCAGTTAAATATTCTTTAAAAAATAAAACGAATATGTCTTTTCTTTATTTATTGAAAAATTAAACAATTTATATCTTTTTAAAACAATAAATATTCTCTTTCGCCTTATTGTAAAAAAATAATTGTCAGCTTAATATTTTCTTTGAAATAAAACGAAAATTTGAACTGCAGCCTTGTAGGTTTTGTCTATGGTCAGGCAAAGGTTAGGCCAAACCGCTTACAACTGTGGTTGATAAAAGGAAGGGCATTCAACCATAAAAAGCACACTCTCTCTCTCTCTCTTATATATATATATATATATATATATATATATATGAATGAATTGCCAGCTCGCTATTGCTTCACAAAGTTTGTGACTTGAAATATTTGAAACATTAATTAAAAATAATAAACACTTAATTCATAACTTTGTTGTAAACCCAAACAAAATCTTTTTCAATTATTCGTATAGATAAAAATTAACATTTTGGTAAATTCGATGAAAATTGATTTATCTTTTAAATGTGACCGGAAAGAAAGGAAAAGAGAAGAAATCAATTTGCTTTTTCACTTGCAATTTAGAAATAGATCGGTACTTATTGAATATCAAGAAAGGAACATTTGAACACAAATGCTAAATATTTGTCTAGGAAATAAAACAATATAGTGAAACAGAACTATTGGTTATATCAAAATTAAAACAACCAGTGAATTAAAAAACAATAACAAATAATAGTTAAAAAGAATGGTAGTTTCGTAGATACTACACTCCCTCCCTCCCTAAAAAAAGGAGAAGGTAATCCCTAGGAAGATGGTCTCATGATAATAAAACAGATACTACATTACCCCCTTCCCCAAAGGAGGATGTAATACTTAAATAATAGTTAATTAATAAAATGTCCTTTTTCAAAACCAATATGCAAATTAGTTACCATTGTGACTGATATTGCATATACATAAGCAGTATATAAAAATATGGTATGTCTATTGTGTACAGTTGAATTAACTTGAAATAGGGCGTTTTGACTTTACTATTGGTGTGAGAAATAGGCACAATTTTTGCATTTATTCATATATATATATATATATATATATATATATATATATACTATATATACTAGCAAATATATGCTTCTTCCGGTCACATTATTTTTGCTAGCCTAGGAGGATGGTATAACGGTGAACAAATGTATACTACACTGACTCCCAAAGAAAGAGATAATGACTGAGAGGATGTTATCATGATGAACGAACATATACTACACTACTCGCCCAACCTCAAAAGGAAGAGTTAATGCCTGAGAGGATGATATCATGACAGTAGAACAGATACTACACTATCTCTACCCCCTCCCCCCAAGGTAATTCTGGGAGGATGGTATCATGAGGAACGAACATATAATATACTGGCCCCCTCCTCTAAAAAAGAGGTAATGCCTGGGAGGAATATATCATGACGAATGAAAATATACTACACTACACCAAAGGAGGAGATAAAGCTTGGGAGGATTCACCCCTCCTACTCCCCACATACACACTCCAAAAAGAGGTGGTAATGCCTGGGAAGATAGTATCATGATGAATGAACAAACATATACTACACTCCCCCACAAAGGAAGAGGCAATACCTGGTATCATGACAACAGAACAGATACTACACTACCCCCTCAATAAAAGAGGAGGTAATACCTGGAAGGATCCCCTATAAAAAGAGAAGGTAATGCCTGGTATGATGGTATTATGACAACAGAAAAGATACTACACTATCTCCTTCTCTAAAAAAAAAGGTAGCTCTTGGGAAGATGGTCTCATGACAACAAAACAGATATTACATTACCCCCTCCCATAAAGGAGGATGTAATATTTCTGTATGAAAATGAATAAAAATAAAATTCTAAGAAAGTTCTTCCAACGTTATCCTTTTTTTTATTAAATCGCTTTAATTAATATCATTAATAATTATAATAATATTACTATTGACAAAACCATTGCGTATATATAAGAAATATGACAATACAAACTACAAATGCATATTACAGAATATTAATTTATTAGAAACTGCTTATAAAATAAGTAACAAATTATGAATACCTATAGCTGTTTGTGCATGTTTGCAGATTACTGTGTATATGCTATTTCAAAATGGTATGTTGTATCATAGAATTGAATAAGCATAAGCTGTTTTGATGTTAATATAGTTAGGATAGGTGGAATAACTTTCGCATTTATTCATTTAGATATATATATATATATATATATATATATATACATAAAAAGAAATGATGGACAGATAACTCACCTGTAATTCATCATTCTCTATGAAATTTCCATAAATAAAGCAACCTTTACAAGAAGAATGGCTATGCAGATCAACATAGAATGCAACCCCACTATGCTGCGGTAGAATGTCTCTGAAAGCACTGTTGTTTAAGTGAGGGGAGTATGTGACATCGGCATTTAGAGCAGGTTCAATATCCTGATCCCCATCTGAGCCTTCATTTCCCAACCTTGCCGCCTCCTCCTCAGATTCTGAATCGGAGGACTCAGGGTGAAAATCGGTTGCATATTCGCCATCGTCCAACTCTGCATTGTCTGACACAGTCAAAGTGGACAGATGAGACAACAGGTCACCGTCCACATTTTCTACCAGCTCTTCCTTCGTATAATCAGCATATTGTGATAGGACATTTTGGATATGCTTTTGTACTATTGAATCATCAGAATCCGTACTTTCGCTCATCTCGTTAGTGAGATTATTCGCAGGCTCGATTATTTGCTGAGATCGATGAAGAGAACCACCTTCTTTCTTTCTATAGTCGGTATCGTAACTATCCAAAGAATGCTTTCTCCGAATTGGAACGTTATCACAGAATTTGGAGGGTTTGTATTGATCGTAAATTCTGGATTTGTAGTTTGTTCCAGGACTTTCCGATCTCGGGGAATGTTGTAAGTGGCTGACAGAAGATAATTGCTTACGACATGCACCAGCAATAGAGACTTTGGTTTTACTCTTTGACAAACTCTTCTGTGCTTCGTTCAAGATGTCTGGCGGTGGGAAGACAATGTTACTGTATGAGTCTTTATTCAACCGGTAGTTGACATGGTAGTAAATGATCATACTTTTGGCAGCGTAGATGGACGGATTCAGTTCAAAACTTGGATCACTGTACACCCGGTTCAGATCCACTCCGCGACTGTCCGTTCGGTAATGACCATTGTAAACACCATCGGGGTTTAGAATTGGAATCAGTTTGAAAACAAACTGCTTGCGCAACTGAATTGCACGGGGGTCTTCTTTGCGTAAGATGAACTTGAGGAAACCGCTGAACACAAAACTCGCTGGCGTCTCGCCTGGATGAACTCGACTCGTCAGAACAAAAACCTGAATTGAAAACATAAATGAAAATTAGACAAAAAAAAAAAAAAACAGAAAAAAAAAACAAGATTTCATTAACCCTTATCCTCGAATGGCCTTTGAACCTTGATAAGCGGTGACTCATTAGTACATTAAAATTAAAAAAAAAACCAGAAAATAAACAAGATTATTATTTGGATTATTCGGACTATTATTCTCATCTTGGTTGCTACTTCACAACGTTTCAGCTGATGTAACCTCTGACCTTCTTCAGGTGCATCTTTTACATCGGAACCTTTTATTTAATCCACAGGGAGTAGCCAGTACTTGTTCCGTCAGGGATAGTCGGATAGAAGCATTAATTATTTTATGTTATTCCTAATTATTATCATCTATAATAAGGATTGAACCTTCAACCTTCAGAAGACTATCACTTCGAACTGATTGTTAATCAACGCCTTTAATTGTTATGCCATGTATCCATGTGAGAAATTATAGTACGAGTTTTGGGAGCCTTAACCCTTAAATGCTTTTTGTTTCAAATATAACACATTCCAACAAGATGCCTATTTAATATAATATTAAACGAAAAAATGTGTATAACTTCAACTTGTTTACATCTGCAACAAGCCTGTTAGTAAGTGTAAGTAGGTATTAGTATGATGTTGCATCAACACACCTGCTAAATAGGTAATCAGTATCATAGATGATAAAAAATTTTCACACTAATATAAAAAAATAAAGCATAAGGGTTAAACCTAATGTTGTCTAGACATGTATAGTAATGTTACTACTTATTACTCTATTTTTTTTTTGGGGGGGTGGGGTCTGATCACATATGGAAGGAAAAGGGAAACCATCTGCTCTTGTGGGATGAAGTAAAAATTATAGACGGTTGAATAACAATAGCAAGGTAGACGTCTTAAAGAAGCAGCCCATATGTCAGGCGACAATGCTCTCCTAAGTAGACCTAGTATATGTGAACACATAATTAGACTGTCACTTTTCATCCAAATAATACAAATTATCAATCCTCATCTCAAAAATTTGTTTTTTTTGTTTGTTTTTCATTAGACAATATGCGTTTTTTTTCTCGTTTTTTTTTAATAGAAAATAACCATTTTTATATATTCTTTTCATAAAATACTTTTAATTATTTGATCTAGTTTAATCTGTAACCATTATTACTTACGAGTGTACACCTTCCGTCAAAAATGATGGCGGGAGGGGGGGGGGCGATTATCCTTCGCCAGTGTTCACACTAATATTCATATTCATATAAAATAACGTCTGAATCAGTGAAGTTAAAAGACAGAAGAAAGAAAGAAAACATTTAAAATTGGAAAGTTTTAAAAAAGCAAAAAAGCGGTTCATTTCCCTAAATACTCAAAATAGATTCGTCCAGCAATTTTTTTTACAAATATTTTTTTACTAAATTTCCTGTGACAGGACGGATATATATATATATATATATATATATTCAACGCTGCCTTCACGAAAACCATTCTTTTCCATCTTTAAATATCTTTTCACTAGACACCTTATCAACGGACATTTACCAACTGGACAGACCCCATTTATTTATTTATTTATTTATTTATTTATTTTTTTTTTTTACACGCACATTCTCACTCTCCATTACTTAATAATTTTTCAAATTTTGAATTTTGGCTTTTCCACTGCCAACTTATCTATCTATGTAATTCCTCTGATGATAAGATTTTAATCTTTGAAAAGCCTTGGCTTAAGGAAAGAATAATAAACATGTTTTCACTGAGTACACCTTGCATTGCACAATCGAAGTTGAAATAGATTTGTCGTTCATACATGTTATCCCTCTTCTTTCATCTATTATATATATATATATGTTTTGTTAGTCCTTTTTTAATTTTTTTAATTCGTCGAATGATTTTTTTTATGTTGACATCGAATGAATTAATAAATGAACCGTATGTTACACGAACGTTTTCGACTCCTTCTGGAATCATCATTAGGTGTTTGATAGTATAAAATGGTAAAAAAATGACTAAAAGCGGGTGATTATATATATATATGTATATATATATATATATATACACACACACACACATTGTTCTTTATTATACAGTGGAGGATTACTTGATTGTTAGTTCGATTCTAAAAGCAAGCCCATCAAGGGAATAACATGGACGGCGGAACCGGGGGGGGGGGGGGGGGGGTTCAAGCCCCCCCCCCCCCCACTTTTTGACTTGGCCCTCCCACTTTACGGTCATCAATAATGAAGTTATATATGCATGTGTTTAACCAGGCCCCCCCCCCCACTTTTTAGGAGACCTTTTATAACTGTCCCGCCGGTCCTGAATAATGAGTAAAAATAGATGAAGTTAAAGACGAGTGCTCATATTTTCCCCAATGGCACAAGTGAAAGAGTGATTATAGCACATGTCTTTGGGCTGGACGACCCGGGTTCGATCGCACTCACGGCATGCAAATTTTCGGGTCTGAAAACTCCCTCTGTCCACCCAGCAGTAAATGGGTACCTGACTAAAACTCAGGGAAGGTTCAAGGCAGCGGAAGGAGAGGGATGGGCTCCGCCTTCCATATGCTGTGCCCTAGACACAGTGATTCTTAACAAATCACCGCCGCTACGGCCATGGGCACTCGTGCGCGTCTAGGCTATGCGACCTTTACCGTTACCTTTTACAAGTGCAAGTGAAAGATTCAACCAGATTTGAACCGTGTTTGTCGGTTCTATAGACCCCAATGTTTCAATCTAATATTCCTCATCTATATAATAATATGCTAAGTCACTTCATGTTTGTACATACGTTATCACTTTTCAAACAGATTTTTAAAAAATGAGATCATCCAATTAGCAAAGATGGTGCTTAATCTGATGTCACTGGGGTAAAACATTTCGAGTTCACCCATTTTTAAATGAATTGTTCCCAAATCAAATTATGTCGTCCCGTCAACTAAAGCAGTACAATTTTAAATAAATAAATTTAAAAAGTGACATTCATTTGATTGATTTGAAGAATATTTACCTGAAAATTATTTTTACGGTAAGAAGACAGAGAATTTACTGTTTTAAAAAGAATTAGATTGCTACAATTTTAAATAAATAAATTTAAAAAGTGACATTCATTTGATTGATTTGAAGAATATTTACCTGAAAATTATTTTTACGGTAAGAAGACAGAGAATTTACTGTTTTAAAAAGAATTAGATTGCTACAATTTTAAATAAATAAATTTAAAAAGTGACATTCATTTTATTGATTTGAAGAATATTTACCTGAAAATTATTTTTACGGTAAGAAGACAGAGAATTTACTGTTATAAAAAGAATTAGATTGCTACAATTTTAAATAAATAAATTTAAAAAGTGACATTCATTTGATTGATTTGAAGAATATTTACCTGAAAATTATTTTTACGGTAAGAAGACAGAGAATTTACTGTTTTAAAAAGAATTAGATTGCTACAATTTTAAATAAATAAATTTAAAAAGTGACATTCATTTTATTGATTTGAAGAATATTTACCTGAAAATTATTTTTACGGTAAGAAGACAGAGAATTTACTGTTTTAAAAAGAATTAGATTGCTACAATTTTAAATAAATAAATTTAAAAAGTGACATTCATTTTATTGATTTGAAGAATATTTACCTGAAAATTATTTTTACGGTAAGAAGACAGAGAATTTACTGTTTTAAAAAGAATTAGATTGCTACAATTTTAAATAAATAAATTTAAAAAGTGACATTCATTTTATTGATTTGAAGAATATTTACCTGAAAATTATTTTTACGGTAAGAAGACAGAGAATTTACTGTTATAAAAAGAATTAGATTGCTACAATTTTAAATAAATAAATTTAAAAAGTGACATTCATTTTATTGATTTGAAGAATATTTACCTGAAAATTATTTTTACGGTAAGAAGACAGAGAATTTACTGTTTTAAAAAGAATTAGATTGCTACAATTTTAAATAAATAAATTTAAAAAGTGACATTCATTTTATTGATTTGAAGAATATTTACCTGAAAATTATTTTTACGGTAAGAAGACAGAGAATTTACTGTTTTAAAAAGAATTAGATTGCTACAATTTTAAATAAATAAATTTAAAAAGTGACATTCATTTTATTGATTTGAAGAATATTTACCTGAAAATTATTTTTACGGTAAGAAGACAGAGAATTTACTGTTTTAAAAAGAATTAGATTGCTACAATTTTAAATAAATAAATTTAAAAAGTGACATTCATTTTATTGATTTGAAGAATATTTACCTGAAAATTATTTTTACGGTAAGAAGACAGAGAATTTACTGTTATAAAAAGAATTAGATTGCTACAATTTTAAATAAATAAATTTAAAAAGTGACATTCATTTTATTGATTTGAAGAATATTTACCTGAAAATTATTTTTACGGTAAGAAGACAGAAAATTTACTGTTTTAAAAAGAATTAGATTGCTACAATTTTAAATAAATAAATTTAAAAAGTGACATTCATTTTATTGATTTGAAGAATATTTACCTGAAAATTATTTTTACGGTAAGAAGACAGAGAATTTACTGTTTTAAAAAGAATTAGATTGCTACAATTTTAAATAAATAAATTTAAAAAGTGACATTCATTTTATTGATTTGAAGAATATTTACCTGAAAATTATTTTTACGGTAAGAAGACAGAGAATTTACTGTTTTAAAAAGAATTAGATTGCTACAATTTTAAATAAATAAATTTAAAAAGTGACATTCATTTTATTGATTTGAAGAATATTTACCTGAAAATTATTTTTACGATAAGAAGACAGAGAATTTACTGTTTTAAAAAGAATTAGATTGCTACAATTTTAAATAAATAAATTTAAAAAGTGACATTCATTTGATTGATTTGAAGAATATTTACCTGAAAATTATTTTTACGGTAAGAAGACAGAGAATTTACTGTTTTAAAAAGAATTAGATTGCTACAATTTTAAATAAATAAATTTAAAAAGTGACATTCATTTTATTGATTTGAAGAATATTTACCTGAAAATTATTTTTACGGTAAGAAGACAGAGAATTTACTGTTTTAAAAAGAATTAGATTGCTACTATTTTAAATAAATAAATTTAAAAAGTGACATTCATTTTATTGATTTGAAGAATATTTACCTGAAAATTATTTTTACGGTAAGAAGACAGAGAATTTACTGTTTTAAAAAGAATTAGATTGCTACAATTTTAAATAAATAAATTTAAAAAGTGACATTCATTTTATTGATTTGAAGAATATTTACCTGAAAATTATTTTTACGGTAAGAAGACAGAAAATTTACTGTTTTAAAAAGAATTAGATTGCTACAATTTTAAATAAATAAATTTAAAAAGTGACATTCATTTTATTGATTTGAAGAATATTTACCTGAAAATTATTTTTACGGTAAGAAGACAGAAAATTTACTGTTTTAAAAAGAATTAGATTGCTATAATTTTAAATAAATAAATTTAAAAAGTGACATTCATTTTATTGATTTGAAGAATATTTACCTGAAAATTATTTTTACGGTAAGAAGACAGAGAATTTACTGTTTTAAAAAGAATTAGATTGCTACAATTTTAAATAAATAAATAGATAAAAAACATATTCGTTTAATTCATTTAAAGAATATTTAGCTGACAGAGACAATTATTTTTATGGAAGAAGAAAGAATCGTTTTTTGCTTAATAGTATTGACCCTGACAGATATTTCAAAAGGAATATTATTATTAACGGTAAATTATATAGATTGATGTAGAAAGGACTGTGGAATTTCGACGGGGTACCGCTACTCTATATAATAATATGCGTGTGCGTTCGTTTGTATGTAAGTTATCAACTTCCACACCCTTTTAAAAAAACAAGATCTTCCGATTGTAATATTGCATGAACACCAATCCCCACCAGATGGGCCATAATCTTCTCATTGACAGAAAACAGCTGTCTCTCGTTGATACGTTTAAGTAGTTGCTCAAGGGATAGTGACGTCTAGTCGTAAAAGTGCTGATGCAGTAGCTAAAGTTACTGTTTTTTACTCTTTCTTAGCAGTTGTAATAATGTAACAAATTAAAAGAATGTAAACAACCTATTTGCTCAATAGCATCATGTTATTTGATGTTTTATTCTTTTAACATTATTTCAGCTTCCTGTCTCCTGCACACCGCGGAGGGAGGGAGGGGAGACAAACGAAGACAGAGTTGCGAAAAAGCCATCTGAACCCAGTCAGCTCACCTTCTAAAGAGAAAATCTTTTTCCCTATTCTTCATTACATCTCATTTTGAACTTCCGGTCCATGACGTCATATTCTGACACATAGTCCAAGTTCTAATCTTTCACTTCTAATGGAATTTTCCATTTCTCTGCTTAACCTAACCTTATATGGAAAATTCCGTTTTTAACATTATTGTTCATTTATCTGCTTAACCTAACCTTATATGGAAAATTCCGTTTTTAACATTATTTTTACATAGCTTTGTCCAATATCGCTACACGATTGCCAATGATGAAATGCAAACAAGCAATTGATGGTTATCTGATGTTGCAAAAAATTAAGATTTTACCCATGAATTGTTCTAAAATCGAAAAATACTTCATAAATTGAACTCTGTTATCATTTAGTTAAAGGTTACATTCATTTTAATTCTTCAAAGAATATTCAGCTGACAATTATTTTTATGGCAAGAAAGATACTATTTATTTTTAAAAGATTTAATTTTTTTACAATAAATTAATTAAAACATTTGATGTATTTATTCAAAAATATTTATCTGACAAATATTTTTATGGTAAGGAGAAAGAGAAGAAGATAGGTGGAATGTATACGGGTTCCTAATAGTATAGGGTGACACCCCCAAAATGCCACCCATGGAATCATTAATAAAATTCACAATCTATTCTGCAATGCAACCATATTTGGTAGAAATCAACTATTTCTGACGTGTTCACTTAGTTTCAAATTAAACATTAAAAAAAAAAAATTGAAAACAGAAAAAATAAAACAGTATTAAAATTAATATTTCATTTAACCAAACCCGACACATAAGATCAGAGGATTTGCTGAAAGCGCTACATTTGCCCAGCATAGCGGTTATTCTAAGGATGAATCTATTATGCTGGTATGGTCATGTGGAACGTTCATCCTCCTTCAGAAGCATTGATGACTTTAATCGCAGGAAGTTTGGCCGGTCAAGGAAAACTTGGAAGCAAGAGTGGAATTTGGAGACTGCTGACATACTGAACGGTGAGAACTGGAGGGTGAGCTTGCATAATATCAGAAAACGTCTGACCCCTGAACAAGGGAAAAGTGACGTTAAATGAATAAAAGAAGATGTGAAACTAAAATGGTGAAAAATATGGGAAATAGTTTCCTGAAATAAATCACATGACAATAAAACATACGAAAAATATGAGCTTTATATGAACTTGTAAGGCATGAGATTCAATGAAAATAATTATGAAATCTGTCATTGCCAGGCAGTATCTGATCGGCACAGATCATAACAAATGGCCTAGGACTGTTCATTATATTTGCAGGTTGGTAGCCGGCTCCTACCTTGCAAGGCCACTAGGACCAGTTTTTACATACAGCACTTGGGAATCCCAAATGGTCACCCATCAAAGTACTGACTAGGCTCAACGTTGTTTAACTTCGGTGATCTTATGAGAACCAATGTGTCAATGTGATTATAGTTATATAAAAAGATTACATAAACAAAATATCTGTTTCGGACAAACCCTTATCCTCGAATGACTCTTGGTCTTGATAAATGGTGACATCAAAAGTAAAAAAATTTTTTTTATTCTTTTGTTGAAAATATCAATTATTTTTTGCTGCAAATAAAGTGTTTGATACTAAAATGTTAACCAATCACTTTGCATGGTAAGTACACAGAATACATGCAATTCTTTGATATGTGATATATCATCTGCTTGAATAAAATCTTCAAGTTACTAATCAAGAGGCAAAAAAGAAATGATCAAGTGAACAACTTTAACCCAGACCTCACAAAAAATAGAATTAAACAATATCAGCCCCCCCCCCCCCTCCTATTGAGAACTATAGAACAAAAAGAATACAAGAAGGTTTTACTAACCCGCTTGTCTTTGAACTCACGACATCTTGGCACATCTTTTTCAGGGAAAAGTTTGGCATCAAAGCGAGGTTCTTCCCGATCAGTGATGCCATGGAATGAAGAGATAGTAATCAGATCTACACGTAGATTTTCTAAGGAATGGCATAAAAGTTCTCTATAAAAGTAAATTGTATCTTTGATGCTGAAAAGAAACAAAAATTGCAAAGTTAGTATTATATTACAATGAAGTACAATATTGGTAGATTGTTTTAATATATATATATATATATATATATATATATATATATATATATATATATATATATATATATATATCCCATATATATATATAAATCAATTTTTAACCAAAAACAAGATATTACTTCATTATTACAATTGCACATTCAAACAATATCAAGCAACAACATGAGTCTTTCAAATTCTCTCCATTCTCACCCAAAACATAATAATGGAAAATACTATATCCATGAACAATGGTTAAAATGCTATGTAATATTTCAACCAACCTAGCTCTCCCATGCACATTTTTTAGCCTCCCCTTTCCACCTTGACTAGTAGCCTACACTTTACTCACTTCTCATCTAGCTGACTCTTTAACCCTTATCCTTTTGGCCTTAAGTGGTGACTCATTAATAAAAAAAAAATCCATATTTATAAAAGTTAAATTTTAATAAATAAATTCCTATAGGGTTTAAGACACAGGTTAGTATTATGAATATGTTTAGAATACAAAGGTCAACTAGGAATTGAAATTGAAAACAAAGCATACATACCGAGTGGAAGCTGATGAAATATTCTTACAATACTCAAACCTCTTTTCAATCTCACAGATTTGGTTCTGGCATTCGCGGTAAGAATATGGATAAGCAAAAGCAAAATATGTTGTGGATCCTACGGGTTCGGTGAATCGATGAATAAATGATAAGATGAACTGACCATTGATCGTCTGATGTGCAGAAAGAAAATGAAACAAAAATGTAATTTAACATATAAAATTATCTTACAAGATTTTAAAAGTTGAACTTTAATAGCATTCAAGCTGGCATATCAAA
>OY744537.1:62186230-62253730 GCA_963556195.1 Sepiola atlantica | reverse complement strand
TCCGAGGACCCAGCCACGTGGCAAAGATGCTGGACATGTCTGCCACTACTGTGGATACTCAGCAACACATGTGAGGTGTCCTGCTAAGGGACAAGAATGTAGGAACTGCCGTAAAAAGAACCACTTCGCAAAAGTGTGCAATTCAAAACCGGTAAGACAAATTTCCTACTCATATCGAAATGATATTGAATCCCTTTCTATGTCGAGTGATGAGTCTGTCTATACAGTAAAAACTCCCACGTCGACAAAAACACCCACTGCCACCATCCTCGTTAATGACTGCCCAGTGACCTTCGTTTTGGATACCGGTGCCAGTGTAAATATAATGTCTGGACGCACATACGACGGTCTTCAGTACAGGCCGAAAATACACAGCACTGCTACACAGATATTTGCCTATCGGTCCAGGAAATCCATGCCAGTCCGTGGATTCATCACTACCCCCATCGAATTTGAAGGAAAACGCTGCAAAGCAAAAATGTTCGTCATCGACAATGAAAACCCCTTGTTCGGACACGATCTACAAAATTTACTCGGTGCCTACTCTGCTGAGGCACTGGATATGATATCCTTTAATTTTACGTTTAATGTGACAACATCTATCCCAGATGAATTCCCCTCATTATTCAACGGAAAGATAGGAAAGATTTCTGGACCCACTGTTAAGCTGCACATTGATACTTCGGTCCCTCAGTGACACAGAGACAATGGAGAATACCATTCCACGTGAGGAAAGACGTTGAGTCGGAACTCAAACGCCTCAAGGAGATGGACGTGATTGAGGATGTTACCGGGCCTACCCCCTGGGTAAGTCTCGTAGTGATAGTCCCCAAAAAACCGAGTAGCGTGCGAATCTACATAGATATGCGAAAAGCAAACAAAGCTATTCAAAGAGTCAAACATCCCATGCCGACCGTGGATGACTTGTTTGCAGATTTAAACCACTCAAAAGTGTTCAGCAAACTAGACATGTCGAGCGCGTACCACCAATTAGAGCTGGGGGAGTCCAGCAGATACATCACCACGTTCACCACACATGCTGGACTATTCCGATACAAGAGACTTTTGTTCGGAGTAAATGCAGACTTTGAAATATTTCAAAAGGCCATTGCGGATCTTTTGAGGGGCATTCCAGGAGTCAAAAACCTCTCAGACGACATTATCGTCTACGGACGTGACCAAGATGATGCCAGGCTAAACAGGAAAAAGTGCCTTTTCTCGGTGAAACAGATCACTTTTTTTGGACATACCTTCAGCGAAAAAGGGGTGTCACCAGACCCAGACAAAATTGCAGCAATTGCAAACTGCAAATCGCCCACCACAACTCACAAGAAAAGACAGAGAATGGAGGTGGTCGGAGACAGAAGAGAGGGCAGTGATAAAATTTTAAAAAGGCCCTGACTGGAGCTGGAGTTATGGTCTACTTCGATCAGAACAAGGAGACAAATATCCTGGTAGACGCGAGCCCCGTTGGACTAGGAGCAATGCTTACACAAGATGGGAAAGTCTTGTGTTATGCCAGCTTTGGACACGATCTACAAAATTTACTCGGTGCCCACTCTGCTGAGGCACTGGATATGTTTCGACCCGAAACAACTGACGATTATCGGTATAAAGGGTAGCATGGTGACAGCACAAAGAGAAGATTACCAAATCACCCGAAAGTCCTCTCTCTTTAAGCGAATAAGTCCAGATAACCCTCCCAGAGAAAGTGTAGAATCAGACTCTGAAGATGAGTTACACTCACATCCACAACAGGAAAACTCAGACTCCAGACACGAAGGCCAGACGCGAGTGCCGCCCACACCGGCAACACCAAAACATAACCCACCAGTGGTAAGACGCAATCCAACGCGGAAACGACTCCCACCAATACGCCTCGAGGACTATATCAGATAGTTAGATAAGTGAGTAAAGTCTCTATTCTGTCTTAGAAATTTCCGTCAGCTCCCCTGAAGAAGAAACAGATTCTGATTCTGAAGAATCGAAAGTCGATCCCCCCCCATCCTGCAGACGACGTAAGTAATTTTCAATTATGTATTTTACAAAAAAAAGAAAGGAAAAACGATTCTTCTTTGACTGAGACAATTGTTTAATCGGTGAAATATACTCTGAGGGTTTCCCTTTGAAATCAGTGAATCCCCATGAACATATTGCATGCATAAATGATGGACAATAATGGACTGTACTCCCTCCCCTTACCATACCTACGCACACGTACATTTAATTGAGGTGGAGAGAGGTGTAATATTTAATCGTACATTTTGGGAACGACAACGGTTATTTCCCTTGCACTGCAATTATTTGTAATCTGTAATTATCTCCCTTGTTCTTTCTGATGTATATAAACATGAGTGCTTACGTGTATCGTTCTTACGCACCGGGCGACCGACCAAGTAACATCGTGTTTGTGTCCTTTTTGACCTCTGTCCCCTTTGCTCGTATTACTTCTTATTTTCAGTGAATAACCACATCATAACACTTCCCAAAATCCAAAACATTCGGTGCACTTTAAAGTGATCGTTATGTCGTCTATATTTAGTTTAATTTAATTCTATGCAAAGAGGGTAAACGGGGATTGAAGCCCGTTCATGAAAAGATAGCTCCGATTTTTGTGAAATTTTAACAATACGTATTTAACATCAATTAATAAATATTCCCAAATTTCAGTTTCTTTGGAGTATTTTAAAGGGTTTTTAAGGGGCATATATGGGCACAACCTTCCATTTGAAAATTCAAATATTTCAGATTTCCATTAAATTTAATCCATATTCATTAGACACCAATTAAGCAAGATTCCTTAAAATTCAATTTTTTCCTCAGCCTTAAATTTTAAACATTTTCTAGAATCAAAATCATTTAATGGATTTTAATCAACATTGGAATAAGCATTCTAGACATAAGGTTTAGTAACATTATATCGTGATTTTAATCTTTGGATGGGGACATAAAAGTGGTGCAAAACTGTTCTATTCAGGAGATTAATTTTCCTAGTACTATATAAAGACGAGATAAAAAAACGAAAAATATCTGGGCTTTTACTTTTTCAAGTTAGAAAAATTATAGGTATTAATTTTTTGTAAATAAGTATAAATGGTTTTGACTTTTTTATGTCGTTCTGAGGCCGATTCAATTTGAAAATACATGTTTTGTTTATATTTGGAAACGTGTGAAGTTTGAGTGACGTCAGATACTGTTTTAGCTAAGACCCATTCCTTGTAAACACTCATAATTGTGGTGCTAAAATACATTTAGTCCACATTATGTAAATACGAGTGTACACCGTCCATTAAAAATTACAGAAGAAAATTATCCTTTACCAGTGTTCGCACTAAGATTCATATTCATATAAAATAATGTCTCAATCGGTGAAGTTAAAGAAATAAAAAATAAGAAAGAGAGAAAGAAAACGTCTCAAACTGGAAAGTTTACAAAAAAGAAAAAAAGGAAAGAAAAAACGTATAAATCAGTAAAGAAAGTAGAAAAAAGAAAGAAAACATCTCATTATGGAAATAAAAAAAAGGCAGGAGGTTATCTGACTTGCTATTTGCTTTCTCAATTTCCCTAAATATGTGAAATGGATTCTTTTCAGTTTTTTACACACGAATATATGCACACATTGCTATTTATTATAGAATGGAGGATAGACATTAAGATAATTGATAAATTATAATTTAAAAAATTTTTAACTTTAAAAATTGAAAAAATATATTATTTGGTTTCTTAATTGTTTTTACTCATAAACAAAAGAAATGAACAAAAAAGAAAATTTTAAAAATTTCCTTCTAAAATTTTAACAGGAATTTGGATTGTTTGTTTTACGGCACATCAACCCTATGATTTCATTTTGTGCCAGACAATGTAATTAACAATAGTCATTTTATAACAAGATTTATTTTGTATTTCAAAGTAGTATACTAAAAGATGCACACATGTCAAACTTTCTAATACTTGGATATCATGAAAGACAGACTTTGTAGAGATGTGGTCTCCAAAAACACATTAAAAGAACCGGTTGGATAGATAAGAGACTGGCTGCATGTCACAGAACTGGTCTGGGCTGATAGGAGCAGTGGACAAACGATGTTGTCAGTTTAGCGGTCAAATCAAAAAAGGAGAAAAGAGGAAGTAAACTTCTGAGTCATTTCTTTTATATTTGTGACCACATGGCTAAATAAACCAATGGTTGATCGCTCTATTGTCACATGATCTGGGACTCCATGCATTAGAAAAAAAAACCAGAAGAAAAACCCAACAGAAGTTTTAGAAGTTTTTCTATTCCACCAGTCTCTATTTCATATCAAAATTAATATTTTTAATATTTTTTTCGTGATTTGAAACAAATTTTACTTTAAACAAATCAGAAATTACTTTAAATTACTCAATAATTTTTTTTAAACATTAGAAAAAAACCCATCAATTTCCATATCAAATGGACACTTGCATACTCGTAAAACTTCATCTAGGGTTTTTTTAAGACAACATTTACATCTTAAAATTGCTTTCAAAATGTAACACGGTTTCGCACAGAATTAATTCTTATGCTTTGTTACATATTTTGTAGGTGATTAAGGTGAAATCTTATATTTAAAAGATGAAAAAAAAGAACAAAAAGATGATAGACCAATATCCATCAATGGTGAACGAAGTTGCAAAATTAAAAAAAAATAATCTGTAAAAATAATTTTGGTGTATTTGATAAACTTTCAACTTTACTAAATACACAGAATGAGAAGTAAAATTATGTTTCACATTACATTGAATTTAACAAATCTGGTGCCATTATCTCTGAAATTTATGTAATACTTCAGAATAACTGCTAATTCTATCCATTCAGGGATTACTGAAATGTATGCAATATTTCATAATAATTTTTAATACTACTCATTTAGGGTTCCTTGAAATGTATGTAACATCTCACAATAACTGCTAATGCTATTAATTCAGGGCTTATTTAAATGTATGTAAAACTACATAATAACTTCTAATACTATTCATTCAGGGCTTATTGAAAAACAACAACAAAAGAAACAACAAAGAAACAATCAAATTACATGCACCTCAAATAAAGGTCTCTCATATATACGTCTCCATTTTGGTTTGCCAGGAAGACAGCGTACAAGTGGATAATATCCTTCGCTATAAAGTCGCCCTTGTCGATTCATATTCATGATATTAATTTTGATCAGTTTACCTGCTGATGCTCCCCGAATACCAAAATGAAACCATGACCTTAAAATAAAGAAATACCAAATTATATACAAATATAAATTAAATACACAAATAATTAATGAAAAGCATAAATTGACCTTTTGTAAATAAAGCATGAAATGTCATCAATTTCCCTCTTAAATCATTCTATATAAACAGTGTCAAATATGTTTTTCATTTTTCTTATAAGTTACAATTCATTCTTAAAAGTTGATTTACGTTAAATAATTAGTGTTTTTGTTGTTGCTAAAATCGCAATAATAACTTGATATTATTGTATATCTTAAATCATATGATATATTTTCCTATAGCTTAGATACTATAAGAGTCTACAAAACTATTATATTTCTCATCATTTAAACAAATTCTAAGTATTCTACTGCTAAATATTGATTGAAGATGCATCTCCTAGTAGTTATTAGCTAGTACCTCTTGTTGAGAAATTTATGTTGGTAAGTAGGAAACGTTTCAGACAAGGGGTCACGAAGGGGTCAAAGAATTGACCCTGTTGAGTTGTGAGTATAGGAAGCCAACGAAGCAGTTGGACATGGCATCAAACATGACCAACAGTTTTGGTTGGAGCTTGAATGAAACAAAACCCGTTTTTAAGATGGTCTAACAAAGCGGTTAATAATTTAGCTATGTGCTTAAACCATAAGTGACTCTCTTTTTCTCCCCCTCCTTTTTGACTTTTAGCTGTGGGACGAACATCTGGGAATAAATCCTTTATTCTTCGAATAGTGTGTTGTTGAATTAATTGAATAATTATATTATGATAGCATGTCAGATGACTTTTGATTGCAGCTAACGGAATTGACCTCGGTTCATGGAGGAAAATAACAATGCACACACGCAGGACACCGACGGTCAACAATGAAGGTATGGTTTTAAATTGATTAAACTATTAATGATTAAATGACTTTTATGAACTAAATGATTACATATGGTCATCTCGATGTAACACTACCAGTCCAAAAATGTCGAAAAATATTCTCTTAAATATTATCTTTATACCATTCTCAATATTCTCTCAAGTGTCTTCACCATAATTCACTATAATTACCAATTTTCTCAAAACAGTCAGTGTCTCAATAATTGAATGCATGCTAAAAAAAGTTTGGTTTCAGTTTATGCCATGTCAACCCTTCGGGGATTAATTTTCTTCACACGTGTGATTGCATGTGCTATACCCTGTCCTCATCAGCCGTCATGCCAAAACACAATATCTATTGAAGACAATTCATTGTATATATTTTTATTGAATACACTATTTTACCTATAGCTGGGTGTAAATTGTGGGTTCATATCTTTTCCAACAGTATTAGTGTGTAAATGACCACAATAGATATGATTCGATCTAAACAGAGCATTGCCGATTCCATAGTCCATAACGGTATCCATTAGTTAGGATTCTAGTGAGGATTGAACTTTCAACCTTTAAAAGATTGTCACTTAAAACTGATTGTATTCAATGCTTTTATCTGTTGCGCCATGGGTCCATGTGGACAATTATAGTATGAGTTTTAGAAACCTAATTCTTTTTAAAAATTTACTAATGAGTGACCACTTATCAAGGCTAAAAGCCACTCAAGGGTAAGGTTTAATGAAATCGGTAGATTGACAGTTGAATGAGAATGAATATTATGAGATGATTAGAAATAATGAATAAATGAATAACATTTGATGACTTACGAGGATGGTTTATGACAAGTGTTTATTGATATTAGATTTGAAGATGACAATGTTATAGCTCCCAGGGAAGCAATCTTGTGGCAACATGTTTTACAGATGGAAGGTTTTAGATATAGATATATAGTATTACTACTAGTTCAATATAAATATTTCTGAGTCCGAAAGATGCACCTGAAGAAGGTCGGAGGTTACATTGGGCGAAACGTTGTGAAAATAACGACCGAGATGAGAACTGTAGTCCGAGTAATCGAAATCATCTAAATTATCAATCTTCATCTAAAAAATTTTGAAACATAATGAAATTTCTTGGTCTGATTTTGGTTTGGCTTCAATGTTTACATTCTCAAGATTGTCGTCCAACTCAGGTCTTCCAGAGTGACTTGCATCTTCTATTTACTTGCTTCCCCACAAGGGTAAAGTTAGACACAAGGTCGGTTTTTAATGTAGGAAAAATACAGCTCCTAAAAATGGGCACTCTGGATTAGGACAAAAATAAAAACTGCCTCAGTCTAGAACGATCTCTCCTTCACCGACCAAGGACAAAACAAATACTATACTTTGATCCTAATCGAAGGCCGAAGTCCTTTCGTTTGAATTTTGCAAATCCCAATCCAAACCATTGATTCATCTACAACTTCTTCACCATACACTTCACAAATGTTTTTACACGTTTCTGTAGCATTTTTAACCTTTTCAAAAAAAAGCATTACATGCTGAAAATGTAATTTTTAGTTGTCTTCGGTGAGAGTTGACAAAAATAAAAGATAAACTTATTATATTTTGGTGCAAGACGTAGATAATTCATGCAATTTTCATAAAAGCAGCGATGAAATAAAAACTACTTCACTCTTTGTATTATTTGGATTCTTCACACTACTATTCTTATCTTGGTTGCTATATTCACAACGTTTCGGTCGATGTAACCTTCAGCCTTCCTCAGGTGAATCATGTCGAACTTGGGAATTTTTATGTCAGATTCGGAAACTTGTATGGAATTTTGAACTGAGTATAACAACCAAGATGAGAATAGTCATCCAAATATGAATTATCAATCCTCATCTAAAAAAAAAATTCTGAAACAATACTTCACTCTAGTTTAAAAATAATTAATTTTCGATTTGAAAAACAATTGATTTAATTTTCTTTTCTACAACATATTAACCCTTTTCAGGTTATTTAATGCCGAATCCAGTCATATTGGTAAATGTTTTTATGCTTCAAGTTCTTAATATCTTTGAATATTTGTAGATTAATTTGTTTTATAAGCATATCTAAAAAAAAATTAATAGTCTGTAAACGATAGATTCTATTGTAACCATAGATGGGTCCCTGAGAAATGATTTCTGTTGTTGTTTGGTTTTACAGCAATGTCAACCATCGTTGGATGACAAAAACGTACATGTAAAAACAATTGATTTGAAATTAATTTGAATTTGAAGAGATGTTTTGTTATATACAGCACCTTGTCTTACCAAATGGTGACCCATTTAGTACTGGCCAGCTCAACATCATTTAACTTCAGTGATATTACAAGAACTGGTGTGTCAACGTAATTATAGCCATATCAAAATGTTTCTTAAAGTGAAAATAATGTATAGTTTGTCAACAAAAACAAAAACTACATAAAAAAACTGCATTTTTTTTGTGCAAAAAACAAAGCTCCTTATAAGTATCCAATAATATTCCTTTAATATTGTTAAGAATATCCAATTGTTGGACAAGAAAACTATGATAATTGATCACAAAAACAGGTAATTATCATATACAGGCTGCAGAAGCAACATGAAGACCACCAGGCCATGATTATACTTCTCCACTCAGTTCTCTCTTTCATGTGATCTTGTCAATCGCTGGTGCTAATATTCCTTCATTTCAAGTTTCTTTTCTCTTCATCTTTGAATCTTAGTTTGTACTTTCCCCTAATTCTTTTTCCTTAACACAGTTTAGAATGCAGCCTTGGTAAATGTTTCGTTTCCATTCTCTGCAGATGTCCTACCCATCTCAGTTTCTTCTGTATTAAGAGATCTGCCATAGATGCTAGGCCTGCACATTGTAGTATTTCTTGATTTGTGACCTTGTTTTGCCAGACTACAGTCATAACCTCCCTGAGAATACACATCATGGAACGTTTTTACTTCAGTATGCTATTTATTAGAGCTGGCAAAAAAAACAAAAAAACGATAATTCTCAAAACAGAGTTTAAGTGTTAGTTATTCTCAAAATCAGTTTTGGCAAACTTAGAGTAGTTTCCCCTTCCCAACTATTTTTTTCTTTTTTTTTTATGAATTGATATCAATTAGACACCAAATTTTCAGATTATTGCAAGAATATACAGAAAAAATGTATAAGTTTCCAGCATCATTGCGTCATTCAAGCTTATAGTAAAACGACCTCCTAAAGGAACCCGTCTTAACCTTTAGAAGTTAGAAGTTTAGACATTTATTTCATTTGTGCACTGTTTTAACACTGAGTGTGCAAGGGTATAAAACTTTAAAATGTGATCCGGATTTTAAATATTCACATCCTCCCACATTCCATGTTACAAACAGAACCCAAATAGAATGAAATTAAAGATGCAATAAAAGAAATAAAATGAGTAATTATAAAATTAATTTGTTATTGTTAAAAGAATTAAATCAGGGATTTATTTTCATTTGTGCACCGTTTTCAACATACATCAATCGAGTGTATGATATTTTATTTTTTATACTGTTGCAGGCTACGATATTTGACTTATTGTAAATGAATGAATGTACATAAAATGTTTATATATAAAACACCAATCACAATAACAGAAAAATGCTTTTGTGATAACAGGCCAACCATGATAGAACATTGATACATTGTGATCTATTTCAATGAAACAGACAACACTCATCTAGCTAAAGGCTGACTGACTGCAGTTACAAAGATATTTCTTCAAAGGAAGACAATAGAGAAATTTTTCATGAAAAGCAAGCGGAAACTACAAAGATTAAAATTGGCTTTAGTGATTATCATATAAAACCCGTTTTATAAAATCGGTTCTGAGCTGTAGTATACATCTCCATAAGAGAAATGTTAATAGGACAACTGCTCTGTAAATTTTGCATTTCACTCAGATGGTAACATATCAATTTCGCGAAAGTCTCTCCTAAATGTTCACATAAATTGTTTACTTTGATTATCCTAAGCAACATTTCTTGAATTGCAAAGATAGTTGAAAAAAAAGAATGCCTCCAAATAGCATAATAGTTAAATGATAATCGCAAGTATGAAAGGCCAAAAAAAATCATATGAAGAAATAAAAACAGTTGATAGTTTCTCACTCCTGTGTCGTCAGAGATACAATCAAGTAATTGATAACTAATATATAAACAAATTGGAGGGAAATAAATCCAAAAAAATTAATATACACAAAAATACTATATAAAGATTATAGGAAAATTACATTCAACCCTAGCAATTATTCCCTCTGCTTATAGAGAGAAGGTCGCTAAGGATCTAAAGATGGTATAATGAGTGAGATCTGCTTGTTATATTATAACTATATCTAACCTGTTGCCATTTTCATAAATTGTGTTTGCACAGTCTGGTTTGGTCCATACATTGAATCCATAGTCAGGATAAAAATCATTGAATCTTATAGATAGAATATTTGGAGCTAAAATTAGAAAAAAGAAAAATACAATTACATTTTGATATTACAATAAAATTAAGTCAAGATTTCGTTTTTGTTTTTATTGTCATGGTAAACAACATATTCAAGTACATTAACTTGCAATTTTATTTAAGTGAAAAATATATGGTCTATAATTAAAAACATTATATGCAATATACTTTATTATCATCATGAAATATATATCACAAGTTCGCATAGCCCAAAGATGACATGTCTCTGTAATATGCAAGGTATGAATCACCGGATTCAATGAAAATCAAAGAAACCAAATAACAAGCCATAAAGAACAACACCAACACAAAAGATTATATAAAAATCTAATATTTATTTACAGGAATAATAAATGTACCAATTTACAAAAAAAACAAATATGTGATATTAATTTGGGAAGGGTTTGGTACCTAATATATTTATCAATGTCTAGAAAAGAACAGTCATTTACATACAATCAAAGATAGAATAAGGTATTGCTTATTTTTAGTGCTAAATGCATGAACTTAGGATAGCAATATATCCTTGAAGATGAAACAGAATGTTCATTCAATCTGAAAATCAAAATGGTTGCTGTCCAAGTGTATTTTTGGCACAATTGCCATGAATGAAACAATCCGGGAAAACGTAATTACAAATATGAAAGTATAGAATGTTCTTTGGTTTATCTATATACTACTAAATCTCTGCGGACGCTACTTGTTATCTTGTATGTTTGTCTCTGTGCACATTGGATGACACCACAAAGGTTGACATCACAAAGAGATGATTGTCATATCCACTTAAATAGAGTTTGAAGACACCGGGCAGATCGTTTATAATGCCACAAAGGGAAGGCATCACAAAAAGATGCCATCATTCACTAAAACAGGTTGAATACATTGGAAAGAAATCTTTTATGACGTCATAAATGTTGAACTAACAAAAGAATGACGGCATCTATTAAAACATAGCACATAAACGACCTGTGAGCCGAATGTACAAATGCAATCACGTTTTGAGATAGAAACGAGATATGAATTTATATAGATACTAAAAATTTTATGTTTTATTATTATTATATGTTGTATTGGGCACTTTTGAAATAAATATTAGTGACTGGGATAAAAACTGAGCAGAGTACACTTCTTGATATTCTTGCACTGTACTCTGGTCACTGATAACATCACCACCCACATCACTTTGTGCAGCTAATTGAAGTGTATCTGTAAACCAAATTTCAACTCTGTAGCTGCTAAGAAAGTTATGGGTGTACATATATAAGCATGCAAACATATAGTTTTTAATGAAATCTCACAGTGTACATTTATATTAATAACATTATTAATATTAAAATAAAACAATACTTAATATTTTAGAATTTTGAGAATATGATGTGATATATTTGATAACTGTGACAGTTTCAATTCCTAGACAGGCATCAAACCTAATAAGAAAATATGTAATAGATTCAGGTGGGTGAGATAACTAGTATGATTTATAACTTATAGAAATAATTAGAACCATTCATCTCTCTTTCTCTCTCTTATTATTACCAGCAACAACTGTAATCTTTTACATCTTAATAAACCAATATCTGTTCTACACAAAAAGAAGTCTGATATGAGTTATTTCCGTCTGTCTTTTCCACATAAAAGATGTATTTAATGAATTTGATTTCAGCTCCTTCAGACTTCAGCAACAACTATCACCACTAGACGACGATCGACGGCCATCATCATTATCAATATCATCACAATCAGACTATCAGATGTAAGAGAATTGAAGTATACAACTCCGAAGCTGATGGAAGAAGTGTCCGGAAAGATATAGTAAGGTAAAAAAATTATTTAGTAAAATAAATGCATCAGAATTCTATATGCTCGATTTGGACTAGGAACAAAATTAATGACAAATGAATACAACTATAAATAAGAGTAAAAAAATAGGATAACTTTTTATGTAGTTAATGATCAATAGCTGCCAACAACAATGCTAAACATTTTAATAAAATGTCTTAATGCATCATTTCAGTAGAATTAATTTACAAAACAATTCAAAGCTTAGAAATTGATGATGATGATGATGATGTGTTGTAGGTTCAATAAAAAAAAAATTATGTGCTTGTATTTTTTTAGAATAATTTCTATATACAAGAATATATAATTTTGTATGAAACAAAATTATATATTCTTGTACATAGAAATGAATAAATGCTCGATTCAATATGAGTGTTATTCTAGTTATTAGTGAAGTTCAAAAGTGTGTTAGAGATTACAGTGTATGTAATTAATATAAAATAAACTTACTGGGGGAAATGGATTGTCGACATTGAGGTTTTAAGCAGCAATTGAGTTTTTAAATGTGGATAAGTAGATATGTGTGTGTGATAAAAAAAGAAAAATTAAGAAAAGAAAAAGAAAAAGTATATAAAAATGTATATAATAGTTAGTTGATTATTGGAATAATAGGAGGGGCTTGAGAAATTATTTCCAGTTGTTATATAATTCTGTATTTGTCGCGTATTCAAGATTGGGATAGGTCGCCCTGGTGAGAAGATCTGATGCAGATGTAACTCAAAATCTTTGATGATCATTGACGAACAATCTCGATTTTTATTTCCATCAGCATTATCAGATTCCCTGCTTTTATTTGAATTGCCTTTTCTTAATTAAGGAGGTAAAATAAGGCATTCAGAGAGCTGAGGTAAATACATGTCATCAATCCGAGAATATTTCTAAAAATTTAAACTTATTAAAGTGGATAAGAGCACCCACCAAGCTACCCCATGGGGTGGTTATCTCATACCGAAATCAGACCGGCAGAGTGTAGGCCATTTAGGTGTCTTGTTCTCTGTCGGGTTGAGGTATGGTCCAGTGCAGTTCTAGGAGGTCAACCCTCCCAGGCTTTACCTTCTCACCCTTTGAGACAGGGGTTAGTTTATATCTAATCGCCTGAGGCGCCCCTTTCCAGGAGATGCTGACATGGCTGCCCAGGCATTTTTTGTAGGCCAGAGTGCTCTTTCTTTAGGGCACTGGCTTTTCAAATCCCACTTTCTTGACCTTGTGTCATATATTCCATTGTGGGAAGGAAATAAATAATCACCCAAGTGCACAATAAACTGCATATTATTTTCTTTTATTACTCTTAACTCAGTGGTGCTCACTTCCATTTAGTTATTGTCACTTGTGTACTTACTACAGTTGTTAAAATAAATAACAGGAATGGATAGTGTGACCATAAAACGGGTGACCAAAAAATGGCACCCATGGAATTGCTGTGGAATGAGGTCATAAATCAATGGTAACATTTAATGCTGCTAAGACAAAGCTCATTTCCTTCAACAACTACAAGAAAACTCTTCAATCACCGATTGACATGGCAAATTATACCCTACCTGAGAGTCCAACATTCAAACTCCTCAGCCTAACATTCACAGATAACATGGATTGGAACAAATACATTAAAAGACATTGCCAAGGCTGCCGCAAAGAAAGTGGACTCCCTCTACCGTGCCAGTAAACTTCTCACACCTGACATTATCCTATATCTCTGCATGGAGTATTGTTGTCACATCTGGGCTGATGTACCATCCACTAGTCTCTCCCTTTTAGACAAGGTCCAAAAAAGAGTCGCTAATCTAATAGGTCCTTCACTATCCACCAAGCTCCAGCCCCTGTTCAATCTCTGTAATGTTGCATCCTTGTGCTTGTTTTACAAGCACTTCAATGGAATGTGCTCCGATGAACTTGCTGCTCTGGTGCCCCCTCGACATAAATACACTCAACCAACCTGGTAATCAGTTAAATCCCATCCATTCACTGTTGAGGTTCCCAGATGCCGGAGAGCTTTCTACTCCAATAGCTTCTTTCCTGCTCCCTGTTTCTCTGACTGTACCGACATGCAGAAATTTAAAACTAATGTGAACAGGTATCTTGCTGCACAGCTCCCAATTTAGGATGACCTCCTAAACTTTCACCCCAATTCTCAGTAGTCCCTTAAGTCTACACTGGAAACTTGCTATGTTTGGGGTTAACTATGTTAAAAAAAAAAATCTTTTCTGCAATACAGCCATGTTTGGTACAAATAAACTTCAGTCTATGCTCAACTTGTCCATCAAGTTTCAGTTATGAATGTCCAACAGTCTTTGTTTTATCGCTGTTCAATGGTATGTTCCAAATGTGCACATCTCTGCAGTGCAAGCACACTTGGATACAACGTGCAAGATTGTCAATAACTCTGACACATTCCTCTTTTGGCACTGAATGAGTGGCTCTGTTGCCCTTAGCGTTCAAGTTTAAGATTATAACATGGGCCATTAATTTGTCGATTCACATGTACATGAGTTTTTTTTCTGGATATTGATGACATTGCTATTTTCTCTTGAAGAAACCTTGCACAGTTACCAATGATTTTGTCTTTTCTTGAACTGTCTTCTCTGTCATAAACATGAAATATTAGAGAAATTACTCAATTATTAAAACTTTTACAGACGTTTTTTAGAGTGGCTTTATTTATTATCTCTTTAGATTAATTTCTGTTTATTCTTTTGCTTTAATTTTTTATGTCTTTCACATGTGACTCACTCAACCATATGTGACCACATTCCCATTACCACATCACAAAAAAAGACACAGCGTCGTCGTGCGTCAAGCATGAATCGTGATTCATTGATCTCTGAACGTCAGTGTTCTACATCAATACATTCACTCAACTGGTGAATCCTAGCCAACTGATTTCAACCTCTCTTGCGCTGACTTAATCCCTTGAGGATTGAAAAAGGTCGTCTATGCCATGATATATAACAACTGGGATAAATCGACGACCATGTGAATGCAGTGCAGACGATCAAACAACTGTACCCAATTTTAAAGAGTGTGCTCTTCACTCTGCACCAAACGGCCGTACAAGACTGAAAGAACTGAATCCGGTCACTAGCTGCATAACGTCATGTTGCGGATTTGATTTCTGTTACGAACCTCACATGTTCTGATTTAGTTGTATTCATTTCTTTTTATTGTATACAAAAGAATTAAAACAAATAGATAGTAAAAGTGTTTACTTACATTCTGAGGTGTCATTGCCATCCTCTTTGACTATCTTTTTTACATCGCCTAAATTTCCAGAGTCAAAATTTGACGTGAAAAATAGGCCACCAACTTGCACTTCCATAGTCAACTGGAAAACACTGAAATGACAAGTATGAAAACATCGCTGTACTTATGAAAATAGAAACGTTTCTTAACAAATATAAATTCTTACAGAGAATTTTTTGAAAAGCAGCATTCTCAACCTGCCAGAGGAGGTTGTGACGATGCTTACGATATATAGGTTCAAAGTTGTGCTGGCCAAACATTCAGACTGTATACAGAAGAAAATGTCTTATATGGCTTGTTGCACTTTGCTATTTTTTATGCCAATAAATTTGAAATTTGAAAATCCACCCAGAAAACATCTTTATGCTCTACAAGCCTAAGTGATTAACTTTTAGTCAAAGTCCTGCAGAGGTCAGTTAAGCCAACAGCACAAAGTAAGATCATAAGATTAAAGAACTTATAAAAATGAAGACTTGATTGGTTTTGGTTGTTTTGTTTTATGGTATATCAACCATTTTCAGATTATTTAATGTCATTTTGGTAAAAACATTTTATGCTTCAAGTTCTTAATATCTTCAAATATTTTATAGATTAATTTGTTTTTGTACGCATATAGTTTTGTAAATAGTCTATGATAGATTCTATTTAACTCTGGCAAGTACTACCACTCTGGGTCAGAGGTGACCTGGGAGTAATGAAAACTAAGACTTAATACTCCCCAAATTAGGGCATACCACCGGATGTAGTTAAATGAAGACTTGAGATAACATCAATAATTCTTTTCATTATAATTGTTACTAGGAGGAGAAAGATAATTCCAATAACGCCAGTCCGTCTCTGTATATCACAGCATTGGTTTAAAGTCATCTTGAACTTCTCCCTACGACTGTACTTAAGTAATGCTGAGCATAGAGAAATGCGGTTAGAAATTGTACAACATCTGCTTCACTATAAACTCATTGCAGCGACAACCTTTCAGAGAGTGTCCATTGTTTCTCGAGACATGAGGAAGCAAACTCAGAGGCATCATAAAGAGTGTTTTATTACTGAAGTGTATAAAAAATTATATTTTTTGTACTGGTTTCCTCATCTTGGTGGTGGTTATAACATTTCTGTTGTTTTACCTTCTGGCTTTCTTTAGATACCTTGGAACCGTCATGGAATTTTGAAACCAACTCTTCATTGGAGTCCTGTGAATACACTGTTCACATTCCATTCTCCAGAACTAATGACATTCTTTCTGGTAATTTGCTAAATCGTCTTGTTGCCTTTGCTCAGGATTAAACTCGGATCCTCAAGACAACCTGCACACTTTAACCAACGTCTGAGTCGTCTTAGCCACATGTCTCTCAGAGAATGTATGTCAAGCATATCGATTAGCTTTTGATGGCAGTTAACGAAATGAATTATCAGCCCACGAATGACAATGCATGCAAGAAAACACATAATTTTGAGTTAATTGAAGTATTAATGGTTAAACGACTTTTCAGAAGTAAATGATTACATAAGGGTCAACTCGGTGATGACCACTGGACAATGTAACAATATCTCATCTTGACTGTTTTTATCACAAGATGCATCGATTAAATCTGCGCATTTAGCTATCTCAAACATATTGTTAAATATTGGTAGGTATGTTTGTTAGTTCTTAAGGTGCCTTGTGTCAAACTCGGGAAATTGTCATGGAAATTTGAACCCAACCCTCGACTGGAAGTACACTGTTTGCAGTTCATTTTTCAAACCTTGTGACATTTTTTCAGTAAACTTATTATATCAATCTTGAACAAAAGCAGAAAGACGAACTTATAAACTGGATTACGAAGTCAGAATATATAAAGTCCGTTTCAGACTTCTCGGATTCCAAAAATTTCGACTCCAACTACTAGGATTCCCAAAGTTCCGACTCCGACTACTAGGATTCCCAAAGTTCCGACTCCGACTACTAGGATTCCCAAAGTTCCGACTCCGACTACTAGGATTCCCAAAGTTCCGACTCCGACTACTAGGATTCCCAAAGTTCCGACTCCGACTACTAGGATTCCCAAAGTTCCGACTCCGACTACTAGGATTCCCAAAGTTCCGACTCCGACTACTAGGATTCCAAAAGTTCCGACTCCGACTACTAAAATACTTTGACCAATATCCAACTTTTTTACTCTTTAGAATTTTATTTCCATAATCAACATTTTGTTGCTTATTTATTATTATACTAAAGTTGACTTCATCAACATTTGTTTCCCCCTAAGATTTTTTCCTATATATTTCAAACGTGATAGGAGAGCCTTGTGTATGGATTCTGTTGAGCCTCACCAAAGACAAGAATGGAGGGGAAGACTTAGATTGAGACTGGACAATCAGGCCCCACCCTCATCTGATTCAACAAATAAACCGGTTTATGATGATGATGATTTAAATCATAAAAAATACATGTCAAAATATAACTCAGTTTCGGGATTGAGTTATGTTTGAAAGAAATTCTGTTTTAATTATTCTAATTAGCCATAATTTATAATTAACTGAACAATGCAACCATCTCGTTATCAGTTTTCTATGTATTTCTCTCGACTCTTCTCACTATGTTAATTGAACCACTCTTTAATATTTCTTAATGTCTCTAGAGAAAGAGTGACTCTTCTCAGCGTCATGATTTAATTTACATACACGTGTCTATACACACCACAAAGACGTATGTAAGTTAGATGGCAAAATAATGAGTCTCTACTTCTATGTAAGAATAATACTCTAAATAATAATAATAATAATAATAATATGGAAGTAAAGAGACTTATTTTTAGTTATTCAAGAAGAATGTCACAGTTTATGAATTTTCGAATGAAATAAAAATAGAATAAATAATGATACTGGTTGTGGCCTAATGGGTCACGGGTATGTTTAGTATGGTATAAAAGGCCATTTATCAGTAAAAATATTATACCACTATTGCTGTAAAGTACTGACACCCTGTTCCTGAATAGCATATCAATGACGATAATGCTAATCTCGTAGAGTATGATAGTAGTACAAGTACACCCGGGCCGTTACCCAACTTGTAACTATCACTGTTCACTTACGGTAATAAACCTTTTTTTATATTTGTATGTTGGTGTTTAGAGTTATTAAATACCTTCACATAACATTACAAAACCTATATATAATGTTCTGATTATAAAGAGGGCGTGCATGTTTTTCAAGGTTTTACGAATTCAACATTTTATCTAAAATCTAAAGAATTCATTTTTTTTTAAATACATTTTCACATCGCTTTTTTTTCTTTAAATTGAGGTTAGCAAGTTGACCAATATTCACTGACTAAATCCATGCTTTGTTCTGACTCCACACGGTGGAAATTGGTGATCCGAATTTGTTGCGCAGGTCAATGGATAACAGTAACAGAGGACCACTCCTAGGGTTCTCCTGATTTTAAATATGTGAGAGTAGAGCCCTCGGAAGAAGAAGTCGAATCTATAAGTTAAAAAGACATGTGTATACATGAACAGAAATTTACATCTGCAGCAGATATCCCAAAGATTTTTTGTTTTTAACTGCACATTAACTCTTGTGGGTAATTTCATCTCTATTTATAAAATTAGGCCATTTGTTGCACTGACAATGAGATTAAAACGCATTTTAATATACTGAACATGTCTATGTGATCGGTGTCCAAAGGTTAACTAATTTGCATATTGTTTTACAAACGAACATCTCATTAATTCATTATTCGTTTTTATTGTTTTCTTATTCGACGATAATTTTAATTGTACTATAGCCTACAGTTCTATTTACGAATATTTTCTATATCATAGATAAATGCTTAGCATTTTGAGTGAAAGACTCTTTCCCGTCAATTTACTTCTAGTGGTGCGATTCTTGGTTTGCTCAATTTTCTCGGGCAGCACCAGGACATGGATCCTGCTAGTCTATTTATATAAAGTTAGATATGTATATATTTCTATCTATAGGATTCACTCCTAAACTAATTAAACGCTCATTATGAATGTTGGAACACTGCTGCTAGGCATAAGAGTGGGTAATGTGGGTTATATTTAGTTTAATGCAAAGGAGGCAAAGAAGGGGTGAAAGCCTTTTGTGAACATTCAGATATACCTCCAATTTTTGTGAAAATAGCTATTTGATATCAATTAATAAATATTCCCCAAATTTCAGTTTCTTTAGAGTATTTTAAAGGGTTTTTAGGTGACATAATATGAGCACAACCTCCCATTTGAAAATTCAATTTTTTCAGATTTGCATTGAATTCGATCTATAGTTATAAAGATACCAATTAAGCAGGATTCCTTTCTTCTTAAGACCCTTAAATCTAACCCTTAAATTTTAGACATTCTCTAGAATCAAAATCATTTAATGGATTGTAATCAACATTGGTCTAAGAATTCTAGACATAAGGTTTAGTAACATTATATCTTGATTTTAATCTTCATAAGGGGCATAAAAGTGGTGAAAAACTGTTCTGTCTGGGGAATTAATTTTACTCGTCCTGGGACGGGTATTCTTTTAGTTATTTATAAAAACCCGTATTAGATTTCATAATTCAAGGGAACGCCTGATGGGGACAGCCAGTACATAATAAATGCTAGTGCATCCTTACAATCAATCCATCATGACAAAAGGAACTCCAAGCTAGAACAAACTTTCCTGAATGTTTGAAAGTATTTTCTGGGTAAACTTACACAAAAGAATACTATTTCTTCTCACTTTAATTGAGCAAGAGGGAGAAGTCTGACTATTATATAGTAAACCCTGTTGACATTTTGCCGATCATAAGGTGCTATAGAGTGGTCCAAATTGGTAATGCAGACCAGTGAATAAAAGTAGCATAAAACTAATCTACAAATAACTTTAGTTTCTAAACTTAACTGGTGACTATTTCAAAATGCTGCTCTCTAACACATGGTTTCATTCAACAATGGAAATAGAAGCAGAGTGTAACCAAACTGCATATGAATAAAATAGAAAAAGGAATAAGCAAAAACAAAATATAAGACAAAGATTCACATCAAACAAGCCATATGATATTTCGTTCCCTATTTTATTCAAAGCTTATTCATAACAAACATGGAGCCAAATTTGTTTAAAAAGAATACACAATAGAAAGAGAGAAAAAAGAAAATCTAACATATGAAGTAAAGTCAGTTTTTTCCCCTTATATTTGTGATCGATAGCTTCTATAACAAAAGGCACATATATAAATCTGTTTAGTTAGTGATTTTTGGCAAATATTGGTCTCTGTTGTTAAACAAAATTTTACTTTCTATCGATTTCTTCAATTTTTATATTTTATGCTGATCCATATTTGTTTTAGTCTAATTTGAAGGAAGGTGGCAGAGTATTTACTCACTAACAGAAAGTTCTCCGGCTTCACTCATATACACTGGGGGGAAAAATTAATGACACACATAATTTGGTATACACGGGTTCGTCTTTGTCTTACTATCACAGAGCTGAGAGGGAGAAGATAACAAATACCAAGGTCTTATGTACGACATGAAAAGAAACTGGAATCTTAGGAAGATCTCTATCATTTCAGTAATCATAGGAGCAACTGGTCTCATAAAAAAGAATTTCAAAAACTACCTGGCAAATATACCCGGTGAACCAAGTGCAAAAGAGATCCAAACAATTGTGCTTAAAGGGACGGTTAGAATCCTATAAAGATCTCTCAGTCGGTTGGTGTCTCTAAAATGGCGGGTGAATATCTGGCATCAGATAGGATCATCTATCCTCAGCAAAAAAAAAGGATAAGAAAATTGAAAAAAAAAGTGTCAAACAACATTATCTATTAATAGGATTCTTCGCTGCTTACACATCTCACTTTTGTTTTTTATGAACATGCAATATAATAGAGGGAAACCGAACAAAAAAATCAATTAATTTTAAAAAATATTTTTATATTTAATTTTCTTATAATTATCAATAAATGTTTAACAAACATTTATTGGTAATTATAAAAGATGAAATATAAAAAAAGATTTTTTTAAATTTTAAAATTAATTTATTTTTATGTTGGTGGGCTCTTGTCCGATATTGAATTATTGTGGTGGGCTTTTGTCCGGTCAGCATAATTGGGAGATTTGATGTTTATTGACTTTATTTCCAATGAGATTGCCATTGTCAGTTTCTTATCATTATTTGGATACAAAATACTGCATACATTTTAACACAAGTACAATAAATAATATCCCACATTTTCCACAAACATTATTTAAATAAAACAAAAATAAACACCATTTTTACAGCAGATCTGGGTTGATATAAGTAAGATATTCTGTTTTACTTTTAACAATGTCGAAACTAGCCAACTAAAAAAAATTAGTAACTACTATTATTACTACTACTACTACTACTACTACTAATACTAATAATAATAATAATAATAATAACAATAATAACAATTTATTTAATCTGTTCATTTGTGTCGCCCAGAGTTCGCTCCATAATGAATTAGATAATAACAATGATAAATTAAAAAATCGAACTGGATTTTTATTCACTTACTTTCATGCACACAAATATCACAATTTTAAGCCGATTATTCAGTTTAAATTTTACTCTTGTCTATAATCCACATAGTTTAAAGAAAATTAGGACCCTGGGCAACGATTGTGTGGTCTGCGAATGTGCCAGACAGCTATAAATAGAAAATATGTTTTACCTTATTTTATTTATAACTTGAAAATTAATATTTACAGAAATTACAAAATAAACATAGTAGTGTGGGGTTAAAAGCTTGGAGCCGGAGTTTCTTGAGTATCTCAGTTTTTTCTGCACAATGCCGAGACTGGTCCCACTAGTTATTTATGAAATGAATAATTAAATAACAGTGCAATCAGATAAAATAGTAATTTAGAGTCAATGTTTTAATCACTGGCAGCCATGATGTCTTTATTCAATTGGGGGGAAATAGGTGAGGTATTACAATGGTTCTAGAATTTCTTTGGAAAACCAAAAATTCCAGGGCAATGCCAGATAGGGACAGTTAGTAATTTATAAACCAATGCCAGATTCCCAAAATTAAATATATTCAATACTATTACTGCTATTATTTCATGGAACATCGGACACTCGTTTAATAATAGTAAAACATGTGAGTTATTGTTGATAATGACGACTTATCACATTCTTCATTTAATCATTTTGTATACAACTGGATTTTATTACTTTACAAAAACATACATGTACCTGCACAATGTTAATTTACAAGAACAGCTTGGGTATTCTCAGATATTAATCAACAAATGAGCCTAAAGGTATTGGGTAATTTTCACTCCATTGGTAAAAAAGAAATCACTCATGTAGCAAAGAGACAGCTGAGTCAAAGAAATAGACACACTTGACAAAGGGGTCATATCCCCGAAATATTGTGAATTCCGGCATCAGATAAGACTCTAATGATCGAGGAGGAAAGCTTCAAGCAAGTAATTTAAATTGTCACCTACCTGTCGACAAGTTGAAAGAAAGACCATAAATTGATTTTGATAAGACAAAGGAGTGTCACAGTCAATTTGGGGAGTGGCGGTGTTCACACCCTGTCGGATCCGTAGCACCACTTTCGCTAAGGATGTTGGTAATCTTCACATGGTCCCTCCTGTGAGTACCTGTTTAAAAATAAAAGATTTTATTTACCAAAAGTTAATTTAAAAAAAGAAAGAAATGCACATATACGTTAATATCACAGCCATGTATACTCACATATTTTTTTTAGACATATTTCAATTCAATTCAATAAATTTAGCAAATAATAGAACAAGCCTGCTTCAGTTTCTATCTAGGAAAGGGGTGGGGTAGAAATTTACACAAGAGGATACAGTGGTGCAGCACCTGTTCAATTTCGCCTTGAATTGCTGCATCGTTGGCACATTTACTACATCTCCTGAAAGTCTATTCTAAGGTCCAGAGATCCTGATTGAGAAAGTGACCCTCCTCTGGTTCAATCAAAATCGGAGGTGAAACAGTTTCTGATAATATTTGCGCAGATCTCTTTCTGGTGCAAGAGTGGATAGTAGATCCTGAAGGACATCATAATGACCACTGTAGGCAAAAATGAGATGACTGTGTAAACACCGGCACTCAAGGGAGAAAAGGTTAAGCTTCTTGAGTTGGCTCCTGTAGGGCAGAATGCGTAGTCCATTCAAGTAGCCAGTCATAAAACTCTCTCCAGGTTCTGGATATCACCTATTAGATATTAAGCAGACGCCTGGACACCATACTCTAACAGTGGTTTTATGAGGGAGACATAAAGATGATTGATTAAAGAAAACTGATATTTAAAAAACTATTTTCCAAGCAAAATTATCATCATCTTCAGTTTAACGTCTGTTTTACATGCTGGCATACATTAGACGGCTTTAAGAAATTGACTTCCAAATTAACCTATCTCTGTCCAGGTCTTTATTTATCCCTCAGTAGTTTCATTTTTATCAATTTCTCTCATGTTTTCCTTGGCCTTCCCCTGTGAACTGAACCTGCTACCTCAACTGTTCTACATCTTTTAACCCAAGAACTTTCATCCATTCTTTCAATATGACCATACCATAGAAGTCTTCTGTTCTGCACACATCTCTCTATACTGTCCAGATTTAATCTTCCTCTGAGGTCATCAGAGCTAAGCCTGTCTTTAAGACTCACATTATACATCCATCATATAATTCTTCTATCATTTCTATCCATGTAACACACTGGCCAGGCTTCACTTACATACATCATCACACTGCATACACTTGTATGATAGACTCTTCCCTTGGTCAACAGTGGTATCGCTCTGCTGGTTAATAATGGCAGAAGTTCCATGAACTTACTCCATCCACTCCTAATTCTTGCAATCACACTAGCACCTGCTCCACCCTGTGCTCCAATGATATTAACAAGGTAACAAATTCTTGACAACCTCAATAGCTTCGCCATCCAGATATACTTTCTCCTCATCCATCTCCATTGTCTTACACTTCTTGTACACAAATTGGTTATCCTCTCTCAACCTACCAGTAATTCCACTGCACCTCTTGTGTACCTAATGATTACAGGTACCACAAAAACTTAAATTGCACCTGACTCTCTTTCCATAAACTGAGCAGGGAAACTTCCCTCTTTTGGGGAGCTTTCCAACAGTACAACCACTTATCACTTTGGTCTTGGTAACATTCACTTTTAGACCTTTACTTTCCATAGCATTCCTCCAAGTCTTTAACTTAACAAGTAGGTCACACATTGTTTCACAGGCAACTACTAAATCATCAGCAGAAATTTATGAAATAAAATTAAACATAAATTTTCAATGCAGAAAAAAAAACTTCTTTGAAAATACAAAACTTCAAAGTAGAAATTAAACAGTTTTGGTGTGATGCCGTATGGAAGTGAAAGCTTGACAATGAGGTTTAAGGGCATGCATTGCATTGAGAGAAATGATAAAAGAATAATACGATGGATGTGTAATGTGAGTCTTAAAGACAGGCTTAGTTCTGATGACCTCAGAGGAAGATTAAATCTGAACAGTATAGGGAGATGTGTGCAGAACAGGAGACTTCGTTGGTTCGGTCACATTGAAAGAATGGATGAAAGTTCTTGGGTTATTAGATAAATAACAGTTGATGTAGCAAAATCAGTTGGTAGCGGAAGGCCAAGGAAAGCATAGGAGAAAGTGATAAGGATGGATTTGAGAGAAAGAAGGATAACTAAAGACCTGGTCAGACATAGGTTAGTTTGGGAATCAATCTTTAAAAGCCATCAAACGCATGCGAAGCCTGTTAAACCGATGATGATGATGATGGTTTAAAACTATTCTAACAAATTCCCAACGTAGAAATATTTCCTTTTAAAATAATAACATTATTAAACCAAAAAGAATGCATTTTCCAAAAAGAATGCATCTGCCAAATCGATATTTGATTCTGACTGGCCAGTCCCTTTCGAAAATTATCACTATGTTCTTTGCCAGAAAAAAATCTAAGTTCTAATCGATATTCTATCCAGCCCGACATTTCTTTCTGTAGCAAATAGACTTCTGAGACACTGTTGTTTGTCAGTTCAAACTTCAAAACGATTCCCCAAAAATGAATACATTTTTTTATCTTTATTTACTTTTACTAAATATGATATTTTAATTTTTTAAATATATCCATCATCACACACATGTCTACATATTAATTTTACTCGCTCCTCTTAACTGCAAACCTGCACAAACAATATCATAATAATTTTAACTTTTAAAATAATATTTTCAAAATTAATCTATAATTTGCAACACTATCTATCAGTCAGTGCCCGAGAGGCTTTCCACAAACAGACCTCCAAGGTCAAGGAGGGCCTCCAAAATGGCTCTCCTGTCTCAAGATGAAGTTCTGCTCCACAGAGCCTCTCAAGTTCGTTGTGGAGGAGGCATTTGTAACCCTCCTTTCCTAGGGTGTTCGTTGGGGGGGGGTATTCTAGGCCTGTTTCTATTCTCTCGGACTTTGAGATTAGCAGCTGGTTGGAGGGTGAAGTGCTGCTTCCTTTACTGTTAATCACCTGGGGATGTCCCTCCTTCCTGAAAACGCAGTTCAGCCAAGCCAGGCCAGAAAGCACTCAGATGTCCCGGACAACATGGGAGAGAAGTGGCAACTTGAATGCTTTGATCTCAGAGAACAACAACAGAAGCTAGTGTCAGCAGAAGGAACAGCGTGGGCACCTCAGTCACAGCTGTCACCAGAAGAATACAGGGAGTTTTTCTGTACCACTTATTCTAAGTACACAAAAGGAAATGTCATTAAGCTCCTGCCTGATACGTGGGAATAGCTCCAACAAACGAACATTTCTCTGTGGACCACTGATGCCAAACTGAAGGAACTGATTGTAGTAAAAAAAAGAAAGAAAGAAATCATGGTGGACTTCCTGTGAGATCTGAAGATCACAATACAATATATCTGTTGCAAGAGTTTCACTATTTGGGATGTGCTGCTCCCACCATGATAGAAGCTGAGAAGGTGGCAAGTTCAGACATAGGGTGAACGCATCTTTAGCTCAAACCCGAGTACCTGGACGCATAACTGGATGCACAACTGTCTTCATACTTAGAATCCCGTCCTACACAGCTTGGTGCAATATGGACACGTCAAGATGGTTATCCATGTTCATGGTCCCCATTGAGGACCTGTACCTGGTGCGGCATTTACCCAGAACAGGTTGAGCTGGTTTCCTCCTTTGGAAGAAATTTCTAGAGAACATTAAATCCATAAGTGGTCCCAAGTCGCACATATATTCCAGTCAGGGGAGATGACGATGTTAATTTTTTTGCAGTTCTTTGCAGGGAGGTGTCGCCATCCTCCCACATACAGCGCCTGGTCTTCCCAAATAGTCACCCATCTGGTACTGACCTGGCTCAACATTGCTTAACTTCGGTGAAAAACGATGTGTCAGTGTGTCTATACCATGGAGTGATGATGAGGGACTACACCAAGATGCAGCTTGACCGTGTCAAATTTCACAAGATTCTGGCTTTGCTCAGATACAAGTTTTGGAATTTGTTTGCTATCGTGGAGGGATGATGACTACATTGCTTGCACTGCCAACAGCAGGGACATATGGAGACGATCTGCTCTAAGAGAAGCAAACCAATGAAGACCCCTGCTTCTTTTTCCATCAGGAAGACTCCTATTGACACTGTATCACCAGTGGCTCCCACAATTGCATCAGGAGAAAGGAACGGTACCACCAAGGAGGGCTAGAGTACTGTTGTTTGCAAGAACAAGAAATCAACAGAAGTCTCCTCCAGCCCTGTATCGCTGTTTAAACATCCCAGAAAAGTGGCCCTCTTTGGAGAAAAGGCAGTAAGCTACAAAGTACCAAATTATTCACCATTGCATTGGCTAACAAATAATTTCCAGCCAAAGAGAAACTGCAATCACAGCTGTTAATTTCATCAACCAAGACGGCTACAGTAAAAAGAAAGAATTCAGTACCTTCTTCTGCATCTGAAGGTGAGTCCAGAAGTCCAGAAAGAGGCAAAGATGTCAATGAATATTGAAGTCGCCAGCTCGCTCAATGCAGAAGAGAGTGAAGATAAACCCCAAAATACCAAAAAGAACAAAAGGAGGCAACACTCTATTTCCCTTCTGATGTTATCATGACCAAGAACACTGCCCATCTCTTTGAAATCCAAACCCCAACCCTGTTGGAACAAACTACCTCTCCCCCCATTACAAACGCCTCAGCCTTATCTTAGCCAGAGTGGGTAAAACGCCAATCGGCGCCTGCTTTGTACCCAAGAATTGTAAAAACCTGGAAACTCTCCTTCCTACCTGATAGGGACTGGATTTCCAAGACAAACACTCTGCATGCGATGGCAGACATCATGGCAATTGGAGCTTCTGACCCAAGTTTGGGATTTGGAAATTGACAATCCTAAAAACATGCTAACAACATTTCTTCAAGCAAAACAATGTGACCACACAAATGTATTTGGATGAATGTGATGGCTGCAACGGGAGCAATCTCAGACCTGAGGCTTATGGATGAGAAGCAGCCTTCTTTGAAGAAGTTGGAAGTGATGTGTGAGGGGAGGATCTTCATTTATGTTCATCCCCTCCCCTTCTATCAGGCCCTAAAGCTCACGTTTTTCCTTGATATCAGAGATGCTTCCCAACTGACACTTTTGCACAGGCCTGCGGTATCCTCATCACAGGAGACATTGACAAATTACTATAACGGACGATGTAATTATGAATTTCATTGGATAATTATCTCTGTGGATTATCCATTGAAAATAAATGGATTATGTTACCAACAGAAATATCTAGTAAGATATAGTATGTAATCGACGACATTAATTAGAATCCTTTTTTTATGTTTCGGAATTTTGTCCACATGGACCCGTAGCAAAACAGATAAAGTGCTTAGTGATAATCAGTTTTAAGTGACAGTCATCTGGAGATCGAAGATCCAATCCTCACTACAGGCGATACTAAGTAAGAATATAATAAAAATTACTTACGAATTCTACCCAGTCAGGGCTGACGGAACAAGAACAATTTACACCCTGTGCATTAAATAAAGAGTTCAGTTCAAAATTTGTACAGATTCTCGAATTCGACAAGACGCACCTAAAGAAGATTGGAGGTTACATCGGCCGAGACATTGTGAGAATAACACCCAAGATGAGAATAGTAGTCCCAATAATCCAAATCCCTTTTGATGTAAAGGAAACAGATTGAAAATTTCTGTAAATCACTGACTAGGCAGAATCAAATATCGATTTGTTATATTCAATGCTATAGTGGTCTAACTAACTGACTGACTTTTCTTATATATATATATATATATATATAATATATATATACATATATATACATACATACACACAGACATATTAGGGCTGCAACGATATATTTTGTCATATCAAACTCAAAATATAACATACATCACCAGATATGTTTATTTGCTTATTTGTCATGAAATATTTGCTGAAACATAATTTATGGAAATATAGCATTCTTTAGATTTTTTTCTTTCTTACACAAGTATGTAAAAGAAATATCTGTATCGTTAAAGATTGGCAGATTGAAAAAGATTGATAAAAGTTCCTGTTTTGGTATATATAATTAGTGGAACCCGTTCTGGCATTGTCTGGGAAAACATGAGCAACCCAAGCAAATCCTGTTCCAACCCTCAAATGTTACTAATTTTATTTTGTGATATCTGAAAATAATAATATGCAAGTTATGAATAAAATAAAATATAACATTGTCTTTTCTGTCTATAGATGTTTGACGCAAAAGCAGACCCCATTATCGTCGACTGGGGTGTGGGTCGTAATTTCCTGAAATTACGAGGGTTATGGAAAGTAAAATATAAAATGAACTATCAGTATCAGAGCAAATATTCTCATTATTAATATTTTTATCAATTGTATTAATTTTCTTATTTAGAGTTAGTGAAAAGTGTTTATGAAACCGAACCGAAAGTGAAGCTCACACTGAAAGGAAGAAGAGTAGGCCTATATAAGTCATGTCTTAATTTTATTGGTTAACTAACAGGATCCATGTCCTGGCGTTGACAATTGTTATTTATTTCTAATCCAGTGGACCTTCATTTATGAGCACAGACATTCTAGTTTCCCTCCATAAAATTGCAATAAAGAAAACAATTGGTTAAACGTCTTCAATTCTAAGACTTTTTCAAAGGTTTTAACGTATTGGAGTAATGTGTGATCTATTTGCTTTAATAATATTTAATCAGCAGCACTTTTTATGGCCGCCACTACCTGCTACTGTTCGCCCCCAATCACAATCAAGGATTTGTCCCATGTGACAAATTAACCAATCAATCAATCACAACCATTTAAAATTAAAGAAAATCGTCTGCCTTGAATATTTAAAAAATATAAACCAGTGCTTATTTTTACGTCCGCTGTGAATATTGGCCGACTTTACAATATTTTTTCCTTTTCAGTTTATTTTTATTTTACTTTTCAAAATAGAATTAACGTTAATAGTTCTGATAATATACTTAATCTTTTCTTTCCTAGGTGATTGATAGATAAATTTGTCTAGACTGTAGCAATTTTTATTTTTGTCCCAATTTAAAACCGACATTTTGTCTAACTCTGTTGTTTGTAATGGGGAGGGGGAGGTAGTTTATTCCGACAGGGTTGGGGTTTGGATTTCAAAGGGATAGGCAGTGTTATTGGTCATGATAACATCAGAATAGGAATAACATAGTAAACGGAAAAAGTGAAGAATAGTTAACAGGCAAAAATCGTAAACTACAAAACAACAACAAATACCTTATATCAATCGGCAAATATGTAAATAGAGGGCAGAGTTAGATGAAGTGTCGGTTTTTAATGTGAGGAAAATCCATCAACGTTAATTCTATTTTGAAAAGTAAAAAAAAAAAAAAAAGGATGATGTTTAGCGAGAAGTATTTATGTTCTTACCAGTGCTCGTCAGACTCTTCCGAAGGTTTTAATGTATTGTAGTAACGTTTGATCTCTTTGCCTTAATAAGAAAATATTTAATAGTTGACTTATAGTAAAAAGAAATGTAAGTTTTTATTGTTGAAAAAGCAGAAAAGAGTAGTATGTGTTCTGAAAAAAGTATAAAGTAGTAATAATTTATGTACATGAATGGCCTAAGCAGAAGCTGCTCGTTAATTGCTATATTCTGCTCTATTCTGGAATGTGCGAAATGTATATAGAATAGCATACAGAACGGTCCGTGTATTTGACATCCAATCCGATATTTCTTTATTCCTCGAATACAATCATAACGACTGCAAGAATGGAAGTGAAATTGAGGGTATGTTTCTTTTGTATATCAAGGATTGAACATATTTTATATATGAAGATTTAAAAGTAATTGTTAAAAAAATTATTTTTGTTAATAAAAGCGATTTATCTAAATTTTGAGCGTTGTAATAATTGCTATTACTGAATGGAGAAATAGGAGATGCCATGTTTTAATTTCAATGGGTGTTTGTTTTGGCGTTCGTCAATCATATTCGATTATTCCTGAATAGGATTGTAGCCAATCAAAACGCTGAAAAAGTAGAAAGTGTAGGCTGCAGGGAGTGACCCGTATTTAGTTAGTAAAGGTGTAATAATGGGGAAAAGACAATAACAAGGAATATAAAACAGAAATAATGAAGGCTGTAGAAAGGAAAAGTATTCTATCAAGATTAATTCTCGGTGTAAGAAGGTAGTAAAAATCTGGAGATTTTGCGCCGGGAACAAAAAAAGAATTACTCCCTAAAATAAAAACTAAATAAGTATGAAATAAGAATAGGATATAATCTCGTAATGTTTGGTGGCTTACGCTATATATATATATATATATATATATATATATATATATATATATATATTATATATAAAGCATTGGATATGAATATCGCAAGGTAATGAATAAAATACTATTATTGAGTGTATATTGCTGAGAAAGTGTTTATTGATAAGTTTGTAAATGACAATGTAATGGTTAATATTCCTGCGAATGCCATAAAGTAATGTTAAGTAACAGAGTATAATTACTTTGTTTTGTTTTTTTATTATTTCTCATACTACTAACAGGCTTTGTTATCAAATTTGTTTTCATGGAAAAATAAAGAAAAGAAAGTATTTACTCAGTGTGCAGCCATTAGCAATTAATGCTTGCCTCATTACAAAAAAACACCAAACAATTGTTAGTCAAGTAATTGTAAGAAAGGAATTGGCTGATATATATTTGATAAAAAATATAATTGTGTATCTGATAACAAAAATAGATAGAGCACTTTTGGATTCTGAACATATTAAATGTATGTGCATGGTGTTTCGTGTGTGCATAAAAGAGAACGACGACAGTGGTGCTGATGTGTATGATATTAATGGTAAATTAATGTATGTGTTTATTTTATGAAAGTTTTTTTATTAATGATATAAGTGAATTTTTGCTGTTCAGGTCATAATTGAAAAATTCCTTCATTTTATCAATCTTCTGGGTCGAAACAAATATTATTTGAAATAGGGGTGGGACGTAATGGGTGAAAATTTCAGATTCATGCAAGTAGTATTTTTTTGTGTTCATTTATACATAAATAACACTAAACAATCAAACATTTTGAAAATTTTGCAAAATTCAGAAGGTGCAGGCCAATAGTTTTGGGCTATTTTACATTCATGAAAACCCTTTCACAGCTTGAAATGGTCCTAAATTAAAGTACTGTGGTCAATCCGTGAAGACAAATATAAAAAAAATCTGGTGGCAAACCATAGTGGTTAATCTCTTTCAACGTCCAATCGGTAAGCAATAGTTCAAGAACAATTCTTTGTACTTCACAGTCTCTTCTTTCAGCCTCACTCTGCCCTCCCTACCGCTCTCAATATTTATTTACATATATTTAAAAAAATACATAAAATGTGGCACAAGGCCAGAAAAGGGGGGGCGCGGATAGGTCAACTCTAACTTAAAAAAGGTCTCAACTTAGCTAGTTCAATCGCGACCATCATTTACAAAAATACCACATTCATACTTACATCCATCGCTATCACCATAAAAATTCATACCATGAGAACCTACTTAAAGCCCATATGAAAATATGCAACGGGGGGGGGGGGGGATTAAAATTTATATGTACAAAATAAAATGATAATATATACATGAAAAAAAACATTTTTAGGTTAGTAAAAAGCCCCCCCCCCCGTTATTGAAATGTGGCAGAGGTGCCGATTTGCCAGTCGAAATCGAAAACTCGAAAAAAAGATTTGATGTGGGCCCCAACGCTTTATTATCTTACACCTCCTTCGAAAATATCGAAGGGTGACCTGCATCCCGACAAATCAAGCAATCTGTCACCTAATTGGGGAGGGAAGGGGGATTTAATAAGGGGTAGAAAATAAAAAGAGGGAGTGGGAAGAGGACAAAATAAAAGGGAGGAGTAATGAAAACAATCACACGCTAGCTAAGTTGTTGAACTAAGAATTCAACAAAAAATCCGACAAAGGATAAATAAAAATACAGCTTAACCTAACTTAAATGAAATCTATGTTCGTTTTTCCAACTCAATATTCTTGCCTAAGGCACGTCCAAATACCACTCTAATCTAGTCCCAGCCACTCTACACAATCGCGCACCAGTCACCCATCTTTCACCAAAATCTGCCGAAGAGAGTCTCACTCTCTCGGCCCTAATGCGAGCTTTTAGATAATATTTAAAAATCGCAATAAGGTCAAGAGAATTGTAGGTCTCAGCTCCGTAGACTGTCTTACATCTCGTCTTCCAAATCGTAACTCTCAAAACGGCTAGCAAGCTTAAAAACGTAATACGTTTTTGTCTATCAGTTGTCGGAGCCCAGTTGTTACATACATTAATGGGTTCCAGGTCAAAACACGACACATCAAGAATACGAACCATGAAGTCTGAAACAAGCCTAATCAGCGGCGCGACAATGCAGCAAGAAAGGAGGGCGTGACTTACAGTCTCGTCCTCGTCGCCGCATCTAACACAAGTCGGAGAATTACTCAAGCCGGCTGAATGAAGCTTCTTACCGACCAAGAGTGCATTTCTAATCGTCAGGCAGGTCAGCGATGCCTCGTCGTTATCAAGACACCTTAACCCAGGCGCCCAAGGCCAAATTGAGCGAAGCTCCCCCCTCGTTAAACCGAGCCCCTCAATCCTATCTTCACGGACAGCCCCCCTTACCATCACCCGATATAATGCCTTACGGGACAACAGCAGGGTGTCAGAGAGGCCATCTGTCACCCTTAAAAGGAACCTCAATGCATGTCTACATTCGCGATAGAAGGAGCACTCGCCTCGGGGTAACCTATGTGCCTCCCCCTCATCCAAGTGCACACTTCTCAAAGCCGGGAAGGCTTTCTTAGCGTCTTCTTTCCAGAAGCCACCGTTTCCCTCACATTGTGAACTCATTCGGTATAGAAAAAATAGCCGAAGTGTGTGACATCGAATTTCGATGTTTGGCATACCCAAACCGCCCTCAAAAGGATGAAGGTAACAAATCTCGCGACGGACCATATGGGCCTTTCCAAGCCATAAAAAGTTGAAAAGAACCCGCTGCAACCCGAGCAGTGTATCCAACGGGAGTGGAAGTACTGAAAGACGATACAGGATGATCGGGTAAATGTGAGAAGCACATACGTCCGATCTCCCCTTCAATGAAGGACTTGTACGGGTCCACAGACCAGCTACAGCCCTTATCGATTTCAAGACTTCCGACCAATTTTTCTCCAGCTGAAGATCAGGACCAAACCAGACGCCGAGTAGCTTGCAAGGTCCGTCCGTCCAGCTAAAGGGTCCCTGCAAGGAAACACCCTTCCAGGCACCGATGCGCAAGCCAACAGACTTAACGCAGTTGATTTTGGCCCCTGTCACCGTTTCATATGTTCTGATTTCTCTGCCGACGACACTAATCTCGGCATTGCTCGTTACAAGCACAGTTACATCATCGGCATAGGCAGAATACTTCAACATGGTGCAAGCACCTGGCAGAGTAATTCCACGTAGGACTGGATTCCCCTGAGCCTGCTAAGGAAGGGTTCCAAAACAAGCACATAAAGCATCGGTGAAAGAGGGCACCCTTGACGAAGAGATCTGGACAATCTGAAAGCCTTCGACCTCACCCCATTCACTTCCACCCTAACACCGGGGTTCACATACAAGAGGCAAATCCAAGAGCGGAATTGCGGGCCAAAACCAGCCGCTGACAAAACAGCCTCCAAATACCGATGGTCCACCCTATCAAATGCTTTGGACTGATCTAAATTGATCAGTGCGGCTTCAGTGTCGACTTTATCAATGATCAAGCGTATCGAATGCAAGTTATCCTGAATGGTCCGACCCTTTACAGCACAAGTCTGTTCAGGGCTAATAAGACCAGGCAAAACAAGTTGCAGACGATTGGCTAAAATCTTGGCCAAAATCTTTAACTCCGCATTAAGCATTGTTAAGGGCCAAAAATTATCTAACCCATCCCCACCATTTTTGTTTTTGCGTACCAGCTTCAATAAACCCATGGTCACGCACTGAGGAATATTCCCGTTCCTAAACCACGAATTGAACAAAACTGCCAGCAAAGGAACAAAAATGTGCGACATCCTCAAATACACTTCATAGGGCAAACCATCAATCCCAGGAGATCTGTTAAGACCAACCCGCTTTAACGCTTCCTGTACTTCATCCTCTGTTATGCAACCTTCGCACCTAGCCGCTTCGGTCGCCTCAAGGCGAGAAAAGTCAGCCAAATAGAGGTCGAATTGTGCTAAAGACAAACCGGGTTCCCGAGTAAAAAGCTCCTGAAAATGAGAGCAAAAAACCTCCAGAATACCTTCGTTTGTAGTCACGAGCCGCCCATCCGGCAATGAGACACGAGCGATATGTCGATCAGATGCATGACGAGACTCCTCTGCACGCAATTCAGCGGCTAAGTTTGATGCTTCCTCAGACATTCTTTTTAACCTAGCCCTAATTACTAAAGCCTGATGTTCTTGGTTAGCCAAAGAATTCAGCTTAGCCTTAATTATAGTGACACTAGAGCTATCCCCCACCTCCACCGCCAGATCTAATCTAGACTCTAGTGCCGCTTTAACTGCCCTAGTTGTTAGGTTGAGCCGTCTGCTAAAATCGGCAGTAAAGGACCTAATCACCTTCTTAAAATGAACCCACTTCCTATTTCCAATTACAGCCCCCGTCAATTCCCGCTGTAATGTTAGTAGAAGCTGGTCCCGGTAAGCCCTTCACATCAAACAACGAAGTGTTGAGCTTCCAGTACCCATCTAATCTAGGCTTAGGTCTATCTAAGTTCACACGGACCCGAATAAGTCTGTGGTCCGAGTAAACTATATTATGAAGACTTGGACATTCAACTACCCCTACGTCGACTCTCCTAATTAAGAACCGATCGATATAGCTCGAGACTTGTCTCAAATCAGAACCGCGTCTAGATGTCCAAGTCCATACCCTATCACGGGGCTTTTCATTACGGAAATTGTCGATAAGATCAAACTTATCGAGAAAGTCCCGAAATATTTTAGCATCCCGATCAGTGTTAGTACCCCTAGGCAGATTACGATCTAAATCGGGATCCAGGACCGCGTTCCAGTCTCCCGCTAAAATGACCGTCCGAGTAGTATTCAAGAACTGCTCGATTCGCCGAAAGAAAGAACTGAGCTCAGAATGGCTATTGGGAGCATAAAGCCCACCGAGTCGAAATGCTTTCCCCTTTATGGTAATATCCAAAACACATAGTCTCCCTTCCGGATCCATGTAGCAAGGGTCACACGACGCATCTAAAGTCTTGCTTACCAGCCAGGAAACTCCTCTTGCGGAAGAATTAAAGTACACTGAATAAACGTGAAAACGCTTAGCCAACGCACCCAAATGGTCCCCTGAATTCAGGTGGGTTTCCTGCACACAACATATATCCACTCCGAGGCGCTGAAGATCAATAGCGACCCGAAATTTACGGTCATTCGCCCTCAGGCCCCGCACATTTAAACTTGCTAGATAGAGAGCCATAAAGATGCCTTAGGGTTGGGTTTGAGAAACGAACATAGATGTAGTCAGGATACCAACGGCTCTCCCAAAAGACTGCTTTCCCATTTTGTCATCAATCAGACCATCATGGGAGATGCCGCCAATATCATGAGGATAAGTTAATTTTGCTATTCTATACAGGGATGGGTGAATTTTTATGGGTAGTCTCCCAAAACAATCGTTTCGAAGTTCCATTAACTCGCTATTTTTTACAATGGCTAATGGGGGAGTGAAATCAAAGGCGCTGTTTGCCTCCTCCAACATTTGCCATAGAGCCTTTGCCTCAGTTCTTTTTCTTACTACCGTAAGCACTCTAGTTGCATTGGGGAACTTTGCCGGGTCTTCGATGGATAATCCTCCAACCTCATCGAATTTTAATAGTCCAATGAGGTTGGTACCACGCAAATTTTTAACAGTCTCAACTTGCGTTTGGGTGCTTTTACAAATATCCCTTCCCGAGAGAAAAGCAGATTTTTTAACTCTCCTTTTCTCTAGGGAAGGACTTCTCTGTCTTTTCTACGTAGCGGGTGGGGGCGGAGGCATGTCATCCATGGGAGAAGGGGAGGGGGAGCTAGGCTCTATGGGAGAAGCTGGAGGAGGCGCAGGGGAGGGATGCTTTGAGGGGGATGCAGGTGGAGTGTTTCTGGGGGTATTTAAAAGGGAAACAAAAGGAGAAGGTCTGGGAGATTTGAGATTTTTTGGGGACTTTTTGTGGGCTTAGAGGGATAAGTTTGTACGGTTTGTCCGTGATGGGACCAGTTATTGGTGGGGGCATTGATTTGGGGGACTGAGGATTTTGGGGGGTTTTCGGTTTGGTGATCGGTTGGGGACTAGGTTTAGGGGTTGGGTCAGGAGTGGATTTGGGTGTGTTACTTTTGTCCAATTTACTTTGTAAAGCCTTCGCATTTAAATAAGAGTCTCTACCGGGGTCATTCTTTAACATTTCCCTTTCTCGCATCTCATCCAATGATACACGTCCCGGGGTCTATTTCCCTGGTATGATAATCCAGCCTTCCTTTTTATCTTCATTGTCAGGTCTTTTGCTTGATGGTAGTGCCGGGAATTCATCTTCCGAATCATCGGTTGCAGAATTAATGGTATGGCCAATCTTTGGATGCGTGTCGAGGTGAGGCCCAGCTTTCGATTTTTTCGTGATTGGGGTAGTCGTTTTTACAGTTGATTCTTTCTTTTTGGGGCAATCCATGGTTAAGTGACCTATTTCTTCACAGAACCAACATATGGGTCTTCTTCCTGTTAAGATAATCGGCAGTTTTTCCTCCCCTATATGAAGGTAATAGGGGATATTTTCATATGACTTTTTGTCAACTAAAATTTCAAAATTCCAGATACCTGGAAACTCGTCATAACTGACGTCAGTAATTTCACCAAATTTTAAGAGGAAAGTACCAATGTGTTCGCCTCTGACGTGAAATGGCACGTTAAAAATGGAAATGGAGGATCTCCTCCTCCCCATATATTCTGTGCGTAGGACATACTCCGGTGTAATGATTTGTGTCAGTGAGAGTCTGCTACATGTGTTCTCATCCAAAAAAAGCGCCGACCAGTTGTTAAATCCTTTTGATTTGATCAATCTTTGAGGTTTAAAACCCGCTGTATGTAGGAGTTTTAAAATTAGCTCGGGAGTTGCTCTAATGGATTTTTTAATCTTTTTATCTACGACAAATAAAGATACTGTCCGTTTCAGTATTTCCTCCAACTTCGGGATGTCGACAAGAATACCGGTCTCCGTGACCATGTGCGAGCAGTTTTTCGCCTCCTCAATGAACTCCTTCACGTTAATAGTAACTTTTGGTGGCTTGCACCATTCCGTGTTCTCGATGTTGGACATGTCTCCAGTCATCTAGTTAACAAACTAGAGACCAAAAAAAAGAGAAAAAAAACAAAAAAAACGGCGTCGTTCCAAAAAAAAAAAAAAACAGCAACAAAGTTCAACAAAGAAAAAAGTCCAACGGGTAAATAACAATAACAGTAACAAATAACAAAAATGGCGTCAACAGTATAACAATATAGAAAATAATCACCTGCTCAATTTTAAACGATCGTAACAAACACTCACTTTTCTCCCTACCGCTCTCTAGAAGCTCAATGAAAAGAGTACAGTTTTTATACTACCTATGCAAATTGACTGTCAACCAGAGCCATCTAGCTTTCAAATTCTCCAAACAGCCAATTTGCAAAGGGGGACAACTCAAACCACACTTTCTGGATCCATTCCTGGCTGGGGTAACTTTGCTAACCACATGCCCCCTTGATCTACACGATCATCACTAGTCAGCCCATCACGTAGTCGCTCGACCAACATGGCGGGCGTCTCTCTCGCTGCGATCTCCGCGGTGCCTCTTCGTGAACGTCGCGACTTGGCTCGACGTCGCTGTCTTCTTCCTCTGATGACACCACTGCCGGCCGCACATCAAGGATGTGTCGAGGGATGCCGTTGATGGATACATTGTTCGGGGACTGGACACTTGTCACAATGCCCCTCCCCCAGCGTGTGGTACAGCGAGCGTCAGGCGGTTTGATCCACACTTCCTCTCCCACTCGCACAGACACTTGCTTCTCCCCTTCCTCCGTGGCTACGGGCGCAGTTCGGGGATGCCGCCACTCGTACTTGAAGACTGCCCTCTGCGGCACTGACTCCACTTTTTGCCCTGACTTTGGAGCCATATTATATCAGAAAACAGCTTCTGGCGGTGAAATCTGGCCCCTTTCAGCTACAGCTTTGATGGTCCTGTGATGCCGCTCCACAATTCCGTTTCCGCCTGGTCTATATGCAGCCCTGAAATAGCGCCGCACTCCCCACTTATCCAACACATTCTTCATGGCTGCTGAGCGAAAGGCAGTTTCATTGTCCATTAGCACTTCCGTCACTGGACTCCTCTCCAAAAACACCTCTTCCAGGACCTTTGCAATCTCACCTGCGTTTTCCGCCTTGATCTCCCTCCAAATGGCCACTCTTCCAGGTCCACAGTCGACCATTGACAGGTACGGCCTCTGTCGATAGTGCGTCACGTCTATCGCCAACCTGCTCCAGTTCTCTGCCACCTGAACCTCACCACCTTCGTGTCTACTTGGCGCAGGGTCGACTGATTGACACTGGTGGCATCTCTCAACCACTGTCCTGACGGCCTCCTTTGTGATTCTGGGGTCCACCTTCCTGGTCAAGAACAAGGTTCTATCCACTCCGAAATGGTGCATGTCATGCAAATCCTTCGGAGTGTCTTTAGCCAAGCCACATATTGCAGCAGCCGCCTCATTCGGTGCCTTTAGCCAATTCTTCCTCACCCTTGTCATCACATCTGCTCTGTTCTTCGCTGAGGGAACGATACTGATCCTGAGTTGAAGATCAAATTCCCTAATCAGCTCCCTTAAAGTCATCAATCGACGCTTCACGAGCATCTCGGCGGCGCCTTTCGTCTTCACCCTCCTTTCTCCTGTAGCTTCGGACTGGACCCAAGAGAATACAGTGGCCGAGTCGGTCCTCATCTCAATATTCTGTCGCCCCCATTTCAAGGCTAAGTTGATGCCCTTCATAACCGCATCCAGTTCCGCCACATTTATGTGAGCCACGTCGTCCTTCTTCCGCAACCAAGCAGCATCTTCTGCAATGACACCACCTATCTCCAAGGTGACCCTCACTGCTATACTGCTTGCATCACACCACACAACACCTTCTGCACTATTGGGTACGTGCCAAACACCTCTCACTGGATCCTCCCTCTTCACCTCTTCAATAATCTCTCCCATAATGTCCACAGTCTCTTTACCACTCTGCTCCACTAGCTCGCCTTTTGATGTAACTACATGCAGTCCGTAGCCATCCTGCAATCGGGTAATGACCCACCAGTCTTCCGCATATCAAGAAGAGTTCCCACCTGCTCATTTTTTCAGACACCTCCGGGATTTCATTTCCTCTCCGGAACACTAACCTTCCTATCTGGTCCTTCCTTAGTTGGAGCCCTAACGCCGCTCCCCCCGCCAACGATTCCGGGCGTTTTGCGATCAGCCCAAAGCCGTTGAGGTGCTCTACTACGTCCTTCGCAGTTGCTACCGTCTCATCCACCATGATGTCATCAATGTAGGAACTGGTGGCTCTTCTGACTGCATCCTCCTTGCTTAGCACCGTTTTGAGGATCGCTGCCATGATCTTTGGTGCAGAATTCAGGCCAAAACCTAACCTAGTTAGGCAGTATGTTTGGCCTTTGTATCCAACCAGCTGGTACTTCCAGAATTCCTGCGAAATGTGAATCTGTAGGTATGCAGATTTTAAATCCACAATCGCCGCAGCCTTCTGCATCTGCCTCCACTCTCGCATGGTCTCTCCACACACGTCCATCACATCACCTTCCGTGTGACACGCAACGTATACGTTCAGTTCCCTGAAGTCCAGTACTGGCCGAACCTTTTGCTTTGTGGGCTGAACAATCGCCATTAACGGCAGCACGCCTTCCACCTTCTCCTTCCATGGTCTTAAAATCCCTTCTGAGATCCAACGGTCCACCTCCTTCTCAAATTCAATTCTTACGCCTCCTCGCAACGTATGCTCGTAACATTCCACTCTGTTGTTCAGTATGGGAGGTTCTCCCTTCCATACCCACTTAACTGTCCATTTCTCACCATCAAAGTGTGCAGAGAAATCTTGGTCCTCTATCATGCAACTTTTGTCTGACCCGGCCGTTCCTGTTCCTCTGCCACCTTTTTCGGATCGCACACCTGCAGCCCCTTGATGTCCTCCAAATCTCACGGTGTTCCTATGTACTGTGACGCTCCCTAGTCGAACAATTGCGTCCATCCCTAGCACCACATCGACGCCCGTGACAATTTTGTTAATAACAATCGCCTGGATTGTTAGTGACATCCCACATACCATCAACCAAACGACACTTATGCCATTGCACTTCACCTCTCTGCCGTCAACTGCCGTAATGCTGCTGGTCCCACTGCATGTGTCAACCATGTCTTTGGTGACAAGTGTTGAAGTACAGCCCGTGTCGACAAGGGCCTTTGCACTTCGCCCATTCAGGGTCACCTCTACTTGTGGCGACGTACCCTGAAGCGCCTTCATCGAATAAGTGGGGTAGCTACCGGCGCAGTGGCTTCCCCATGTCCGTTTTCCCTGGGGACAGAATCTGCTGATGTGGCCGATTTTCCCACAGCGGTAACACGTGACTTCCGGCTTCGGCTCCCTGCACTCCATCGCCATATGCGGGCCTTGGCATCGGTAGCATCTGTCAGCGAACCTGGGTCTCTGCCACAGCCCTCTCGGCTCTTCGTCCTTTACAATCTCCTGCTGCAGTTTGCTTCGTTGAGCGACAGCTACGCTTCCCTGCTCACGCTCTTTTTGCCTGGACAGCACCTTAGCCTGTGTCATCAACTCCGCCACCTCCATGGTATTTACACCAGGCAGTTGCTGCAAAGCTATGGAAATATGGTCTGGGAAGCCATTTATGAAGGCCATCTTAACCATCTGTCGACGGCCTCCTCCATTGAATCCTGCTAGTCCCGCCAACCTCCGAACGTTGTTGGCGAAAACATCGACAGACTCTCCGGTCCACACCATACGGCTTAGTTTGCCATATGCCACAAATGATCCTTCAGTAAAGGCTTCCTTCAACTTCTCTTCAATGGTGTCTGCAGACAGCCGATCCTCCTCCCGCATCTCCAGATATAGGGCCAGAGCATCACCATCAAGGTACAGCGGTATCAAGCTGGCTACGTCCGCGATGTCCTGCAACTTAGCGACAAGTTTAACCTTGCTCAGCCAGACTACAACATCCCCCACTCCAGAGAACGTCTTCAGCATTTCACTGCTGATCCTCTTTCCTGCCATAGTTACTGCCGGAATAGCTTGTGGTCAATCCGTGAAGACAAATATAAAAAAAATCTGGTGGCAAACCACAGTGGTTAATCTCTTTCAACGTCCAATCGGTAAGCAATAGTTCAAGAACAATTCTTTGTACTTCACAGTCTCTTCTTTCAGCCTCACTCTGCTCTCCCTACCGCACTCTAGAAGCTCAATGAAAAGAGTACAGTTTTTATACTACTTATTGCCCCACCTATGCAAATTGACTGTCAACCAGAGCCATCTAGCTTTCAAATTCTCCAAACAGCCAATTTGCAAAGGGGGACAACTCAAACCACACTTTCTGGATCCATTCCTGGCTGGGGTAACTTTGCTAACCACAAGTACTATATCAGATTTAACCATCTATATCCATTCATAGCTTTTGAGGATGTTTTAGGACCTGCAATGTCGCATGAAACCACTTTTTCACCGAAAAATGATGGATTTTGAGTCCCGTGGAGCCCTAACGGCTATTTTTGGCCTGCACCTTCTGAATTTTGCAAAATTTTCAAAATGTTTGATTGTTTAGTGTTATTTATGTATAAATGAACACAAAAAATACTACTTGCATGAATCTGAAATTTTCACCCATTATGTCCCACCCCTATTTGAAAGAAACTGAAACGAACTATGCGTTCTTATTGCAAGGAAAATGGTATACCAATAATAAATACAAATTTTCTAGGCAGAATAAACTATCGATGCATTGTTATTTAAGTCTAAAGTCGGAAATCCGGCTGACTTAATTTTATATATTAGACTAGCTGATCCAACCCGATGTTGCCTAAGAGTATTTATGAAAGGCTTGATCTCACACTTCTAGTTAGGTTAGTAAAAAGTGTCTCCACTTTAACATTATTCCGAGCCGACCTAAGTATTATCATAAAGAAACTAAAGTGGACCAAATTATATTTGTGCTAACAACACTGGAATAGAAAAAGGTAGTCAGAATCAAATATCGACCTTTTCCTTAATGATGTGAAGTAAAATAATAACATTCATAAAATATTGCCCCCAATCTTCTCTGCAAACCTATTTTTTTATTATTTTTTCTAATGTGTTTTATATTTTATTTATTCATTAGAGTTTTACAGTAATATCATGGGGTGTGCGTGAAATTAAAGTATAAATACTCCCAGGCAACACTGGGCCAGGTTGTCAGCTAGTATATAATAAAGTAAAGTGAAACTATCGATTTTGTTCATCGATAGCTTTCATCTTACATAATCATTGTTTGATTCTGGTTCGCCAGTTTTCGTGGTGGAACGTTAGTACACGTTCTTAGCAAAACCTTTTAATAAATAAACGAAATATATACATTTTTTAAAAATCGGCAGACTTGAGTAATCTTCTGTTAGACTTAAAAAATAAATTTCCAAACTGAGGCAATTTAAAGTTTTGTCCCAATCCAAAGCGCTCGATTTTGTGAGGAACTGGATACTCCCTACATTTAAAACTGACCTTAGAAATTTATAAAATAATACATTAAAAAAACGCACTCTACATGAAAAAATAAATATTTAATATATCCCTCCCCCGTTTTCTTAAAATACACAACACAGAAAATTAGAATCTTCTGTGTTTATTAAAATGTATTGTAAAAAAAGACGCACCCTATAAGATTTTATTTCATTTTATTATGCATTCTGCCCTCGTGGGGAGGCAAGTAAATAGTGACAAGAAAACATTTTAGAACGAGAATTCTGCAATGTTTCGTTTGGTTATTAAAAAGTTTTGTAAATAAAAAAAACGCATCCTACATTAAAAATAAATATTTAATAAATACTTCTTAAAATAAATCTTTCCCTAGAAAAAACACATCCTGCATTAAAAATAAATATTTTATAAAGATTTCTTAAAATAAATCTTTCACTATATTAAAAAGCGAGCTTTTGACGAAAAAAAAAAAGAACACAGCTTTATTATCAATGTCAACCGGTGTAGACCGAATTTTGTCCCTTTTCGTCTTTCCGGGGTCCTTATTCCCTCTATGATCTTTTTCTTTTCTTTCTTTTTTTTTTAAATCTGAGTGAAAATGTATTATTTTGTGTAAACAAAAATACCTTTATTAAAGTTATATCTGAAAGTACTAAAAAGAAACGCATAAATTTATTTTTTATTTTTTTATGAAAATAAAGCACCGTAGATGTTAACAATTAAACATTTTTTAAAAATTTCTTATATATTACGAAATAAGTCGGCACTTCTACAGTTTAGGGACGGGTCAAATTTATTTGTTTTCATTTCAGCAGAAATCCATACCTCTCCAAGTTAATCGTTAGTAGAAACATTGGTAAACAGACGTCATCAATAATTTCAGAATATTACTAAATTTAAAACATCCAAGTTAAATATGAATCTTTTGGGATGAAATCTTAATTGTGTACATTAAAAAATATTCTAATTGAATAAGCATTTCCTTTTCTTATTACAAGAAAACAGGGTTACTTAAATTAATGGATTTTTATAACCTTCAAAAAAGAAAAGAAATTAAGGTATAATAATTTTTCAATTTCAATTACAAAACCATTCTTCTATATAAAGTTAAAAATAATAGAACAACATATTGTATTTACTGTCTTCCATACAATCCTGCATATCGCTAGCCGGTTTGTTTACCTCTTGACCAAGGAGCATCTTTCACTAAACTTTCACTTTTTTGGATAAATATACAATTTTTCGTAAAAAAGTAGGTATATATTTTTTTTATTTCGGTATCTTAAGACTTTAATTTACTAATTATTATTGTAATAGTTCCAGAAAACTAATATTTATCTTTCAAGGGATTTTTACAATTAATTTATTCAAATTTCGAACGTTTTGCACGTACCTAAAAGAAAAACTGAAATGCATTCTGGTGGATTTTAATAAATTAATTTTTTTTTAAATTTCGTTTAATTTTACGCTATTTCATTAAATATTCGATTAATATATATATATATATATATATATATATATATATATATATATATATATATATATATATATATTATATCTAATGTCTGTGTGTGTGATGTTTGTGTGTTCCCTATAGAAAGAAGGTTAGAGAATCTATATAAAATCTAAAAGTGTATTCTTATGTAAAATTTACCGGGGAATACAATGAAAGTGTTCCAGAATCTCCTAGTGCATCCCAAAAGAGGCTATGAGGGCATAACCCCCTTAAAACTTAAAATATATCTTTTTTTATGAAGTTTAAATCATATGCATACAACTTTCTGGGGAAGACAATGGAAGCGGTTCCGAATCTGTAAGTGCTCTCCTAACCTAAAGGAGATATGGGGTCCGAAGTTCCTTTAAAACCTCAAATATATTTTATTTTGATAAAATCTGTAAAAAAAAAAATTATCTGGGGAAGACAATGGAAGTTGTCCCAAATCTTCATGTTACTCTCTATGTGTCGAATATCTACATACCCCTATCTCTAAGTGTCTCATAGGGGCAGAAACCCCTTAAAACTTCAAATACGTATATCCGATTTAACGAAATTTAAGCCATATGTATAAAACACTAATTCAAAGAGTTTTCCAACATTTCAGCTTCTTTTCGACGATATTAGGGGGCAAAACGGGAGGAAGGGGCAGTAAAACCAAAGAAAGTAATATGGTGTTATGAGCATAGTGAAAAAGTAGTGACCCTCATTCAATCCTGCGCAGCGTCGGGTCTTCCTGCTCGTATTAAATAAAAATGTGTAATTATTAAAGTTATGTTGACACAAGGAAAACACAGATAGACGTGAAGTTGTCTCATAACTTTTTAAATGTATATTGTTAATATTATAAAATTCAAATAATGTATTGAACACTATCAAAATAAATACTGGAAATTTTCCAATGTGTGTGTGACTACATTTTCCTCCCACTTGTGGCTTAAGCTTTCTAATGGGTGAAATAGCGATTTCCACTCTGTATAAAGCATTACTTTTCTTAATTAGAAAAGAGTTCTTGGTAACCGGTAATATAAACAAATATAAAAACATTATGAATTCACTTACTGTCGTGGTGAGAGGAGATGGTTGATTGTTAAATTGCTAACTACTGCACAAGCAGTCGAGTTTCGAATCTCAGCTTAAAACACTCACCATATCTAGCTACACTGAAGAGCCGTGATAAGATGAAACAGACATCTGTGAATGACTATATATATATATACAGGACTATCAGTGATACGTTGGATCAGTATTTGTTATATCTATATACTTTGTTATGCTTGTTTGCTTGGCACACTTCGTTATTATCAAAAAAATAAATATTTACTTTAAAATCGATGACGTCATAAAAGATGAACGGTAGTTACCAAAAAACAGTGTGACGTCAGAATGGATGCATAGTTGTTGCTAAAAACTGTGGATTTTTATGGGTTTTTTTTAAAGCAGCAGCACCCTCAAAGTCCAACCTTTCCTCACCATAGTAGGTGGAAAGGGGGTAGTGTTTTAGCTAACCGGATAACAGGGCTCTGGTAAAAATTCAAGAGGGGTCAACATCAGGATCCGTCGTCCTCTGGTTGTGTCTGCCTCTTTATCTAGAAAGCAAGGACATCTGAGGTGCTGAAATGAAAATCTATGGAGTGAGGATATCAATGCTGCTTCTGCACATGTTCAACTGTCACTCCTTTGTGCATTCTGGCCAAACCTTCCCTGTTGGGTAAACACCTGCAATCTGGCAGATGTAATAAATAGCTACAGCCAACGAGGAGGATGTCATGCAGACCAGACAATCCTGAGGTACGACCTTCATGGGTTTTGTGTAGAAGTCTGATTCGCTCAACAACACCACAACCAACCAACCAACCACAACCAACCAACCAACCAACCACAATAACCAACCACCAAACCACAACCAACCAACCAACCAACCAACCAACCAACCACAATAACCAACCAACCAACCACAATAACCAACCACCAAACCACAACCAACCAACCAACCAACCAACCAACCAACCACAATAACCAACCAACCAACCACAATAACCAACCACCAAACCACAACCAACCAACCAACCAACCAACCAACCAACCACAACAACCAACCAACCAACCAATCACAACAACAACAAGTAGCAGCTATCGTAAGGTGTATCTTTAATTGAAAGCAGAAGATTGTTTAACTTTGACATTGATTGATAAAACAGCAGCGTTTTATCAATCAATGTCAAAGTTAAACAATCATATATTTAATAATATATAACACAAATACTGACTGAACGGGCCATGGGTGGTCTAGTATATTATTCAATATTTGATAATTCCAAAATGGTTTGCTGTTGATCTAGAGAGTCAGACGTAATTTAAAGTTACAATTTCAAAATAATATATTAGAAGTTAAATCTATTATTCTTAGATGTCACTTTGGATTTATCTTAAAGATAATCTAAAGTTATTCATTAAAAAGAAAAAAATAATATGACGTATTTACATAATTTTAAATAATGCTGTAACTTATTTGTTGTTGCCATAAACAAACAAGTGGTTTTCTATTATAAACAGGTTTTATCAACAGTAAAATCTCGTTGCTGTTGCAAAAGAAGAGAAAAAAAAAATAAGAACCGGTACATTCTCTTTCTTTTTCTGTCGGTTTAGCTACTCTTTTTCCCTTTCACCGTCCAATAAAGTAAGGATTTCACATACAGTTGTCAAACTCATCATTTTCAGCCAATGAAAATGATTCCTGCTCGTTTGAAACACTAGAGTTAGTGAGCCGATGCGATATTCCAAATAAAAATAAAAGAGAGAACCAAATTTCCAGGGCGATAGATTGAGTCATACATACATACATACATACATACATACATACATACATACATACATACATACATACATACATAATGCCACACTGCTATTACTTACACATGCATATTTACATTGACAAACATATAGACATACACATTTCTAACACTCGTGTTTTCTTACACACTGGAACATTCTCTATCAAAAACAAGAGTACATTAATGAAGAAAAGTCGCATTCTTTGTATTTGTTGGAAAAACTTTATTCTAAAATGCCTGGCAAGAATGTTAAAATTGAATCATTTCTGAAACACAGACACAAGTAACGAACATAATATTGACATAATAACAATAGACATTTAGGTTTTACATGACTAAGGCTTTATATTTCAATGTTTTTATAGAGTTACATCTTTAAAGTATAAAATAATAATCCACTTGTAATTTATTAGATAAAGTATTTTGGACAATGTAACTTGAAATAAACTCAATATTCTACCCCCACCCCAAGTTTAAGTTACGGGATTTCGCACGCTTGACCTTCTACCACATGCTTGTGGGCCCTTGATATATTTTTGACGATCCTTAGTGCTGTGAGACTGTAGTCTTTTAAGTAATGTTGGAGCTTAATATTTTACAATTAACTTTTCTAGATGAACAATTATTCACTAAAAATAACCTTAATATTGTTGTAAAATTATAAATATATACATATTAAGTTCTTTAATTCTGTTATTTTATTCACAACGCCCTGTTGGTGTATTTAGCATTTGCTAAATGGTGACCCTTTTATTCTCAATCATTCTTCCATTCAACATTTATGCCTGTTTTTATCGTTTACCTTCCTTCGCCATTTTATGTCTATATTAATTGCCAGCGTGGTTTTTGGCAATTTCCAAAGACGCAACCATTGTCAATACCCTAGCCATGCCAGGAGCCACGTCACTACAAATCTTATAATCTTTTTGTTCTGATGCAAAAAGTTGAATGGAACGCCTGTCTTGCTTGCTAAACTAGCAGTAAAGTTGGGCGATATGAAAATTTTAGTTTCCAGTTTGGTTCCGTTTTCTTTAATTTAATGCCTCGGTTTCCGGTTCAGTTTCATTTTTTTTCTTTGTATTTTGTCTTTCTAAAGAAGTCGTTCATTCTCTTTTGGAATGGTTAGTTATGTGGAAAAAAAAAGAAAGTGATACATACCGATTGCTGGTGCCGGCCTTCAAGGGGGGTGGCGATAAGACCAACATGAGCAGAGATAAAGAGGTGATATTTATATATGTTAAGAATGGGGGTGGCAGGTTGTTACAAGCCTATAAATTGAGGTTCTACCTCTCACCGGGGAGTTGAATAGTGTTAGAAGTGTTATTGTGTTCCAGAGCTTGATGGTGACCAGAATTAGTACATTTTTTGACTCACTATAGACCAGACTCTGGATCGTTGCTCCTGCAGAGAAATCCTTTCTCTGCCCCATTACATATTGTTACAAGACCTATTGGTTGGGTGGCTAAGGGAGCAATTCCTTTTGCAACCCACCCCCGACTGCTGGTGCCTTTCAGGGTATTGACTTTGAATTGGATTTTTTCATACATTTGGATTTATTCCTACAGTTATTATTCTATATCTCGTTGAATTATGCCATTATTTTAACTATGACTATCATTCTATTTTCCTTTTTTCTAATAACGAGATGATCGACGTTATGACTCAATCATTTTTATTTAAGAAGAATTGAAATACTATGATTCATTTATTTCGTTTCGGCAGTTAAATTCTTAAAACAGTGATCATAATGAAAAGTTTTATGAAGAATACAACCTTGAATCTTCGTTCTGTGCTAATTCTTTACCTCCCTGTTATTTTAGCATGCTTGGAGGTGGGGTCATACATCAACAGCAGAGAACAACGAAAACAATTAGCGTTGAGGTTCAGTATTTGAACTGTGAAATAATTGTTACTTTTTTTTTAAATTATGGTACAATTTACTTTAAATGGACATTAAAAAGTGGTAAGATTAAAAATAAATAAATAAATAGAATAAATCAATAATAAAAATACAAATGATTATTGGCAAAGATGTAACAAACAAAATATACACATAGCTATTACCAAACACAAGAAGATTTAATTTTCTACCTACCTCTATAGTTTTAATCTTCTGAAAGTGTTTTAAAGTTTGTATTTTTCAATATAAGATTGCGTCTATATCTGCTAACAATCCAAGATGGCTGCCGTTAGATGTTGCCTTTAACTTCTATGCCCCATAGATAACAACCGAGAAATCTAAAATTTAAAAGAATTACAACTAATAACTGTCATCAAATGCATTAAAACTTAATTTTTGACCGATCTGTATATTTTTAACTTACTAAAACTATTTTAAAGTTTTTCTTTATTTTAAAATAAGTTGCAGTATATCGAAGCTTTTGGCTTAACGTAGTCAGCTTTTTTTTACAAGCCCTTGATGCTCTTATACAAATTCTGAAATAAACAACTCTTACAAAAAGTTTCAGAACTGTAAAGTTATGCAGGTCGATAGAAAATTAACTGTTCTTGCGTTTGGTAAAAGTTATTTGTGGTATCTTTTGTTTTTTTTCGATTTTTTGTCTGTATACTATACTACACCATTGCTGATTATTAATAAAGTTTGCAATTATATTGTAAATAAGTGGAAAATACTCTTTGTTTAAACTTTTTAGTTTCTTGCTTTTACTTTTTAAATTGATTCATTTAAATATTTCAAAATAATTTAAGAAAAAATTTTTATGCAAAAGAACACAAGTATAAATGAATTTATGTTGTCTCGTTTCTTATTTGTATTTTATTTAGAGGGATTGTACCATAATTCAAAAGTCTAATAAAATTATTTTCATGATTAAAAGCATAATAGAAGAGCACACACAGGGTTTTATTGATTATTAATTATTATTATTAATTATTATCATCATCATTAATTATTATTATGATTATTATTATTTATTTTTATTTTTTTACACTCGACTCTCGGATATGACGAAGAAAAAAATAATGTATTTATTGGTATGTTATGTATTGTACCTATTTAAAAATTATTAATAATTTGTTGGGTGCTTCTTCAGTAGTACACCTAGATGAAATATGGCTGTTAAAATGAAAATAGCAAGAAACTTTTATGAAGTACTTACTTGTGATGGAAAAAATACCGTTCACCAAAATTTACGAAAATTAATCCAGTAGTTATTTCAACTTTTATCCGTAGGCGGAATTTTGCTGCCATTGTCGGCATCATAATGAAAGTCAAGGGAGATAATTCAAATTTTGTGGAGAGAAAACCTTGAAAATAAGATTTAAAATGGGGTCAAACGGGATTAAAGGAATTATCTCCCTTGAATATCATAATAATGGCGACGATTTTCCACATACTAATAAAAGTTTAAATTATTTAATAAAAACAAAATTACTGGATTAATTTCTGTAAATTTGTGTGAACAGCATTTTTCCTCATCACAAGTATTTCATAAAGGTTTCTAGCTATGTTCTTTTAGCAGCCATATTTCATCTTGGTGTACTACTGGGGAAACACTAAAAAAATATTAATACATTTTAAATAGGTACAATACGTAACATACCAATAAATACATTAATTATGATTTACCTAACGTCGATAACAGATCTTGTAAACTAGGAAATTACCAAACAACTTTCATAACTATCCAAAAATTATTCTTTATGGTGATGGAGTGGTTTTTAAAAACCAAATGAAAATCATCTTCATATTTAAAATAATAAAAAGAATTCCATAAAATTTAACAAATACTTTGTTTTTATTTTCACTTGCTATTTTTTATACATTAATTTTCTTATTATTTTAAATGGAGGATCCTGTTTACAATATAAATACATCAAACTGATCTTTAGACATGCAAATAGTTTTCTTTCTATTTTTAAACTAGGGCTGAACAAAAATTCGTCTGCTCGGTAACCTATTGAATTTTACGAGTGTTTCCTACAAAATACGGAAGCACAAATGTGTAATAATCCAGACTTTAAAAAAAAATGTTTCTGAATTTTTTTTCAAATATTAAACGTATAATTAAATCCTTCCTAATAACAAGAAAGATCCAGGTTGTCCTCGATGCCCGTTCATCCAAGCAACATGACATAACTGCTGGTGTACCCCAGGGATCCATCCTTGGACTTCTACTGTTCCTGATTTTCATAAACAACCTCTCTGATGACATTGAGTCATAACTGGGTATATTTGTTCTACTCTCATCATGTGGGCAAAACAGATGCATACATATCTGAGGCAATGGCTGAATCCTTAAAAAGTGACATCCAGTCTGTAGTGGAATGGGGTCATAAATGGATGGTAACATGCTGCAAAGACAAAGCTCCTTTTCCTCAATAACTACAAGAAACCTCTTCAACCACCGATTGACATCGCAAATAACACCCTACCTGAGAGTTCAAAGTTCAAACTCCTCGGCCTAACATTCACAGGTAACATGAATTGGGACAAATACATTGAAGACATTACCAAGGCTGCTGCAAAGACAGTGGGCTACCTCTACTGTGCTAGTAAACTTCTCACACCTGACAGTATCCTATATCTCTACAAAGGTACCATCTGCCTATGCATGGAGTATTGTTGTGACATCTGAGCTGGTGTACTATACACTAGTCTCTCCCTCTTAGACAAGGTCCAAAAAAGAGTCGCTAACTTAATAGGTCCCTCACTATCCACTAGTCTCTCCCTCATAGGCAGGGTCCAAAAAAGAGTCTATAATCTAATAGGTCTCACAGTATCAACTAAGTTCCATCCCCTGTTCCATTGCCACAATGTTGCATCCTTGTGCCTGTTTTACAAGTTTTTCAATGGATTATGCTCCGATGAACTTACTGCTCTAGTGCCCCCATGACGTAAATACACTAGACCAACCCGACAATCAGCTAAGTCCCATTCATTCACTGTGGAGGTCCCCAGATGCCGGAGAGCATTCTACTCCAATGGCGTCTTTCCTCGTGCTGCCGGCTTCTGGAACTCCCTCCCTGCCCCATGTTTCCCCAACTGTACTAACATGCAGAAATTTTAAACTCTCGCTGAACAGCTCCCAACTTAGGATGACCCCCAAAACTTACACCCTAATTCTCAGTAGCCCTTACATCTAGAGTGGTGGCCTGCCTTGTTTGGGATGAACTATGATAAAAAAACAACAAATTTTTAAACAAACTTATAGTTTGAAATCCAAGTATTTTCAGAATAAATAAAACAAAATTGATTCACTTAAAGATTTGCAGTCAGTATAAAATTATCTCCCCTGTTTTTTATTTTACACCACATATTTGGGTGAATGTACAGAAAAAGACACTAAATTTCAAAGATAAAAAGAAATGTGTTTTCGGTTCGTGGGCAAAGCAGAACAGAGCAGAGCAAAGCGTCGGACATTTTTTTTTTTCGGAAGTCTACTTCCAAAAAAATACATTTTTGAGCTGCCAATTATTTCAGTTTGGTCTTAGCTCAAATGTGCATGCTAGCAGTATGGGCTCCAACAACACACACGTTACCAACAACATCTGACTTTGTATTTTAATTGTGCAAGTGGTTTTGCTTTCGTTTTGAACACAACTTGTAAACCTGTGCATGTGCCCTCGGTGATAGCCAATATGAGTGACGACACGGTCAAAACAAACGTTGAGGTCTACGGTCGTCAAGGGACCGTCATGGTCTTACAACATTACCATCTGTGGAGAAACCCAAAAAGAGCATGACTATAATTTTCAAAGATTTTATGAGGTAGCTAACCCGTACAACATCATGCCTAATAAGAATAAAAGCATTATTTCAGTCCCATCTGTAACTTTACTTGGATACACTATCCAAAACAACTAAATATCGTCTGACTACGATCGGCTAAAACCTCTTCTTGAGATGCCACCTCCTCTAATTCTGACATCACAGAGACGAATTATCGGAATGTTCTCTTATTATAACAAATTTATCCAGAACTTTTCAGAAAGAATACTAGTACTAAACCACAATAAAGACTTTCCATTACCTCCTTCGGTATTAGACTCCTTTCAAAGGCTAACAACGATTTGAAAAATGCTAGCCTGGTAACTGTTGACCCGGAAAAAGAATTTGTAGTAGAAACAGATACTAGTAACAATTGTATCGCGGCTACCCTTAACCAACAAAGCCGTCCTATTGCATTCTATTCTAGAACACCGAGTCCTAGTGAAATTAAGCATCATGTTGTTGAAAAAGAGACATCCAACTATTGTCGAAGCTGTATGAAAGTGGCGCCACTTCCTACTTGGCAAGCACTTTACTGTAATTAGAGAACAAAAGAGTATTAAGTTCACGTTTGATAACACCAGAGAATCAAAAATCAAAATCGACAAAATACGTTGTTAGCTCATTGAATGCCACAATTTAAGTTTAGCATCGTCTACCATCATGGCAAGGAAAATACTGTTGCTGATATGTTTTCCCCGAATATCTGAATCCACTCATTCTTTACAAGATCTTCGCAACCTTCACTGTAAATTATGCCACCCTGGCATTACCTGACTATTTCACTTTACTGTAGAAAGAAACCTTCCTTTTTCACCTGACTAAATAAAAGGTGTCACTAATTCGTGCTCGTCTTGCCAGTATCTAAAACCTAAATTCATTACCGGTAACAAGGGAACTCTCATAAAAGCAATACTACCCTTTAAACGATTCATGGAAAAGGTATTACGACTTTGAAAACGAGTAGATAGCATCCGGAAGGCAATGGACAAATTGAGAAACTAAATTGCACACAAGTAATACAAATAAACTAAATTGCACACAAGGTCATACAAATAAACTAAATTGCACACAAGGTCATACAAATAAACTAAATTGCACACAAGTAATACAAATAAACTAAATTGCACACAAGTAATACAAATAAACTAAATTGCACACAAGGTCATACAAATAAACTAAATTGCACACAAGGTCATACAAATAAACTAAATTGCACACAAGGTCATACAAATAAACTAAATTGCACACAAGGTCATACAAATAAACTAAATTGCACACAAGTAATACAAATAAACTAAATTGCACACAAGTAATACAAATAAACTAAATTGCACACAAGGTCATACAAATAAACTAAATTGCACACAAGTAATACAAATAAACTAAATTGCACACAAGTAATACAAATAAACTAAATTGCACACAAGGTCATACAAATAAACTAAATTGCACACAAGGTCATACAAATAAACTAAATTGCACACAAGTAATACCAATCAAACTAAATTGCACACAAGGTCATACAAATAAACTAAATTGCACACAAGGTCATACAAATAAACTAAATTGCACACAAGTAATACAAATAAACTAAATTGCACACAAGGTCATACAAATAAACTAAATTGCACACAAGGTCATACAAATAAACTAAATTGCACACAAGTAATACAAATAAACTAAATTGCACACAAGTAATACAAATAAACTAAATTGCACACAAGGTCATACAAATAAACTAAATTGCACACAAGGTCATACAAATAAACTAAATTGCACACAAGTAATACAAATAAACTAAATTGCACACAAGGTCATACAAATAAACTAAATTGCACACAAGGTCATACAAATAAACTAAATTGCACACAAGTAATACAAATAAACTAAATTGCACACAAGTAATACCAATCAAACTAAATTGCACACAAGGTCATACAAATAAACTAAATTGCACACAAGGTCATACAAGTAACTTTGCATTCTTGCAATATGGGGCTATCTTGTTGGGAAAATATTCTACATGATGCTCTACATTCTATTCGATCGTTACTCTGCACAGCTACGAATGTGACCACTCACGATAGACTATTTAAGTACAGCCATAAGTCCACCTCTGGTACTTCAATTCCTCTATGGGCAAAATCAGGCCAAGTATACGTCAGAAATCATATCAGGTCAAGTAAGTATGACCCTTCGGTTACACCTGCTACTTTACTGAAAAGCAATCCTCACTACAGCTATGTATGCCGTTCTTCTAGCATTGAAACTACCGTCAATGTATGCGATTTGGCTCCCAAATCAATTAATGGAGATAATACTATAAGCCCAGTGGATGTTTGCATGCCACCTGTTAGTGAATCAGAAAGCCCCACAAGTGAGAAGGAAAAACGCAACTTTCTAAACCGAGAGAAGCAAGCAACGCTTGCGTAGAACCAGTTGAGAGCAAAGTTCCAGCCGGGCCACTACAACGATCTTGCAAAATACGAAAATTCCGGAAAATATGAGGATTTTATTACCGAATAGGACACTATTAACTGTTTCTCATTATAAAACTTAAGGGGAAAAATATTGTAAATTATATTCTTACCCTCCCCCCCCCCCCCTTCGAATGAACTCGTCATTCAGTACTAAGACTGTTTAATTGCCTACCCCCCGCCCCCACTGTTGTTATAGTATTCATTTGTAATTAAAACCTTTACCAACGGTATACCGGTTTCTTATTATTCTCCGTCTGGCACATGTATTTTTTATTACCATAATTCTGTATTAATATCTTGGTCATTTTCTAGAGTTCTAATTATAAAGTTGGCTATTTATCGCACTGGCAGTCACATTAAAACCATACATTTGTATAGAAAATAGAAGAACTTCAGCTTTCTAATATACTGACCATGTTCAGACTACCAGCGTATTCAAGCTAGCTAATCTGCATACTAATTTGCAAGAGAAACTTTCATTAATACACTATTCGTTATTATTGTTTTCTAATTCAACGACTGTTTTTATTTTATCATTACGCATAAGTTTATTTACGCATATTTTTTTTATTTTAGATCATGAATAAAAAAATTGGTATCTTTGGTGAAAAGAGTCTTTCCGACCCTTTTCAGGGCAATTTACTTCTGGGATTGCGATCTAGTTTGAAATTGCAAATCATAAACAAAGCTACCCCTCATCCCATCAAAAAAAAAAAAACGTGGCTAACCAAACAAGTCACTGAGTATCTCTCCTCTCTCATTAATTTCATTACAAAATTAAATTCTACTATAATGCAGTTTGATTTCTTAGCACACAAATCATCCATTTTTATTCTTTTCTTTAATTGTAAATTACAGAAATAAAAAGCCCCCATCCCAAACACACCGCGACTGAGCAACAAAAAAAAAACAAAAAAAACTTCAGAATTTATTTAATTACTAAATTAAATACCACCATTATGCATTTCAGTTCATTCGTAAACAAGTCAGCCATTTCCTTCTTTTGTTATATTGTAAATTAAAACCAAATCTCCCACCCTAAAATGACAAACACACACCCTTTGGCAAAAGAAACAAGTTAGTGAGTATCCCCCACATTAAATTCATTACCCCCCACACACAAACACACATATACAACACCAACTATTCAAAGAAAGTAAATTAGTATTTAATCTCTATAAAGTCGAGTCGTTTATCACATTGACAGTGATATTAAAATCCTAAATTTATATGCAAAATAAAAGAACTTCAACTTTCTAATATACTTAGCATGTTCATGATATATAATCAGGTTAACTAATTTGTCCAAGCAACACGGAGACATGAGTCCTGCTAGTTAATAATAATAATAATAATAATAATAATAATAATAATACAAAATAAAGTTTTAAAAAATAGAAATCCACATTTAATTCAAAATTCTAGCAGGCCGTGTTTCATGTGAAAAATCTCATTTACAGTTTTAATATAAAAATATTTAATTTTGAAAACAGAACAAAAGTTATTTATGTCACATATTTGAAATAATAAAAGCATTAAAATCAATAGTTTTTGACATACTATTTTTAGACCACAATCAAAAATATGAAAGACCTATTCTAAGCTGGCTTTTGCCTGGAATAGATGATTTCATTTAACCCTTAAATGCTTTTTGTTTCAAATATGGCACATTCCAACAAAATGCCTATTCAATATAATATTAAACGAAAACGTGTCAAACTGCAACTTGTTTCACATCTTCAACGAGCCTGTTGGCAAGTGTGAGTAGGTATTAGTATGATGTTGTATCAGCACACCCGTTAAATAGGTAATGAGTATCTTCGATGATAAAATTATTTTCAAACCAATATAAAAAATAAAGCATTTAAAGGGTTAAGATTAGTATGTGAAATAAGTTTATGTGATAGAATTATGTTGAAAGCTCTCCAGATCCGAAACTACACTTTCCAAGTATCTGAGAAACAAAGGAATGCATGGGTAAACCAATAGTCACAATCTTTTAAAATCACGGTTGATTTTGATAACAAACAAGTAGTTATTTATAGTATTTGACCTTTTACTTACTATATAATAACGTTTTGTTTAAAAATAATTTTTTTTTAACATAGTTCACCCCAAACAAGGCAGGCCGCCACTGTAGACATAAGGGGCTACTGAGAAAAAAGAAAAGAGGAGAAGGTTGGGGGGGGGGGGGGGTCAACCTAAGTTGGGATCTGCGTAGCGAGATGTCTGTTTACATTAGTTTTAAATTTCTGCATGTCTGTACTGTCGGGGAAACAGGGAGCAGGGAGGGAGTTCCAGAGGCCAGCAGCCCGAGGAAAGAAGCTATTTGAGTAGAAGGCTCTCCGACATCTGGGGACCTCCACAGTGAACGAATGAGATTTAGTTGATTGTCGAGTTAGTCTAGTGAATTTACGTTGAGGGGGCACCAGAGTAGCCAATTCATCGGAGCATAATCCATTGAAGTATTTGTAAAACAAAAACAAGGATGCTACATTGCAGTGATGGAGCTTAGTTGACAGTGAGGGACCTATTAGGTTGGCGATTCTTTTTTGGACTTTGTCAAGGAGGGAGAGACTAGTAGATGATGCACCAGCCCAGATGTGACAATGGGCGGATGGTGGATTCGTAGAGATATAGGATAATGTCAGGTGTGAGGAGTTTACTAGCATGGTAGAGGGAGCCAACCTTCTTTGCAGCAGCCTTGGCAATGTCTTCAATGTATTTGCTCCAATTCATGTTACCTGTGAAGGTTAGGCCGAGGAGTTTGAATGATGAACTCTCAGGTAGGGTGTTCTTTGCCATGACAATCGGTGGTTGGAGAGGTTCCTTGTAGTTATTGAAGGAAAGGAGCTTTGTCTTAGCGGCATTAAAAGTTACCAACCATTTATGACCCCAATCCACTACAGCCTGGAGGTCATTTTCTAAAGATTCAGCCAATGTCTCGGATATGATCACGTCGGTTTTGCCAACATGGCGAGAGTAAAGCGTGGTGTCGTCAGCAAATAAACCAATCTCAGACTCTATGTCATCATTTATATAGATCAGGAACAACAAAGGTCCAAGGATAGATCCCTGGGGTACACCAGCATTTATGTCATGTTTCTTAGATGAACGGCCATCGAGGACAACCTGGATTTTTCTTTTGTCTAGGAAGGATCTAATTATATTAAGTAATTGCCCAGTAATACCGTATGAGCGTATTTTCAGGAGAAGCCCTTTATGCCATACCTTGTCAAAGGCCTTGGATGTATCAAGCGCTACTGCCCTAGCTTCACCTGCCTTGTCGAGTGTATGATACATGCGTTCAGAGATGACCGTTAGGATGTCTGCAGTAGATCGTGCTTGTCTAAATCCATACTGGCGGTCAGAAAGAAGTTTAGCATTAACTAAGTGCCGTACTATCGCTAGATTGATTAAGGATTCAAAGATTTTAGCAAAGATCGGCAGCAGACTGATTGGGCGATAGTTCTGAGGATCGGTTCTATTCCCAGAACTCTTGTAGACTGGTACCACAGAGGCAATTTTCCAGCTATCAGGGAAGCAAGATTCAGCTAGGCATTTATTGTAGAGTTTGGAGAGGACAGGGGCCGTTACAGGTGACAGCCATCTTTGCATCCATGTCTTTATAAATTTTGTTGCCTAGACAGAATTCAAAATTGACTTCGAAATTTAGTTGGGGGGGGGGGTGATTTCTTCTGTTCATTACAGCTCTTTTCTCACAGAAAAGACGTTAATAGTCTCGCACTATTCTATCGTTATTTCAATTGAAGGTGCTTGACTGAGTTACACTCTCTAGTTACTCCTTGTAAGATATTCACAGCAAGAACTCGTTTTTTACCACAACGAAAAAAACTTTCCTTTATTCCTCCATGGGCCTAGCGCCAGGTGGAATTTCCATGAACAGAGCTTCTTTGTAAGGGCTTCTTGTTTGTGAAACACATTATCATGAGACTGCTTCTCTGCCGATTACAACATGGTCTCCTTCAAATCCAATGTTAACAGATTCTTCTCACAAACCGTCTTCATAAGTAACAAAACTTAGTTCATTCCATTCATCATTTTCAATCCTCCCAGAAGTTTATTCATCTCCCAATTGACAATCACTCCATCTCATTAACCCTTATCCTCGAGTGACCTTGATAAGTGGTGACACATTTGTACAACAAACAAAAAAATTACAGATGCAAAAAAATGTACAAAAAAAAATGTACAAAAAATGTACAAAAAAAAAAAATTACAAATGCACAAAAACTATGTTCAGGTGCTTCACAAACCTATTTTTCAAAGGAAAAAACCCAGCAAAATTTAGGTCCACGAGGAGGGTGGGGAGTCTCAAAATGTTCTCATTTATTTTTAAAAAACTTTCTCTTTTAGTTTTATGATAACTTTCCAAAGATTGAAAAACCAGGAAAAAAAGCATAAAAAAGTATAGGTTTGTGAAGCCATAAAAATTCAAATAATGACTGTGGTTGTGTGCATAGTTTTTATAGACGGAAACTGAAAGTTGGCTGATACCCATAACATTATATTGTTGTAGCATGATGAGACGGTAGACGGATAATTTAGCATAAATTACCAACGAAGACTCGAAACCATGAAAAAATAAAAGTTGAAAAAAATTATTAAAATGCAGTTTGTTTAGAAATTTGGGAAATGCAGTTTCGTATTAGGATTTCGGTTATGACGTAAACTAACAGACAATGAGCAATTAAATAGCTAAATCCATCAGAGATTTACAGAACAAAGAGATGTTAAATAAAGTGTGGGAACTTTCTCGCTCCCTCTCTTTCTATGTGCTTGAAAGCTGTTATATTGTTCTACGATATAGCATAAATTATTGACAAAGATTCAGAACCATGAAAAAATAAAAAGTCGAAAAAAAATTACTAAAATTTAGTTTTTGGAAATGCAATTTCGTATTAGGATTTGGATTATGACGTAAGGCAATGAACAATTAAAACCACTTATATCTACACTACATACACCCTTATTAGTATCGAGCACTGTTACATTGTAAGTAAAAAGTCAGATAAAATAAAAGCTGCTTGTTTGTTATCAAAATCGATCATACTAAGAGATTATGACGATTGGTTTATCTATGCAAAAAATTAGATTATTTAAAAAAAAAATTTCATGAGAGTTTTTACTATTTTATTGAACCTTAAATTATCGACAGAACTTTCATTTCAATCTGATACTGGTGAATGATTTGTTTTTATTTTTCATTATTTTTCTATTATAAATGATGGAAATCTCAACATTTATATATCTATTACCATATACAAATATTAACACATTGGTTGTAAATACAAATGTGCTTATTCTCTGAGAGCTTACCATCACAAAGTTAAAACTTTTCTAACCCCATAACTTCAGTTGTGTAATATTTATTTCCACATATTTGTTATCATAGTAATAGGTCCTTGATTGCTTTGGAATATTTTGGTGTTTGGTCTCTTACAAATATTTGCAGAAAAGAAATCGATTATATGCTAGCATGGCCACCCTGTGTTGCCTGTGTATTGTGTACAAATAATACAACGGTCTAATTCTTAACATAAAAAATATTGGTGGAAAAAATATAAATTCTCATGAATAATGGGCAAATCCAGGATAAATTCTTTGCAATTTAATTCCTTTCCTATTTATTTAAATAAATATATTTCATATCTAATTTATTAAAAAATACCATTAGTAATATACAAATTCAGAATGAACAACTGTTAACCTTTGAAATAGTGTCATTAAATTACTTTGTTTATTTCTAATGTTATTACATATTTTTTTAATTTGCAAAAAACTTTCGCTCAGATGAAGTTTATATATATATATAGTAAGTTATAAAAATATATTTATGGCAATTAAGCTATATATATATATATATATATATATATATATATATATATATATATATATATATATATATATATATATATATATAAGAATTGTAAAGATACAATATTTATTAAAACATCAAAAAGTTCAGAGCAAGGAGCTTCATATCCTTAATCCATGGATTTTCAAAGATTAAAATCTTCTCATCAGAGGATAGGGAGAGTTGATAATGTAGTTGTAAATATTATCGGCAACATTTAACTTTGCAAATTTTATATAAAGTAAAATAAAATAGAAATAGAAATAAAGAACAAAGATGAGGGCCAAAATGTAACCTGATACGCATTCTGATAGATAAAGAAAAAAAGAAGATGAAAAAAGATATATTTACACGGTAGTATATGCGAGCATATATTTTTTATGTGTGCGTGTGAGTATATGTCTATGTCTTAGTCTGTATGAATCAATGTTAGTATATATATGTATATATATCTGTTGTGCGTGTGTTTGAGAATGTGGATATCTACGCTTGCCATTCAACCCTTCCCTATCCACCCTACACCCCAATTGAACTCATTGCCCTCCTCCCACCACCACAAACAGCTAATATTCACACCCATTCCAACAAGAGAAAAGTTTATTCCCCATCAAACAACACATTTTTTCAGCTCTATCTTGAAAACTTTCAGATCTGAATAGACACCTATAACCTGCCGATTTTCTGTTCAACTAGGAAGAAGGAGGTTGTTTCAAAATGCTCAATTTTATATATACCGAACTCTAACAGACAAAAATCAATCTGAACCCTACGAAACGAACAATTCCACCACCAAACTAATGCACAGACAGGATAAAATAGAAGTTACCAATTACCATCAAACTACCAGCATCTTACAAAAATATTTGGATTCCCAAACAACTTGAGTATTGCTTTCCTTTTCAAGCATTCATTTCCAAAATAACAGCTGGCTTCTTTTATCTTTATTTTTGTCCTGACGTGTGCTTTTTTAAATATCATACACCCTGACTTTACACCCTCACCTCAACATAAGACTCTTTACCTCTTGGCCCTCATCTTTGTTCTTTATTTCTATTTCTATTTTATTTTACTTTATATAAAATTTGCAAAGTTAAATGTTGCCGATAATATTTACAACTACATTATCAGCTCTCCCTATCCTCTGATGAGAAGATTTTAATCTTTGAAAATCCATGGATTAAGGATATGAAGCTCCTTGCTCTGAAATTTTTGATGTTTTAATAAATATTGTATCTTTACAATTCTTTATTCTCATCTTTCACCTCTAAAATTGATTGCTCTATTCTATATATTGAGCTTTACATTATCACAATGGATTATTATTATTAAACGATAATTAAATTATCGTTATTAAATTCAACATTTAAATATTATATATATCAAAGGTGGCGCGATAGCGCTTTATCCCTTAATAGACTTCAAAAACGGCCTATGCTAGAAATCTCATTTCTTTGATCAATCGTAACTCAAAAACCAATGAACCAAATTAGTTAAAACTTTGCACAATATATATATATATATATATATATATATATATATATATATATATTATATATATTATATATAAAGAAAATAATTATCCATGGACGCGTGTGTTTCGCCGTCCTTACGGCTTATCAACGTGGTTATGGGTAGACAGAGACTGTCCTTACCGATCAGGCCACAAGGTATTCGCCAGAATAATGGATATTTTTTATTGGTTATAAATGCGTATACATTAATTCTTTACCATTGTTATTGTTTTTAAGCGATAGAGGTAAGGTTTAACTTATTTTACAGTAGTCATTCACCTTGGATGTTATGAAGGAAGTTAGATTACCTCCCTTACATTATAGTACCACATATATAGGAATGTCTAAATACATATATAGGAATGTCTAAATATATATATATATATATATATATATATATATATATATATATATAGACACAGTTGTAGAAAAGAAATATTCATACACATTAAAAATAACATTTTAAAAAATATTTCAGAACATTAACTGAACAATTTTTTTATAAATTTATTGCATAAGATTGCATACTACTAATATATACAAATAAACTTAAATTATATTTAATTGTACAGAAGCTGATGCAATTTGCTAGTAACACGAGAAGGTTCCAATCATGGCAATAGGCAAAGAATTGATTACTTTACAAAGAGAACTGGTTGTTAAACTCTGGAAAATGGAAAAAGTTACAGAAAGATCTCTAGTAACCTGAATATTCCTTTCGATATGATTAGTTCATACATTACAAGGTTTAAAACACCTAAGACAGTTAAAAAAACAACAAAAAAACAGGTGTTCGAAGGAAGATTTCTCAGAGATTATTGAAAAAATTAGGACGTCAGATTCAACAAAATCTAATGGTTAGCCGTGAAGAAATGTAAGATGATTTGTGTTTATCAGGAATTAGTGTAACCAAGCAGACACTAAGTAATGAAATTTACCGGAACAGTCTAAAGTCAGAAAGATGGAGGAAAACTCCACTTTTATTAAAACGACATAGAAATGCGAGGTTGAAATTCTTTATAAAACACAAGGAAAGTTCGTATTGGGAAAGAGTTTTATGGACAGATGACACTATTGAGTTGTTTGGTTAAAATTATCGGAATCATGTGTGAAGGAAAGATGGCGAGGTCTACTTACCAAAGAACACCATACGAACTGTCAAATTTGGTGGTTCTAGTATCATGATTTTGGGCTGTTTTTGTGCAAAAAGTGTTTTACCAACGATAGAGGGTAAAATGAATGCCTAGAAATATTTTTAAATCTTGGTAGAAAATTTAGTGCCTTCTGTTGAGAGTCTTTATCTACCTCCCGATTCGATTTTCCAACAAGATAATGATTCCAAGCATACAACAAAATCTACGAAGAAGTTCCTTACCAAAAACAATGTTGATATCTTGCAATGACAAAGTCAGTCCCCGCATTTGAATCCAATCGAAAACTTGTGGCGATATTTGAAAATTCAAATCCGAAAAAGAGTACCAACAAATATTAAAAATCTGATGACAATAGGCCAGGCAGAATGGAACAAAATACCTACTAACGCTTGCAAATCATTATGGACTACAGGAAAAGATTGGTCGCTTATATTTATTTACCTCCCACAAGGTAAGATGTGACACAAGGTCGGGAAAGTGGGATTAGATAAGCCAGCGCCCGAGAGGTGAGCACTCTGGCCATTTAAAAATTGCCTGGGCAGCCCCGTCGGCATTCCCGGTAGGGCGTCTCAGACAGTAAGCAATAAACTTACTCCTCCCCAAAGAGGGGAGGCAAAACCTGGGAGGGTGCACCTCCTAGAACTGCACAGGACCAGACAACCCCCAACAGACCGGCGTAAATCCAGACCCAAAGGCCAGGACAATACCAGTTTATGGTCGCTATTCAAGTAAATAAAGACTATTCAACAAAGTATTAAATGAAAATAATACATTATTTTTGTATTGTACGATTACTTTTTTCACCCATTAAAATGAATAAATGGTATCAATTTCTGTACAATTAAATATAATTTATGTTTATTTACATATATTAATAGTATGCAATCTTATACAGTAAATGTATAAAAATTTTGTTTTGTTAATGTTATGAAATATTAAAAAAATGTTATTTTTAATGTGTATGAATATTCTCCCCCTCCCCTGAATGTACACATTTTCTGTGTTTAAATTTTTCATTTTTGAGTTTTAGCTGGACACACATACAGACATATGTTCAATTTTAGCATATTCCATTTCTCATATCAGCATCCACTTTTCTTCCCTGCTCAATTGGGTCTGTGGATATTCAATCAGTGTTTTTGTGACAAAGTCCATTATTGTTTAACCAAGGGCTTTCTCTACCTAACTTACATATAATATATATATATGGTACTAATACAGCTTTTGAACCAGACAAAACAGACTTTTTGTTCAGCATCTTCTGGCTGTTTACATAAACAGCCGGAAAATGCCTAAGCGCTTAGCCAATCTGAAGGCTCAAGAAGCAGGCGACAACTTTAGGTCTTCTGAGAAGGAGAGTTTCCTCTTGACAATACTCAACAGGAACACCGAAACCCTCCTTCCCACGTCTGTGCTAACTTCAAAAGAAAATCTTCAAAATTTTCGAAATGACTAAAAGAAAATTATTGCAAAAAAAAAAAAAAATGGCTTGTACAGCTTTTGAACCAGACAAAAACCGAACTGTTTTTTTTTTAACCCTAAACAAACCCGGTTCAAAAGCTGTACAAGTACCCCCCCCCCCAAGAAAAAATCTTTAAAAATCGTTGTTTCATTGATTATGTTCTTTACAGTCTTTAGTTTATTCTATAAAAAACACAATTTATCGAGAAAAAAAAATGTTAACTTTCCAGTGTAAAAAATAATAAATATTTCATTAATTATCTTCATCAAAAAATAAATAAATTGTCATAAAAATAAACATATGGTGAATGTTTTTCTTTCATTATATTTGAAGATTTCGTTTTAATTCGGCTTTTTACATATTTCTGTGTCGGCAAAAGTAGATTTATCTGGTTCAAAAGCTGTATCAGTACTAATATATATATATATATATATATATATATATATATATATATATATATAACATAAAATATAATAACACGAAATCACATAATTGTCGATGCAATAATTTATTTTAACGGTGCGGTTTTTTTCAAACATCACTCAGACAATTACATTTTTGAGACAGAAATAAATTATTGCATCGACAATTATGTGATTTCGTGTTATTATATTTTGTTATTCTTGCTCTGTTTACTACATTGAGCTCTCATACCCAGATTTCCTCCTGGAATTATTCCATTATAACACAAATATATATATATATATATATATATTTATTTATTCTGGTACAGAAAAATTAGTACAACATTCGTACCGTCGGTTTCAAGCACGGAAGGTCTTACCCATCCGGCTCTCTTCAGCCGGATGGGTAAGACCTTCCGTGCTTGAAACCGACGGTACGAATGTTGTACTAATTTTTCTGTACCAGAATAAATAAATATTATGCTCTTAATTTTTAACTTTGATTCTTAATTAATCGAGCACTCTGCTGGGATTTTTCCTACCATTCTACAAAGAATTTTATATATATATATATATATATATATTATAGTTCAGAGATAAAAAA
>OY744537.1:62079981-62181030 GCA_963556195.1 Sepiola atlantica | reverse complement strand
ATACGTTTATACATTTTCTATTGAATTTCTTAGATAGTTTTAGATTTGCTCGATCAATCTACTTTGATCAAGTAAAAACATCAGGATATTTAATTATCTAAATATTTTATTTTGATCACCACATTGTTTAATCATTCTTATTACTAAAGCAGCAACTGGGAGTATAAAATCTATTAATCTTAAAGTAACGCGAGCTATTCTCAGAAATTCAGACATAATGCTCCCATAAGAAATATACACAGGGCAGGTACTATTTTTATGAGCCATGTAAACGATATGAAAGGGAAGGAATTTCTTTTATTAAACATTTTATAGATAAATATTTCATCCTCAATTTTTATATCTAAATCAAGAAATTTAGCTTGTGTTCCTATGTGTTCACAATTTAATTCTCACTCCTTTGGATATATCAAATGTTTTGTATTTTCAACCTCCTTGTTATCATTAATACATACAAGGTCGTCAATAAATCGCATGCAACTATGATAACCATGTTCTCTCGATATATCATCTTTTATTAATGATGACATATATATGTATTCGATTCTATGTAAGTAGAGATTAGCCCCAAAAGGTGCAGGATCAAAACCTATTGGAATGTCTATAGTTTGGAGTAGTACTTTATTTCCTATTTGGAAATAACTCTCTTTAATAAGGTGACTTATAAGTATTGTCAGACCAGTTTTGTAAACACTAGTCTTACCATTTTTACTTTTACACCAAAAAGCTTTAGATTTTGAAAAGTCTATATATTTACCTTTCCCTCCTGCAAACGTTTAATCTATAGTATTATCTAATTCTTTAATTAGTGCCTTATGTGGTACTTTTGTATATAAACTACTGAAATCATCTGTTGAGATTGAGTTAGTCTTTTTACGAGAATTCATACGATCTAATTTTTCTTGCTCTTTGGGTGGTAAATAATTCAGATCTAGTAAAAGATCTGAATTATTTACCACCCAATATATATATATATATATATTTTTTTTTTTTTTTTTGATTTTATTCCATTAGTTGCGACTAATGGAATAAAATCAAAAAAATATATTTTGCTCTGAATTTTCATTGAGCACTCTTATAAACCCGGTTTCAACTTCCTTCGGATTCATACCCCCTGGATATTTGTAACAAGTTAATTATATATATATATATATATATATATATATATATATATATATATATATATATATATATATATATATATATATATATATAAGAGCAAGGAATTTGAATTAGCAGCTAGACCATCATCATATTCAGTTTAATGTATGTTTTACATGCTGGCATGCATTGAACAGCTTTTAGAAATTTACTTCTGCCATGTCTTTATTTATCTCTCTTTCTCTCAACTCAATTCTAATTACTTCATCCTATGTTTTCTTCAGCCTGCCCTTATGAACTGAACATGCTACCTAAACTGTTCTCTATCTACTAACCAAAGAACTCTCATCCATTCTTTTAATGTGACCATACCATTGAAGTCTTCTGTTCTGCACGCATCTCTCTATACTGTCCATATTTAATTTTCCTCTAAGGTTATCAGATCTAAGCCTGTCTTTAAGACTCACATTACACATCCCTTGTATCATTCTCATATCATTTCTCTTCATGCAACGCATGTCCTCAATTCTCACTGGCCAGGTTTCACTTCCATACACCATCACATTGCATACACATGCCTTATAGACTCTTGCCTTGGTCGACAGTGGTTATGCTCTGCTGTTTAGTAATGTCAGAACTTCTCGTAACTTACTCCATCCACTCCTAACATTTACAATCACACTAGCACCTGCTCCACCCTGTACTTCAAATGTATCACCAAGGTAACAAAACATCTGGCAAACCTCAATAGCTTCGCCATCTTCAGTCTTACACTTCTTGCACACAAACTGGTTATCGTCTCTCAATCTAACAATAATTCCACTGCACCTCTTGTGTACCCAATGCTTACAAGTACCACAAAAAAATTGAATTGCACCCGACTCCTTTTCCACAAATTAAGCATGGGAACTTTCCTCTTTTGGGAGCTTTCAAACACTAAAACCATTGATCATCACTTTGGTCTTGGTAACATTCACTCTCAAGCCTTTACTTTCCATAGCATTAACTTAAGTCTTTAACTTAATAAGTAGGTATTTCAGTGTAGACATTAAAATAAATCAAAGCCATTTGCAAAAGATAATAAAAAGACGTAAAAAGAAATAAAGGAGAAAAGTATAAATTAGTATAGAAAACAGAAAGGAAAAAAAGAAAAGAAAACGTTTCATGGAAATAGCGAAGGGGGGGGTGTCTGATTTCCCTTCCCTTATTTGTTGAGCAGTTTTGTACTTGCTAACCTTTCTGTGACGAGTTGGATATATATAATACATATTTTTCTTTATTATAAAATAGGAGGAGATCATAGTTGCATGAAAAGTTTTGTAGAAAAATTGATAGAAAAAAATCCCAGCCTTTTTAATACTGCAGTGTTTTTGTTTATGCACGGTACCATTTCAATATTGAGAAAGAAAGAAGAGAAAGCAAAGAAAAGAAAGAGACAGAAGAGAGAGACAGAAAAAAGGAAAAAAGAGAGAAAGAAAGAGAGAGAGACAGAGAGAGCAAGAGAAAGTAGAGAGAAAAAGAGGAGACAAAAGAGAGAGAGAGAAAAAAAGAGAAATTTTTTTTTTAATTTAAAAGCAAAGAATTCGTTCCTTCTAACAAAAGGTTTTCCAAAGGACCTGATTAAAAATGTTTCATTTTTTAAATACATTTTAAATTAATACTTACCTCACATAGTTCTTAAAGTATAAATTGCAAAACTATCAATGGTTTTAAAGGTAATGTTGAAATTCCAAATGTCAAAGAGTTGAGAAGAAAATAAAGTTTGGTTTGTCCGTTTTACGGCAACTCAATCCTTTTGGGGTTATTTGATGCTTAAAGTACAATACCTATTGTATACAATTCATTAATTGAACACAAGTTGCGATTTTATCCATAGCTGTTGAAAATTGCACTAAGAAATATATATATTTACTTGAAAATGGATGATGTCATAAGGGATGAATTTTAGTTGCCAATAGCAGTGTGACATCATATAAGAAGTGTAGAAATAGGACATTTGGTCAAAAGTAAATTAATGACAAAGTCAATTCTAACATAATTTATCAACTTTATTTCACATCTTATTCAAGAAGCAAAAGAAAGGGGTTTAAGAAAGTCGTTATTAAATGTTCATGTTAAAAGTCCAAAAGTCAAGACGCGGAAAATCCTATTATAACCGTACTTACAAAGGTTGAGTGAGTTCGTAAGCTTTGTATTGTTTGAAAGTAAGTAAATCCATAACTGACAAGTTGTCATTATATTTAGGAGTGAGTCCATGTGCAGAGATGTCACCATCTTTAGAAGTTATGTCCACGTACCAATGATGTCAGTAGCCAGAGGCTATGGTGGCGTTCGTTTGCATGCCAAGAAGAAGTGTGGTAGTATTCTGAGTGATAAGGATTTGTTCAGTAAGTTGGCCTTCTTGTTGGCTCTCTGACTGGAAAACATGTATGCAGTTGTTTATATAGGTTTTATGAACGGGTGTTCGGCTCCCAGAGAGATTGTTTCTGATTGGCTAAAGTATAAGAGATTAAATATTTTGATCCAATCAGTACTAAGCATTTAAGTCAAGCAAATATCGAATGATTTAGAGGTCACTTTTCTGTAGTTGTTGGTATTATTGCTACTACTCCTGGGACAAGGATCCCACAATATCCTTCTCTGGATAGATTTTAGCCTGAAAATCAAAAAAGATTTACTGAATAAAAAAGAAAAGGTTATGCATTATTTTTTTGTTTTAGATATATACATCAGTGATATTTTTTGGCTTTAATTCGAATTTGTGTTTCGTTGTCTGAAAAAAAAGTGAAATGGAGTGAAGTTACTGCATTAAAAATTCAAATTTTATGCATAGTATGCTGGCAGACCACATCTTTAAATTTGAATTGTTTGTATTTTTCTTCTCGTTGTGTGACAGAATTTGAGTTGTTCGTCTAGTTGATGAGTTTTTGTAACTGGTCCTCTTGTTGACAATATGTTGTAAATTAGAATCGTCTTCAGTAAAGATTTTTAGTAAGCTAGTTGGTAAAGATTTGAAGGGTTAGCTCAAGCATCACAAGTATTTTCTGCGTATGTGTTCAGTAATGGCGTCATGTTGACAAGTTTTCTTTTCGAGCGCATACTTCGTAACAGCGAAGGTAACAGCTTTTTTTGTTAAGAAGGTAAAACTTATAGCAGAAAATGTAATCGGGTTAATATGTCCTCTTCTCGTCGAAAATTCAGTCGAAGAGTAATTTTGTGACATGAGAATATGTCTGTATCCTTATTAAACTGGTGAGATTTTTATACAATGTTTCGATCGATGACTTAGCTGGTAACAAATCCAGGGCATTTTGTACTGAGATGAATATCAGTGTGTGGTTTAGTCATGGACGATTTTTTTTGTGACTGGTAATCCTGGAAAAGTGAAATCGATATACGCTAAATCTGATTTTCTAACAATAATTCAGGCAAAACTGAGATTTAACGATCCTGAAAGGTTTTTATGGGACAATAGCGAGTGAAATGTTAGGAAGAATAAAGATGATCAATAAAGTTGTGAAAAGGTTGCATGTTCCAGGGGTCACCAATGTAGAAATAAGGCATTTGGTTAAAAGTTAATGACAAAATCTATTCTAATATAATTTATTAATTTTATTACACATCTTATTCAAAAAGCAAAAGAAAGGGGTCTAAAAAAGGGATTATTAAATGTTCATGTATCTTGATGAAGAAACTGTTATGTTAAAAGTCCAAAAGTAAAATGGTATTATGAGTCCATAAGTCTGGATGAGGAAAATGTTATGACCGTACGTACACAGGTTAGAGTGTTGAGTGAAGTTTGTAAATGTGAAAGCAAGTAAATCCATGATTGACAAGGTGTCATTATATTTAGGAGTGAGTCCATGTGCAGTTATGTCGTCATCTTTAGAAGTTAAGTCCATATGCCAATGATGCCAGTAGCCAGAGGCTATGGCTGTGTTTGTTTGCGCACCAAGAAGGTAGTGTTCTGAGTGATAAAGATTTGTTCAGTAAGTTGGCCTTCTCGCTGGCTCTCTGACTGAAAAGTGTGTATGCAGTTGTTTATATGTTTTATGAACAGGTACTCGTCGGCTAATAGAAAGATTGTTTCTGATTGGCTAAAGTCCGATATAGAAAATCAATTGAGATTGAGTAATTTGACCTAATCAGTACCAAACATTTAAGTCAAGCAAACATCGAATGATTTAGAGATTGTTGTTGTTGCTACTAATGATGGGGCAGGGGCCTCACAGATGAATGATAGTTAGCAAAAGCTGTGAACGTGTATATAATTTGAAAGCCCTTTCTCTCCCTAAAGTCCAACCTTTCCTCGGCTAACAGGGCATTGCTTAAAATCTAAAAGAAGTCAACATCACAATCTGTCGTCCGCTGATCATCTCTGCCTCTGCGTGTGGGAAGCAAGAACGTGTCTGGCACAGAACCGCAAATTCATGGTAGCAATGTTGCTTCTGCACATGTGCAAGCATCATTCCTTTGTGTGTACTAGGTTAAACCTTTCCCGACTTTGTATGCAATTGCTAGACTTTGCTGCTCTGGGTGTCGGGGGTTAAAAAGCTGCAATATTGTAGGTATAACAAATCGTTACAGCCAATGAGGGGGACTTCATGCAGACCAGACAATCCTGAGGCATGCTTCGTTGGCAGAAGTATAATTATGTGCACCTGTATGCATGCATACACTGCACTCGCCGCAATCTTCCTACACATGCCGGTCAAAAGCTGTCGTCTGACTCAGTCAGTGCTGCAACAAAGAATTCTCATCCCAAGTAGAATCACAACTCCAGGTTATAAACAAGTTAGATTTATTTGTTGGAGGTTACAAATTAAACTCTTGTTCCCCAGGTTGAATGGCAGACTTGCAAAATAAGATCTCTTAATCCAGCCACACAAAATCTAAGTCCCACCAATACAGTCCTTTAGCTAAGAGCCCCAAATGAGCTCATCTTGCCTTGAGAGACACCCAGCTCTAACTGATTGCTATCTTTCTGAAAAACAAACTTCCTTTCATGCCCAAAGAGCCAGGTCTCCCCCTCCCATCTCTTGGGGTCCTTTATCCCTGCCCGGAAATCTTGGATTCCAGTCTCTCACTGGCCACCATTCGACCACCCAAATGCTGACTGCTGGAGATATCCATTAGAAATAACTACCAGACAGTCTACTTAAGGGGTCTTATCATAGAGACAATCTAAGAACATTACTTTCTGGTCTCAGCATGATTTTGTTTTTCAGAGACACTTATTTCATTTCAAAGAGAAATAAGATTCTGGGTGGCCCAATATAAAACCAAAGACATTTTCAAATTCCTCTGTACCCTCCCTTCCTTTTTCTTTTGACCGAGCATCTAACACCTGCAACGTCTGCCATTCGCATGCACCACTAAAACATGCAGCCTACTGCAGGTTTATAATTCACTCAACAACCACAACAACAAAGCAATAGCAGCAGCTGTAACAGCTGGCTGGTGCTGTTTTATCAACCAATATGAAAGGTAAGAAATTATATATCTAATAATATATTTAACAAATACTGACCCAACGGATCACGGGTGGTCTAGTAAGATCTTATAAAGACTGAGATTTAAACTTGCCATTGCTATAAATTGATTCATTCATAGTTGCTCCCATCTGGGTTATATAGTCAAAATGTTTTTTAACTTGAAGGAAAAATATATAGTAGGGAATGATCTCTTCTCTTCCCTACAGCCCCTTTCTCACAGAAGAGACATTGCTAGTCTCTCTCTACTCTATCATTAGTTCCATAGAAGGTACTTGACTGAGTTCCAATTTATGGTTCTTCCCTGTAAGAACTCTTCTCTATACCACCACTTCAAAGAACTTTTCTTTCTTTAATTGTTTTATTTTTTAGTTTAAAACTTAATTTTCCATTGCTAGTACTAATGATAAAATGATAAATATTTGTTATTTTTAAACTACGAGTAAAACTAAAAGCTAATAACGACTTTAGGTAAAAATGGAACCGAAAGAACTGGAACACGTAAAATGGCACGAATGGATAAATATGAAAAAATGGCACAAGTGAAACATTTTAGTGTTGGGACGATTAATCGGAATCGGAAAAATTTCTGCCTAATTGTCGATTCCAAAAACGATTCTTTTAATTGTTTTATTTTTTAGTTTAAAATTTGATTTTCCATTGCTAGTACTAATGATAAAATTTCGAGATGGACTAGCAACGAGGCGAACTCGTTGCGAGTCCATCTCGAAAAGGATCGAATATGTCTGATAAGTAAAATTGATATTTTGTTGGCTATATTGTTTTCTAAATTTCTCTGTATTTTTTAAACTATATTTAGATATCATTATTGTCATTCTTTGTAAAATAATACGTACAATATAAAAAAAACGTGTTTGTTTTTGTTTACGATTTTGTTTTACAAACTTAATTAAGTTTGTAAAACAAAATCGTAAACAAAAACAAATACGTTTTTTTATGTTTAGTAATCTAAAAGAATTGTATTTCTTTTCAAACAATTTTTTTTTTAATTTATACATTATAATCTTGTTTCTCCTCCCTTTGAAAATGTTTGCTCATTTAACATGAGAATAAACATTAATTAATTATTAATTAATGAAGTTTTGTTTTTTTTAATCCAGAAAAAAGTTTACCAATGTTTGTATTTTTATAACTTATTGGTGGAATACCAAAAAACATATCTGTTTTTTACAGATTTTATCCCAGTGCAATATTATACTAAAAAAACTGACGTGAACAAACTGTTAGTTGATTTTTTAACATAATTTAGGTATATTTATTGGAATCGCAATTGGTAATTGTATCGGAATCGGTCATTTAGAATAGAATTAGTAATTGTATCAGAATCAGAAGAAATATTGGAATCGTCCTATCACTACAAGTGTGTGCGTATGTGTGAAGAGGGGTAGTTTGTTATTTATGTATAACTTGAAATAATTCCCCTGGAGTTGATATTTCTCAAACAATTTTTAACCAGCCTATAAAATGTTTATTTTATTTTCTATTTAATCTCCGAAAACGACACCTGCATTAGGTGGTCCCCTCTTCTGAGACACTGGTACGAATCTCATTTTTTACGTTGTGGTATTCTTTGTTTATTCCCAGCACCATCAACTCGGTCTATAATCGTATATTTATTTAATATTACAAACATGAGTGTAAAAAAAGCAGCATAATAAAAAAGGGCACAAAAAAAGAAGCATAATACAAAAGGGCACAAAAAAAGAAGCATAATACATAATATATTGTTGAAAATAGGTTCCAGTGTTAAATATATATAAACATTTTTACATTTTTTTTTACGGTTCAATTTTATAGTTAAAAAAGTAAAATAAAAAAATTAAATAATCAGCTCTACTTTGGTTGATAATACACAAACATTATTTATCTTGGAGATTTATAAACGCCGTCTCTCATTAATGTAGGTCTTTCATAAACTTGCTTTCGGGGGAAGATTTTAGAAACCCAACATCGACATGTACTTCAGCTAGTTCCAGGTCATTTTCAAATAAAAATAAGAACTGGGTTTGTTTTTTGGAGAGTATTTTTCAAGTTTAACTAACTTAAATGCATATCAGCGAAACTGAAATTAGCAACTGAATGTGAATTATTATCCTTTTTAGAAACATTTTTTTAATCCTGTTAAAAATAAATAAATAAACTATTTGTGTGACTAATCCATGAGCCGAACTAGCAAGACTGGCAATGAAACACCTGAATCTAGGGCTTTAAATAGTCACTGCTCACACTAATAATTAACTGTTGCTATAATCAGTTCGTTGTAGGGCTCAAGATTGTTACACCCTATAGTCAGCTGGTAATGTCTGACTCAGCTGGCTTCCAAGGTGTACTTTTTTTCTCCCTTACAGTTTTTTTGGATTTTTCTTTTCACCTCAGACAGACAAGTAAAAAAAATGCAGTTTTCATAGCATAGCTAAACGTATATTTTAGACTTTCTTTAAGAGCAGATGAATATAATTAAAACAAAGAAAAACAATTGGGTAAAAACACCCTTTGCTAACTAAAAAAAGACCTTTTTTGGGCGATAACATGTAAACAGCCTGAAAAAGTTGTCAGTAAAAAGAAATAAAACAAAAAAATAATTCTATTTTAGACTTTCGAGTCGGGGATCACTTTCACACATCAAGTTAACATAAAATGATCACCTACTTCCAAACCAGAAAGCGTTTTTAAGGACAGTCCTTAAAAACGCTAGTGGGTGATCATTACCGCCTGGTCACCTGGAAGTGGGTGATTATTTTATGTTAAATTTATATGTAAAAGTGATCTCACACTTTAAAAATTGTTGTTTTCTTTTTTTTCTTTTCTTTTTACTGCTTTCTTTATCAGGCTGTTTACACGTAATTGCCTAAAAAGAGTAAAATTTCATTTTCATTTTTAGGAGAATTAACATACGGTACAGGGCTCCAATAATACCAACACTCGATTTTTTTCTCAACGCCAAAAACTCGTTTTCATAAAACTATACAAAATTACAAAAAATAATCTAAACTTCACTGCTTTTCCAGATTAAAAAAAACTGAATTATTTGCCAACGAGGTCTAGAATTAAAAACTGGCCATTAATATCATTATGACTCTTAATATGAAAGGAAACGATATTACTTATTCAGAAGTTTTCATCATGTGCTCAAGATTAACTTTAATATGTGAACTCTATGAATTAAGATGAATTCTCACAATAAAAACAAAATGGTGTATGAAATATTCCCTATAAACAAGCATTTATGTCGGAAAATCAGATTTTGGTTTTTAGTTACGGAAGGGACTAATCTCTATACAAAGCAAAGTGTGTGTGTGTGTGTGTGTTTGTTTTTTTTTTTTGTTTTTTTTCAAGCATCAGTTGCTAATGATTGATCTCCAAGCAAACCCAATGGCATCTTCAGAATGGACATGTTCCTGTGGATATATTATTTAGACTGGTCTTAAATGTTAAAAAAAAAAATGTTGTTTTTTTTATTATAATTTAAGCAAATACCAGTTACTTTTTAGTTAGAGCGTATACAAAACCTACATTCTTAACTGGCACACCAAATACTTTGTTGGCTTTTAAGACCATGGATGAGAGTTGTCTGCTAATTCTACTCCTGTCACAGTATTCACTCTAGATGGGTCGAGCCGGCTTCCTTCAAAGGAGGAAGTTTCTAGGAAATATAAATTTTAAAGCAATCCCCAGTCGCATGTATATCCTGGTCAGGGGAAATGATTTTGACGAAGTAGGTTTTTGCAGATTTGTTTGCAGGAAAGGTGTCGCCGTCCTTCCACATATAGCATATAGTATTTCTAAATGGTCACCCATCTGATACTAACCAGGCTTAACGTCGCTTAACTTCAGTGATTTAATGAGAACTGCTGTGTCAATGTGATTATGCCGTATATTGTCTGCTAATTAGTGGAATTTTGACTGTTTCTTGAAGGATGCATGTGAGAATTGTCACAAAATCGGACAAAATTGGAATTTCTTTGGCCTTTCTTTCAGGGTGAGAGATAATAGCACATTTTACCACTGAATCACCGGAATAAATTATTTATTTAATTTTTTACTATCTTTACTTATATTCACCCTAAACAATACATATTACCATTGGGATGTAAGGGGTCACTGTGATAGGGACCAGATTTATAAAGGGCAACCTAGGTGGGGAGTTGGGCAGCAAGATGTTTGTTTACATTACTTTTAAATTTATGCATGTTTATACGGTCGGGGAAACGGGGAGCAGGAAGGGAATTCAATATGCAAGTGGTCCGAGGAAAAAAGCTATTAGAGTAGAAATTTTTCCGGCATCTAGATACCTCTACAGTGAAGGGATGTAATTTTGCTACTAGTCGTGTGGGTCGGAGGTATTTTTGTCGAGAGCGTACAAGTGCAGTAAGTTCATCGGAGCACATTCCGTAAAAGTACTTGTAAAACAAGCGCAGGGAAGCAACATTGTAACAATGTGACAGGGACTTGAGCTTGGCAGACAATGCCGGACCTATTAGATTAGAGACTCTTTTTCTGCACCCTGTCCAAGAGGGAGAGGTATACCAAGACAGATGTGGAAACAATACTCCATGCATGGGCGAATGGTGGCTTTATAGAGATATAGGATACTGGCAGGTGTGAGAAGTTTTCTAGCCTGTAGAGAGAGCCTACTTTCTTTGCAACAGATTTGGTAGTATCTTCTATGTATTTATTCCAATTCATGTTGCCTGAGAATGTTAGACTGAGGAGTTTGAACGTTGGACTCTCAAGTAAGGTGATATCGGCCATGACAATCGGTGATTTGAAAGGTTTCTTTTGTTAAAGAAAAGGAGCTTTGTCTTGGCAGCATTGAATGCGACCATCCATTTTTGTCTCCATTCTACTACAGACTGGAGGTCGTTTTCTAAGGATTCAGCCATTGTCTTAGTTGTTTACTGATATTTTATTGTCTTAGGTATTTCCCGTGCAAAGCTGAGTATCTCCACTAGTAACCCATAATCTTGGACGTTTCTTTAACTCCCCTGAACATTAGTTTAGACCAGGGATTCGCAACGTTGGTCCACATGGACCCCCAGGAGTCCACAGAAACTACAAGAGGGCTCACAAAAATAGTTTCTATTTATTTTTTTTTTTGTTTTTCTTTACTAGATGCATGTGTGTGTGTTTATTGAAATTTTAAAGATTTGGATTTGGATTTTCTGTTATGAATATAACAAAATTAGTTCATTGTTAGGTTTTACTGACCTAGAAACAAATATTTGATTTTAAAAAATGATATATGCATATATGGGGTTCACAGGTGATAAAATAGCTCTCAGGGGGGTCCAGAAGCAAAATAAGGTTGGGAACCCCTGGTCTAAACTAACAATAATACTAAACCAGCAGTGACAATGATATAGAACTATACTCTCAACATCCTATGCTTTTTTTGCCTGTTTTCCTCTTCATTCCTCCTTTAATACATTTTGTTTATTTCTCTATCAGGCACTTTTACGAACGTCTGACTTACGAATGTCACTTATTCAAAGCATTCGGCTGAAATAAATCTTAGTTGCATTAAATATACAAATATGTGTAACCGAATATAAATAACAATTACCTACTATTAGATAACAATGCTGTGTGAGCACAGGACAAAGATCAAAGGCAGGGTGTTTTATGGAAACCGTGAAAGTACCCAGAACTGGTGTAAATCGTGATTGTTTCATCAGCTCCCAAGAGGCCCTCATTAAAAAAAAAAATTAATCACTGCAATGTTATATTTAAAAATTAAAGTTGGTTAATTCTTATTTTCTGTGATTAAAAAAGTAATACATTGTTTGAATTACAACAAGCTGTGTTTACTCGGCGTTGCCGAGATGGAGACATAATGCTGTGCCAGTGGTGTGCAGAGGTCTGGTGATGCCTGGGGTCAACTCCTTGATTGTTTGTCCCTAAGACTCAAGTATAAGTCCTAGTACTGAGAAATATTATGATAAAGGAAGATAGTTTGAATATGATTGGATACCCCTCTAATTTGGATACCCCTCTAATTTGGATGCCCGGAGCCACTGCCCCCCCCCCCCTCCTCCTTGCAGACCACTGATGCCAGGTAGAGGGCTTAGAGAAAAATAATTTAAAATATATTAAAAGTCAGTTCCTATTTCAGGATACACAGCACTTCCACTTCTTAACCTTGTTACCATCTGCCAGAATGTGGACCAGAGGTTGGATTTTTGAGGGCATAAACATAGTGTCGGTATAAGGAATTAAGCAGACTAAACTCATTTCTTGGTGGTGCAATTGAAACCATCAATTAAGTTTAATTAAATTACTTATCGTTTGGTTATTATATTGAATAAAATTGTTAAAAAATTGTAACGTGTAGCAGTTGCATGAGAGATCTACTTTGTTTATATGTACACACAATATCTTGTGTGATGTCAAGTTGTAGTTCAGTCGGCATATTGATACACAGGTGATTAGTATATCACTGACATGCGCACTGGAAGCCTACTGATTTCCGCCCAGCTATTTTCCCGGGCAAATACAAACCAGTTCGAGTCCAGACTTCAACGTAGACAGACTGGCATTCTCTCTCTCCCTCGTCATCATCATGGTTATGAGGGGCGAGGATAAACTCAAGACCAACTGGAATTATATTACCTTTATGCCTACCGACCTCGTAACTCAACTCACATCTTTACGTTCCTGTATTCTTGTTCCAATTAAATAAATATATTCTTGTAGAGGTGTTTTTCTTCGAACTCTGCTGACTCTTTTCTTATTCAAGTCAGATACGTACAGACACAGCCAACTCAGTAAAATGGCTATCTCCTGTCTCGACACTCTTATCAGACACCAATACTCTACAATAAATGCTTAGAAAACAAAAATAACTTTAAGAAACTATGTTTAAACAAAACATGAAGTTCCACAGACAGATTATATCTAGTCTGACAATTTTATTATATAGAAGAAAAAGTAGTTTCCTAGCAAGGCACCATATCAGATTGGGGGGGGGGGGATCAGCGCCTAGTATCTTCACTGGCTGTATCTAACAGTCTAACAGTTTTTATATAGAGATACGGGTGCAACACGGATTTTCCAACAACTCATAGCCCACCACATTTTTTAATCCGGATAAAATTACTGCCAAGAGACAATGTTTAGCATGTCATCAATTTGGTTATTTACATTGTACCTGCTGGTGGTAGTCTCCCTTTATTTTGAGATTATATCTTATTTTGCTTATGACTTCACGAGGAAATTCGAGTCGCAGCCAGAGTGTTACATGTAAACACAGGTCTATTTCCATCAAAGAAAAAGTTAAATGCTTGTTTAAGTTTCTAGCAATCCCTAGTGATTTAAAGACATGGTAGGTGTATAATTAATGGGTTAGGGGTGTGTCGACAAGTCTCTGGAACCAAGGATGCTGGAAAATCGGTATTTCATTTGTATTATCAAAAATAAATGCACCAAATGTGCAATATAGGAAGGAGGAAGGAGATATGATTGGGGTGGGAGGTGTAGAAATACATTGAAAACTAATGAGATTATTCAAAAATTACTCATTTATGGTAAAAAGAATATTTCAAAATTAGGTTCGATACATGTTTCAAGCCACACTTCTTTACACATTATGGTTTAGGTAGCACACATGGAATAATATCCCAGGATCAGTAGTCAATATCCAGACACTAAAAGTCCTTAAGTGCATACATCAAATATTAATGAAGGTACATCTACTAGTATCTATTAGTTAGTAGCTATTGTTGAGATACACGTTGGAAAACAGGAAATGTTTCAGACAAGGGGTCTGGAAGGGGCCAAAGGATTGACCCTGCTGTATCGTGAGAAAAGAAAGTCAATGATATTTAGCCGGATATGATGTTAGACATGATGGTAAGAGATAGTAGTGATGGTTTAGAAGAAGCAACAGAACTAAGAAGATACCTTTTGAAGATGGTTTAACAAAACAGTAAATAATTAAGCAATGTTCTTACACTATAAATAACCCCCTCTCTTTTGCCCCCACCTCCTTTGACATTTCAGCTCAGAGTCGAACATCTGGGAATAAATCCTTTATTCTTTTAAGAATGTGTTCTTCTAAGAACGTGTTTTATTTTTATTAATTTAATAATTATATTAAGAAAGTAATTTAGATGACTTTTGATTGCAGCCAATCGAATTAGCCTCAGTCCTTGGAGGATGCATGCAAGCAGTCAGCAATGAAGGTATGATTTTAATTTGATTAAAATATTAATGATTAAATGACTTGAAAGAACTAAGTGATTCATAGGGTAATCTCGATGCTTATGTAACACAGATTTGACCAATGTTAAGCTGGCAGAAAGTCTCTATCATTAACATTTTAGGCAGAGGTATGATAAAACAATTTTTAAATTAGCAGCCAAACATAATCTGTGATTGTGTTAACTTCATGAAGAACAAAAAAAGAAAAGCTGGGTACTCTGTTAAAGGAACACTATACTCACTATTGGAACTCTTTTACACAAGCTACTCTCCCAACTGACACTATACCAAACGACTAATAACACAGCAACAAGCAGCAGACCGATACAGGATACTTTCCGTGACGATACCGTAATGTTCACAGCAGTTTGACTGCCAAACATGTTCTGACGACTTCTGCAGTGCTCACTTTTTATAGCTCACAAAGCACGCTAGACACACATGGTCATCACGCATAAATGTTCTAGTTTCAACATGTTCTTGCTTTCTCTCAAACCGATACCTAGCATGCCAGACAAAGACGAACTCTCTTCTGTTGAGAACACAGTAAGTTCTCTTGACCCTCTCCACTGCCAGACTTCAGTTCTAGTTCATCATTTCAATCACACTTCATTTGCTAAGGCAACTGAAAAAAAAAATGGTCGGATCATTCTACCGTTCCAGAAAGTTCCTGACTCCATGCAATCCTCTACCTATATAAGAGCCAGATGCATCCTAAGGTGGAGTACTGCTGTCACATCTGTGGAGGTGCCGCTCAGTGCACTCTTTTGCTGTTTAGACAGAGTTCAAAATCGACTCTGAAATCTAGTGGGGGATGATATCTTCTGCTCCTTACAGCCCCTTTCTCACAGAAGAGACATTGCTAGTCTCTCTCTACTCTATCGTTATTTCCATGGAAGGTGCTCGACTGAGCTCCAATCTCTGGCTCCTCCTTGTAAGACATTTACAACAAGAACACGTTTTTCTACCACAACGAAAAAAGATTTTCCTTTCTTCTTCTGTGTGCATAGCGTCAGGCAGAATGTCGACAAGCAGAGCTTCTTCACAAGGCCTTCCCATCTGTGGAATATATTACCACAGAACTGCTTCCCTGCGGATAACAACATGGTCGTCTTCAAATCCAATGTCAACAGATTCTTGTTATCAATCGTCCCCACAAGTATTCGAACTTGGTTCATCCCAGTAATAATTCTCAATCCTCTCATAAGTTCTTTGTCTTTCAACTGACAATCATTCTCAATCCCCTCATAAGTTCTTTGTCTTTCAACTGACAATCATTCTCAATCCCCTCATAAGTTCTTTGTCTTTCAAATGACAATCATTCTCAATCCTCTCATAAGTTCTTTGTCTTTCAAATGACAATCATTCTCACTCAATCCTCTCATAAGTTCTTTGTCTTTCAAATGATAATCATTCTCAATCCTCTCATAAGGTTCTTCATCTTTCAACTGACAACCATTCCATCTCATTAACCCTTATCCGTGAGTGGCTTTTGGCCTTAATAAGTGGTGATCCATTAGTAATAAAAACAACAACAAAAACTAAAATTCACTATCTGTCTCGGTTAAAACCCTGTTGACTAAACATAAAAGAAGGAATGTAATCAAATGGAATCAGATAAACAATAAAGTATTGGAAAGAAACCCAAAGTCAAAAAATGAAAACGTAGACATAAGAATAAAGAGTGCTTATTTACAATCACCCCACCATTGAAACATTTTTAATTGCTGATATAAGAGTATTGGTTTTTATTTAAAACAGAATGTATTTACATTAAACAACAATACACACAAAAACTGCACACATGTCACTTCCTATACATAGAGAATATATATACTATTAAAACGTCATGGTGTTTCTGGAGTTTGCTTGTTCGTACGCACTTAGAAACGTGTGATTGTTGATAAAAAGGAATAGGCAGAGTGCACATTACTAAGGCAGTAGTTTTTATATATACCCAAGTTCGAATCTTATGTAAGTCTAAAGGATTTTTTAAAAGTGGATACATGTTTTATAAATTTAAAGAAATTAAGATAGCATAATAATATAAAAAAAACATTACATAAATATTTTTTAAGTCACTTTCTTTTTAATAATCCACAAAAATAGTAGACATAAAGGGTATTCAGCATTAGTTCAAAGCAAATTATTTTTGATTAAAAACATAATTTCTCATGTTTTTGCCAATAAAAACAATACATAAATACATTCATCATAGTTACTTACTCTCTCATGCAAATACTAAGTAGCTTTTATTTTCCACAAAATTTCATAAATATTTTTCTTCATACTAGCTATAAAGCGGCAGAATCTAGATAAAGATGAAAATAAACATACCCACTACTGTACCAACACCACTTAGAGAGCTGATATAAACTAGTAATAAAAAGCTAACTTAGCTGTTCTGTCGGAACAGCAGGGAAATATGCTCAGAGATCTTGTCTCAAAGACATATCACAGATCAAGCCTGGACTGATGAGTGAGATGACCGTAATGTTATCACATTAGTGGTCTGGCCAAACAATGGTCCATCGTGTTGTGCCTTTTATAATTGGTAACCGTGTTGCTGGATCAAGCAATGGTTAAATAAACCAATGAGAGATTTCCTCCTCGTCACATGATCTATCTCTCCACGCATAGGAAAAGACAGGCCCAACACGGATATTCAATATTATTTTTGGTATCTTCATTGTTGTTTTAACTTTTAATCTGGATAATTACATGCAAATTCGGGATAAAAATTAAAGCTTAAAAACTGAAATAGAATGTTATCAATATAGTAAAACATTTGGTGTTTCTTTACAATCACCCGCCATGAAAAAAGCTTATCCTTTAAATCAGTGGTTTCGTGCAAAATGTTTGATGGTCCACAGAAAAATTGTGACATTTCTATTTTTATGAAGCTTCAGCTATTTTAAGCTATTTTAATAGTATTCAATTGATGGTATATATGTTTAAGACCTTATGTAATCTTAAAATAAACATGAATATACAAGTACACATTCAATTTTGTTTTCATTTTACTTCAGTGGAAGTTCTTAGAAATCAAGGGGCCCCTTCCTTGGGCTAAAACTTGATCTATATATTTGATACATAGATATTCAAGTGTTCCATTGAAATTCTTCTAAACTTCTCAAACGTTGAGTTAGTAAAGAAGTGAAGAACATTAATTTTCCTCTCCTCAATTGACCAGTTAACTTTGTTATAATATAGTTTTCTTGTGGTCTCTTGATCTTACCAGATTCCAGGACAAGAATTCATCTTGTCTGGTGGAGTATCCAGCTTAGTGTTGTTACTAGAGGCAACATTACTTGGAGAAGGTGTGCCATTCCTCGTATAAGCCAGTGTGGTGTAGCCATACTGAGGGGATCTTATTTGGGCTTCGAATACTATGTTATTTTGAATATTTGGTCAGGGTTTACTTGTAGGGTGAAGTATCCTCATGCCAGGTGTCCTGACAAACCGCTGTACAAAGAGACCTTAGACACTCGAGGACAGTGTCTAGTAGGCATTCAAATTCTGTTTCCTTTTTTTTTTTCAATTTTCTTTAGCTTTTTGTTTTTGCTGGAGATGAGGCATCCTACTGGATACCAGACATTCATCCGCTATTTCAGAGACTCCAACCGATAGATCTTTTTAAGATGCTAACTGTTCCTTAAAGCGCAATTGTTTGTATCTCTCTTACACTTGGTTCAACAGGTATATTCGCTAGATAGTTTTTTTTAAATTCTTTTTCATGCACCCAGTTGCTCTCAACCATAGTATAACCTAACATGACTTGCAAAATCATGTTCAATACTTGTTATTGACTAGTTTCTTACCATTACTGTTAACAACTAGTTAGTGGATAGTTCACTAGTATCATTTTCTACAAACATGGCATAGCAACAGAGAAAGAGATTATGATGACATTGAAAATGTTGCCACAGCTATCAACTTCCAGCTAGAGCACTGTAAAACATTAGGACCATGAAATCGGAAGCAAGCCCAAAATCAGGAGAACCAAGCACAAGTAGTTGAAGCGATTGCCGAATGGTATGAAATTAATTTTGATTATATTTTGAATAAATTAAATAATTTATTTAATTTAGAAATCCATTAATACGATTTAATGTCTATTTTTCTAATCATTTTTTTTAAAAAAATGCTGATAAAAATGTGTTAGACTTTATTAAACTTCAAGCGTTCAGTTTGTTTTATTTAAATAATTACATTAAATGGGTGCATTTCATATTAATAAAATAGAAGGTTTTTAATTATTATTATATAAATTTCTTTGCCATTTTTTTTCTAAATTTATATTAGCGGTTGGACACATTTAAAATTATACATTTAGTGGTCCATGAAGTTCAAAAAGTTGGCGACCGCTGTTTCAAATTGTACAACTTTTTATATGGGTCTGTAGCAAAATAGAGATATGATACGAATTAATGTAAAAAGTTACGAGCTGATATAAGCTACCCTCTTCCTTTTTCCATTCGTTTAGCTTTCTCTTTTCTTTTCATTTCTTCCTTTTTCTATCGAGTGGAAATGGGAGACAATCAAAGCAATAGCTACATGCTACGTCCACTCTCGAAATAGAAAACAAACATCATTTCACATAAAGGTGTTAACTCGACATTTTTCAACCAATGAAAATGATTCCCGCTCATTCGAAACGATTTACTTCATGAGCCTGTGCGAAATAGCAATTTCTAATAAAAAAACAACAACTTGACAACTAAAAACCAGGAGAGTCCAACAGAGCCAGAAACAAGACAGTCAACGAACACAACATTATGCTCAGCTCCTCGGCCCTTCGAAGCCCGAGGAAGTGAATGACTACTCACACACACAGAAGTTCATACATATTCACACACTGACAAAGGCCGCATATTCACACTATCTCCTGAACTTACACACGCTACAGGTACTCCAACAGTCATAAGCTCTTAAAATACCAATGCATTTCGAGACATAGGTTTGATCAATTCATTTATAATATGCTTTTTAAAGGCATAAATGGCAACAGTGTCATGGGTCATGTAATTGCTTCTACAAGCATATGTTTTGTGTTTTACTGAATTAGTTGCAGGATCAAGATAATACAATTTATTTTCCCTTTTTTTTTGATCGTCATATTACCACTGAAGTGTAAGGGGCTACTGAGATAGGGGCTAGATATATATTGTAACCTGGGTGGAGAGTTAGGCAGAAAGATGTTTGTTCACATTATACTTAAATTTCTGCATATTGGTACAGTCGGGGAAACAGGGAACTGGAAGGGAATTCCAAAGGCAAGTGGTTCAGGGAAAGAAGCTTTCAGAGTAGAAAATCTTCCAGCATTCTAGCGACCTCCACAGTGAATGCAGGTAGCTTTTGGTAGGTAGCAGGTAGCTTCAGGTCGATCGAAGGTATTTTCTGTTGAGAGGGTACAAGTGCAATAAATTCATTGGAGCACATTCCATGGAAATACTTGTAAAACAAGCACAGGGTTACAACACTGCAACGATGTGACATGAACTGAAGTTTAGCAGACAGTGTGGGACCTACTAGGTTAGACTTTTTTTTTGCAACCTGTCCAAGGGGAAGAGGCTAGTGGTTGGTGCACCACCTTATATGTGGCAATGATACGACATGCACCGGCAAACAAATGGATGTACAGTAGTTTGAAAATTGTCCCAATGAAACTTCTGTGCGCCATCTTGTACAATGGATGAATAGTTTGTTCTCAGAAAAATCCAACACTAAAATTGCTTCATCTTCCATATTGTTTTCTTTCTTTGATACATAATGAAACTGAACGGTTTAACAAAATTGTCTACAGAATCATCATTCTCAACAAGTTGTCTCCAGTCTGTGCTAACACATTGATTGGATTTGATCGTTGAATAAATGGTGTTACAAAAGATGCTCCAACCTGATGGTGCTATGTGTAGCAGATGCAGCTAATTTTATTTGCACCACCTCCTGTCGAAATCCGACTCCCATGGAAAGAGAAATTGATGCAGATATCGAAATAATCAATAAATTCACCTACCTAGGCAACACAATTGATTTCAGTGGGCGAACTGACATAATTATAAGACGTCATATATCCGCCATATGGAGATTCTTCAGGCAGCTGTCGACAATTTTACAAAATGGAGGGATCCCATTGTATGCAAGTGTGGCAGCATACAATAATACACATGTCCAACATGTACTCTTGTATAGCTGTGAGATATGGTTGTTGACGAAACGTCAAAATGACAGTCCTAGCTGCAGCACATTGGATGGAGAAAATTGCCAGTTTCACTGTACCGGTCTCCAGTAGAAAGTATGTTGCACAATAACGTCTTAACTGGTATGATCACGTAACTCACTGTCAATCATCCAAAATGCTTCAAAGTGTGTCCCACATTGATGTTGATGGCCCCAATCCATGTGGTAGGCCGCTTAAGACATGGAGGGAATCAGTTAATGATGACTTGATCTTAGCAGGCGGCACAAGCGAAATGGCAACAGAGAGGAGAAGTTAGAAGTCATTCATGAAACGTCTTACCTCAGCATGAGACAAGAAGAAAAATGAAAATAAAATAATCAATAGCATAGTGTGACGGTAAACATTGTCATAAAAAGTCCTTTAATCCAGATACATCTGGACACTCATCACAATGGTGTAACATACTCTTTTCAGTTTCAACATCACATACTACTAATTTCATCACTCCATCTTATAGTCAAGGGCATGGTCAACAGTGGATAGCATCAGTTTTACATTTTGGTGGTAAGCGCATTACGACACACAGATGAACATACTGATTCCAGTTATCATAGGAGCCACTGAACTCATGAAGAAGAACTTGAAAAAGTATTTGACAAGTATACCTGGTGAACCAAGTGCAAGAGAAATCCAAACAACTGCACTCAAGGGAACAGCCAGAATCCTGGAAAGAGCTCTCGGTTGGGGTCTGTAAATAGCGGGTGATTGTATGGCATTTGGAAGAATGCCCTGTCCCCAGCAAATGAAAGAAAATGAAAATAAAAAAAGAGAACGCACCACTTGTCAATTAGTCAATTTAGAAACACTGATTTTTAATGTTTAGATACTATAATTTGAATAAAGCATATATTTCAGATATGCTTGCAAGTATTAGTCATTTTTGACACTTTTCCTTTGTTACATCTGACCTTTTGACTGTTACACAATCTTTCTTTCTATGACACATTCTACTTATTTTATCTCTTTTGTAGAAGTCTATTATTAGTTGAATAGTCTCATCACTGATACAAGCTCTTCAATATCCTTTTGAGGTTGTTGCAAACATCAACATCATCACCAAGGTTCAGCAACTTTTCTCTCATTTTTAAGAGTTCTATTTCTTGCCTTGAAATATCACCAATGTCCATCTTTGAAAACTTTCTTTCTCTAACAGTGCGACAACTTGATTGAAAACAATTTCTGATTAATCCATTTTTAACTTTTTATTGAAATTAACAATGACATTAAGCAAAACTAGCAGTATCAATAGATACTGTTTATTAGATTTGAGTCTTCTAAACATGTGCTACAATCCAATGAGTTTTTGTTTTTTTAATATCTCCTAAGTGAAGATATAATGCAGTGACTTCTTTGAAGATTCTCTGAAACCAAAGCTTCCTTTAAAACTGCTCGTAACCGCTGTAAATGGGTTATAGAAAACGCAAAATGGTCCTATACCCAATCTGTTAAATCCAGAGTTGCTAAATAGAGGCTTAGTTCCCATGAATTTTGGAGAATAACAAACAGGGCACTGAATAGATGCAAAACTTATAATCTAATCATCATTAATGGACTAGAAGTGATCTCCTCAGCATCTGATAAAGCCAAACTGTTTGCAAATAACTTTGCATTTACTTCTCCTCTTTGCAATCAGGTGCACCTACTTCCAGAAGTCCTCCCTGTGACTAAAAATACTTTAAGCAACATCCATATATATGTCCAGAATGTTGTCAAATTTATCAAGAACCTTGATACAAGCAAGGCAACTGGCCCTGACAACATTCAAATCATTGTGCTTAAGATGGTTGAGTTGAATTACTTTTCTTTTTTATCCTGTTTAATTATAAAAATATATTCAGCACCTTGATTTTTGAAAATGCATTGCCAATTGATTTTGAATGAACTCCTGTCCGATTATATCTTGTTAAGAAAAAATATTTTGGAAATAATCTACTGTTTTCTCTTAACTTAAGGAATGTTTTATAATGATTTCTTGTATATCCATATGCTTCGTATAATATACCCTAGATTGTGATAAGTAAATTTTAATATGCTGATGAGGAAAATCTTCTATATGTTAGAAATTTTACTCATAAAACTGATTTTCAGAAACGTGCGTACACAAAAAGAATGTGTTGAGTATTTATTTCCAGAACTCGAATAAGTTTTAAAGTTTTCGAATGGCACCCTATTGATATATGAAAGCTCTTGTTGATATAACCTACTGATTATTGAGCTTATTTTTAACTGCACTGTCAACCAAGGGAAGAGTCTATCAGGCATATGTATGCAGTGTGATGATGTATGGAAGTGAAACCTGGCCAGTGATATCACCATTCTTGCTATGGCCAATATTGCAAGAAACACCATTTGTTTCAGCCTAGGTCAATGTTTTCGAGGACATATGCTACATCCAGCAGTATCAACTGCTCCGGGGCGATATGAGTCATCATCGTGTTTGATGCAACTCTCCAACAGGTGCATTTTTTCACAATGGAAGAAGGCGTGCTCGGACATTTCTTCCTCAGCACTCTTACAGCATGTACAATCAAGCACATTCACATTCACTGTGTACATTATGCTATGGGGTAGTGCATTCTGAACAAATCGCCAGGGTAGATAGTATTTCAGATACTCAAAACCTGCAGCCCATCTCCACTGAGAGCAGATTTCCTCCTTCAAGTGCTCCTGGAAGTGCACCTCCCAAACATTATGTCCATGTGGTGACTTGACACATCGAATGCGATTTCTCCTGATGTGCAAACGACCTGACGTTATGGCTTCGTTGGACACTCTTTCTAACTTGGAATTTAGAACAACGTTCCACATTCTAAACGATATGTGCCTTACTGAATTAAGTTATTGCCCTTGGTCCGTGATAATCGATTTTTACCAAATTAGAGAATTGGTAAAAATTGATTATCACAGACCAAGGACGATAACTTGATTCGGTAAGGTGTGTATTGTTTGCTTCATTTTCATATGTATATTTTTTATCGTGTAGTAAAAGTATTTATGATTATTATTAAAACGCAAAATAATTATGGCGTACTGTATTATTGTACTATATACAGTCATTAACAACTATAAACTAATCTGCATGCATGTCAAACCTCTTACTACTTAATGCATTAAGTAGTAAAGAGGTTTGACATGCATGTAGGTTGGGTTATCGTTGTCAATGTATGTACATTGTGCAAGAAACCAATGTTGTTTTGTCCCCACCCCCACACGTACCCGGATTAGCTAGATGCATTGTTGTACTATTTTAATCCTTTTCAACTGAATTAAGATAACGGCTAATAATATAAATCCGAAAGAAAAGAAAATGACAAAAACATTTTATTCTAGAAGGAGAGGGGCGGGGGGATTTTGGACTTTAATAAGTTTCTGGGGGGAGATTTAAAAAAGAATGCAGATTAATGTCGATTACTATGTACATTTGAAACACGAGTATCAAAAAAAGGATTTATTTTCATGAGGCTTCACTCCCTTTATTGTAAAATGAAAACACTTTATAGTATCTATTTACTTGCCTCCCCATGAGGGCAGAGTTAGACACAGGTCGGTTTTTAATGTGGGGGAAAGATCCAGTTCCCCATGAAGAGACACTCTGTATTAGGACAAACATTTTAATTGTCTCAGTCTAGAAGGATTTCTCCTTCACTGACCGAGGACAGAAACGTTGAAGTGTAGTATTAGAACATATATTACACTTTGCTTCTAACCAAAAGGCCAAGATAGTCAGTGTAAGTGAAATTACTCCTTTAGAATGTAGAACGTCGTTCCACATTCGGAACGATGCAAGTTATTGTCCTTGGTCCGTGATAATTGATATTTGCCGAATAAAAGATTTCGAAAAAAAAAATGCTCTAAAAAAATGTGTAATCGACAATAATCTTTCGTTTCTAGGGAAACATGTTTTTTTTTACTTCGCCCCCAAAAAAAGTGGATGCGGTCTCTATTCTGAAGCTTTTACTAAAGAATGCATTATTGCATTTTAACAATTTTCATCAAATGGGTGACCGATATTAAAATATTTATCTTTTCTTAAAATATCCAGAATAGTGTTAAACATAATAATGTTTACGCGAGGAAATAGTATTAATGGATGAATGAATGAAATGACGAAACACTTTGACCCTCCCTCCCCTCCTCATTGGATAAATAAACTGTTGAATACAAAATAAAACAAAAAAACAATAGACACGTGTAGAGATGAAGGTTTATTTTCTTTTTACAAAAACAGTAACACGAGTTAAAATCTAACAGAAAAGTACATTTTTTTATGGAAGTTGCTCCAAACATGGCATGAAGCCACTTGATATAAGGAGTTAAAAAGAACGAAAGATGATTAAGTTGCATAATAACAAAAAGGGAGAGGAAGGTAGAATCACTTCAAAACAATGTAGTCTTTTAACTGACGGTGATAAATTCAGAGGCAAAATAATCGAACCTAAAGCTGAAACATTAATACTAATGTGACGGACTCAGTCATCTATGCTGGAAATACCTCAAGGGACACACATTCATGTGCAACATGGCACTTGAGAATCCCCCAACACTTAGGGAGTGCTGATGGAGCAGCCTTTTAAGAAGCTACCTCTGAGCTTGGTCTCCTGTTCTATCACCCGGGAATGGGCCGACAAGAAAGCACTATAACCTCACCCCTATCAAGGATACTAAACTACCTTCACTATCCGTCACTTATCAGACAAACAAGGTCTGAAAAAGACTCCGCCACCAACGTTCAATCCCCTGGACTCCAAACCGGCTATTCAAAAAGTAAGCCCTCCAAGAACCCAATAGGGAAGGAAATGGTTACAAGGCTAGCTGACTAAAAAGGTCAATCCCTAAAATTACATAACATAAAAACCAATAAACTAACCAAACAGCTTTCCTATTCCTTTTTATGTGATGTGACTCAAGAAGTGTTAAGTACCCTAAAAAAAATTTTTTTTTGAAGAAAAAATGATGAAAAATATAATATTTGTAAGAAATGGGTACCCAGGGGATTTTAGTACTTACGGGGCCAGTCTCAAGTATTGACAGAGATTCCCAAGTCAGTGCCAAAAATGGTCAAAACAGTTTATGATTTGAAAGACGCGAAAATAAAAAATGTAAAAAGGCAGACGACACTAAGCATGCGAATGGTTAAAAAAATTTTTAGCCCCCTCAAAAAAAAGTTGAAAAAGCTTCTTCTAAAAAGAAAAGAAAGTGGCTTTCAAATCACAAACTGCTTTGGCCATTTCTGGATTCTCCGCCGATACTCAGGACTTACTGGGTAAGTACTGAAATTCTTTGGATACCCATTCCTTACAAGTACCAAAAATACTAATTTTTTAAACAAACACTCAACTAAAACGCATTCAATAAATAAAATAAAACACTTTATCTGGGGGGTGGGGGGGGGGCATATGTCCATGTTAATTTACTACTATTAGTGTCAATTAATTGAAATCTTTCTAAGCAACTTAGATAGAATAATACTCCCTCCCCCCAATCTATCAAATAAATACAACGGTGTATTACCTAATAATTTAACTTGGCAACTCACCTGCTTTGTCCGACTTGTGTACCTGTAGTAGGGTTCACTTCTCGCAATTAATCATCACTTGGCAGTTAGTTGCACATTTATCACATTAATTCAGACCTAACTGTTAGCATAGCGGTTGTTATGTCAATGCCATTTAATTACAAAAGACTTTAAGGGTAAAGTACAGAATATTTAACAGTCGAGAACTTGTAAACAAAAAATAAAAGAACAAATAATTTATAACAAATGCAATGGAATTAAATTCTCTACCAAACCATATACTTTTAACGTGTGGAAACTGTAAGATTTTTTATTTCGATGTTTGTGTGGCTTATTGAAACACGAAAAACAACAATGGAGATTCCAAGGTCAAAACAAAAGTGAGGAGTGGGCATCTTGGAGAAATTCTATTACCAAAATATAAAAAATGGGACAAGACTTATTCCCTCACCTAGCTACGAGGCTACCATAACTGGGCTGGGGTCCAAAAGAACCACAAACCATATGTGCTATACTCCGGCAGGGAACACATACTCATACTCAACTTTTTTTTGTACACACAAGCTCGTAACCACCTTTTGTTTAATTCTATGGAATGTAATATCTTTCTATCCTATCTAATTTAAATCTTAAGCTGATGCTTAAATAACGAAATTAGATCTTGATCCGAGAAAGATTTAACCCGATACAATGCCCTCAGATGACTCATCCACACCACAATTTTAGCAAAGATCACAAGAAACACCATTCGTTTCTCCCTAACACATGGCTGATCAACATTGTCAATCAAACACGAAACATTCAGTGGCACCAACTGCACAGGATTGATACGAGCCATCACCTATTGACATACTTCCAAAAATGCTGAACTTCAATACAGTTGAAGAAGGCGTGCTCAGATGTTTCTTCTTTAGTTTTGTCGCAGTATGGACAATCAGGCATGTCCTCTATGCGTGAACTGAATTGTATGTCGATGAGGTGTAATGCGTTCCAGACCAATCGTCAGCTGAGAAAGTAATCAGAATTGTTGAAACATCACAAACCCGACGCCCAACTCCATTGAGAGTGGATCTCCTCCATCGATTAACAAGGCTGCTCCTCAAGTCAAGCGAATTAGAACTCACCACTAAATTCCTGTATGGTGCCTTTCTAGACTCTAAAAGGTCACTGGACCAAGGAAGCTTTCTGAGCATGGCTCAGCATTCGGAAAAGAACTGTGATTTATTCCTTAGTCTAAGATGGCCCTTGACCAAAGAGCTGAGGTTGAATTCAGAAAAAGCACTCTTTAATTGCAGGGTCCCACACACACTCTTCTGTCAAGATTTGACTCAGGAAAGCCAGTTTGTCAAGTCAGGCATCCCCACGCCCACCCTCACACGGATATTGAATACAGACCCATTTGTGAACCCACAGCTTGCCTCTCCTCAAAAGAAATGAGGACAGAAAACACTGGAAGACCATTACACGGCTCACAGACAGAAAAAGTATAGCCACCAGTAAAGAATTAGAGAAAAGACACGGCTCAGTTCTATCCTTTAAGGTATGTTTCCTTCAAAGTCTGAACGGATGCTTTGAGATTCTGTCGAAATTGGACCATCCATCCAGCAGAAAGGACCCTGAAGAAAAGCGTTATCACTCCAGGCACCTAACCGTAGGTCAGTCAACTTGCTACGGTTGATTTTAGCCTCTGTAATCATTTTGTAACCTATAAGCACCCCCGTCACTGCCGTGATACCTCTAAAGCACAACGAATGCGGAAACCCTGGCTCACGCCCCTCCAGGTAAGGCAATTCCACATAGAACTGAACTGGCCGCATGATCCCTTAGTTTGCAAAGTCTTGCCAATCCTCTCAAGCTGGAGATTCCGTCTGAACCAGATCATCCAGCAGAAAGAACCTGGTAAAGTGCGAGCATTATCATTCCAGACACCCAACTGCAAGTCGATCGACTTGCTACGGTTGATATTGCCCCCAAGCCTGTAATCGTTTTGCAACGTGTAAGTTTCTCCATCACTACCTCAATGTCTTCAAAGTATAACACAAAGACAGTCAGCGAACGTAAAAACCTTGCCTTGTGTCTCTCCAGGTAAGGCGATTCCGTATAGGACCAAACTCGCTACTCCACCATGTAGTTTGCAAAGTCTTGACGATCAGGGCTGAGTAGCTGGCCAGAGTCGATTTTCTGTTTGCTCGCTGATGAATTCATGTTTAACCAGGATGACCGCCTGCGATTTTTTCACAACCAAACAGTAAAGGTGAATAAACTAATATTATCCGGTTTGTTACTGTAAACTGCTCACAACATTATCATAAAAAAAAGATTTTTATAAAAATTAAAAAAACAAAGCGGTTCTTAGTTCTGTTATAATTGGATTGTTACTATTTACTTGACTCCCCACGAGGGCAAAGTTAGACACAAAGTCGGTTCTAATTGGCTTGTTAATAAATGGAAAAAAATATCGTTTTTTAGATTTTAAGAAAAGTAAGATCTAGTCAAACCCATAGCATTCTTTCCTGCTTTGAAAAAGTACAAAATCGACTTCAAAATCTAGTGGGGATGATCTCTTCCCTACCTCCCCTCCTTTCTCACAGAAGAGACGTTGCTAGTCTTTCTCTACTCTCTCGTTATTTCTATGGAATATGCTCGACTGAGCTCCAGTCTCTAGTTCCTCCTTGTAAGACATTCCCAGCAACGGAAAAAGACTTTCCATTTTTCCTCCATGTGTCTAGTGTCAGGCGGAATTTCTATGGACAGAGCTTCTTTGCAAGGGTTTCTCGTCCGTGGAACTGCTTCTCTGCAGATTACAACATAGTCGTCTTCAAATTCAATGTCAATTACTTGTCATAAACCGCCTCATAAGTATTCAAACTTAGTTTATTGCATTTGTAAATTTTAGCACTTGCATTCCATCTCATTAACCCTTATCCTCGAGTGGCTCTTGGCCTTGGTAAATGGTGACCCAATAGTAAAACAACAACAATAAAAATACAATGCAAACAAAAAACAGTAACATAAATTTAATGAGTAAAATTGTAAAGTTCTCATTACTTCTTATTTTTTCTCTTTCGTGTTTTTTTTATTATTATTCAAACTTAAAGTACGAGAGGTAATAGGCGACAAATTCGGTTCAATTGTACTATAGGGACCATTGGAGTTTTCGCAATTGAACCTAAAATTCAAATAAAAATATGGTTTTGGCTGACTGTTGTTAAACAAAACAAGGTTGTGTACTATGTTTTCAGCGTTCGAAATCCGCTTTTCAAAATACGGTAATTCTATAAGATTATTCGATTTGTAGTTTTAAAATAACATTGCAAATTAAGATGTATTAACAAAGTAAAAAAAATATTCATAAATATTTAATATTGATTTTTTTTTAAAGAGGACGTGTTTTTTTTTGTTGCATATATTTGGATGATTCATCGTCTTTTCTTGTACCTGTGATTTAAGGTATTTTTTCTCTCCTATTAAAGTTAGCAAAATAAAACACTAAGTTTTCTTAAAACGATTCGATATTAAATTAAATCTTCATTGGTATTTTTTACTTTGTTTAATGTTCATACATCTAAAATTGCAATGTTATTTTAAAACTACAAATCGAATAATCGTACAGAAAAAAGAAACGTACGTCTTTTGAAAAGAGAATTTGGGACGCTGAAAACAATCGTAAGACCTTTAGGTTTTAAGTTAGAAAAAAAAAGGAATAAAAATTGATAGTGTTATTGTTTTTCTAACCATGACTACAATTACAAATATATCTAAGTGAAAGAAAGATTAATTGTATTTAAGAGTTTTATGCGTTTACGTTACGCGAAAAAAAGAAAAAGAAAACATTGAACCTAACGAAAACCATAATAAAAAAAAAATCACCCTGTTGAGTGAAAGTAGTCGTACAAGCGCATTTTCCTCTCTGTTACACGAAAATTACAAATAAAAAAATATATATACAAACACCATTTATATTATTTTATCAGTTAATTTAAATCATAAAGAAAGAAAACAATGTTTGTTTTTATTTTTATGTGAAAAAAAAAATTCAATTTATTCCTATCTCGCTACTTTTATATATTGCGGTCTCCAGAGACAACGAATACCTCTTGTAAGGGTGCGTGTACAGGGAGTTTATAGTGATGGGTTGCGCAATCTCAACCGCACCTCTTCTAAACCGGTATTGCTAGAGTCCAGTGGCAAGGAGAAGTCCATGACAACTGCAAACAATGCCGGGATAAGCAGAGAAAGACTAGTATTATTTCGGAGTGTTTCTTCTCCTTGAGTTGTTGCACAACAAAGGCTTGAGAGTTACTTCTGCAGTTTAGGTGAAAGTACAGAATAGCTAACAAAGCCCCCCCCCCTCCATGCTAAGAATGGGTTTCTAAATAATAACGTTATTTCAAGACAGTCCGTAAACTGCAGAAGTACCGCTTGAGATTATGTTTCCGATTTTGTTTAGCGATTGATCATTTGTATGATTCGAACTACTGTTCTCACCTTGGATGTTATTCTCACAACGTTTCGGCCGATGTAACCGCCGACCTTCTTCAGACGCGTCTTGTCGAACTCTTTATTCTGTAATGTACAGATTCCCGAGTTCGACAAGACGCACCTGGAGAAGGTTAGAGACGGCAGCACTTTTATCCCCCGCCCAGGCCGCCCAGCCCCCCGGCGCCAGCATTTTGATTGATGGATTTTTGCCCACCACCGCGCTGGATATATGCTAAGTGTTAATAACGAAGAATATTCTGTTCATAAGTGACTACGATTTAGTCAAAATGCTGGCGCCGGGGTCTGGGCGGCGGTGGGCAAAAATCCATCAATCTTCATTCTATTTCGTAAGGTAAATAATTAATAAACAAAAAAATGTATTGGGGGGGATATATGCTAAGTGTTAATAACGAAGAATATTCTGTTCATAAGTGACTACGATTGAGTCAAAATGCTGGCGCCGGGGTCTGGGCGCGGTGGGCAAAAATCCATCAATCTTCATTCTATTTCGTAAGATAAATAATTAATAAACAAAAAAATGTATTGGGAGAGGGGATATATGCTAAGTGTTAATAACGAAGACTATTCTGTTCATAAGTGACTACGATTGAGTCACGTGAGCCAAAATGCTGGCGCCAGGGCTGGGCGGCGTTGGGCGGGGGATAAAAGTGCCACCCGGTTAGAGATTATATCGGGCGAAACGTTGTGAGAATAACATCAAGATGAGAACAGTAGTCCGAATAATCCAAAAGGCTTGCGAGTTTAATCTACTATACTATTTAATCAATAGCCGGATATGTGGATTTCTCAAAGATATTAGTGAAAGGAAAGCGATGCAGAAACCAAGACAGAACTCGACCCCGGTACGCTGGGTCCACTACAACACGCTATTTATCGCCCTCCCACGTCGGGAAGATGTGACACAAGGTCGGAAAGTGGGGGTTGAATAGCCAGCTAGGTTGAGCACTCTGACCTATAAAAATGCCGGTACTTTTTTTACATTAGGACCCACGCTAACTTTGACACTGACCCTAACGACGGGGTTAAAGTTAGCGCGGGTCCTAATGTAAAAAAAAAAAGCACCAACATCCCTAAGCAACCCCGTCTGCATTCCCCGGTAGAAGCGCCTCGGGCGATTAACAATAATCTAACATTTTCTCAACGCGCGAGAAGGTAAAGCCTGGGAGGGTGGACCACTATACCACGTTTATATAACCAAACAAAATATCGGTACTTATGCAGATTAGGACTCAAACTCATCCTAACCGACTCCAAGTCGATTTTAGCTTGGGTCCAAACCTGCATAAGTACCAAATACTTGTGGGAGTAAGATAAAACTGGCCTTGTGCCTAACTCCTGGGGAGGAGTAAATAAAACCAAAATTACAACGCAAACAAAAACAAGTGTCATTCATTTAACTACCGAAAGAAAATGTGTACAATTTCTTTTTTTTTTTTTTCAAATGTAAAGCTTTGTAAAGTTTAGCTGATATTTTTCTCCAATTTCTAATATTATTACCGATGTTGGTTTGTTTGCTTCGTTGTCAATAACATGTGCTAGCGTTTGTTTGTTTTTCCTCTTTCTTTCTGTTGTCAACAAACAAAATCACAAGGAAGCTGTTAGTAACAAAATTAAAACATACTTTTGAATACCAGTGAGTGATTATATATCCCATTAAATAAATAAAATGCACACAGTAAATAAAACAAAAACAAACAAACTATTAGAGTATAGATAGTTTTTCCTCCTCTGTTAATCGAAGATTAAAAACAAAATAATGAACCCCCATTTTGTTACGCGCACATAAAACCCGACAGCAGCGTCGTCTGTTGTGTATTATTGGTAAAGAAAAAGGAATTACAAGTGAATCAGTTTAAAAAAATAAAAAACAATTTTGGATTGTTGAATCGACTTACAGATTTATAAGTTTTTTCACGGCAATCCGATGATATTCACGTCTCAGTACAAGATTATCCCGCACAAGAGAAGTGGGTCTTGCACACCCGGTTGCCGACAACAACAATGAAGCTGATTGGTCAATCTATGAAGCAGGCTTGCTTTCGATTGGTTAAACCGCAATAGTAGATTTGATAACTATTGGTTAACATTTAAAATATTTGGCGTTTCTTCTTTTTTCTTTTCTTGTTTTCTCCTGTGCGTATACCGCGGCCACAATAATCCCTTTTTGCCGTATCTAGGTGAATTTAAAAAACAAAAACTAAAGAAAAAAAAACGGTACTCCTGCAGTTTGCGGACCGTGTTGAAATAATAACGTTATTATTTAGAAACCCATTCTTAACATGGGGAGGGGGGGGGGCTCTGTTAACTATTCTGTACTTTCACCTAACAATTTAATAAACAAAAGATACCATAAAAATTGAATTTAACTTAAAAAATCCTATCTAAAAAATAAACTGCAGAAGTACCAAAAAAACATTTGGAATACATTTGGCACAGAGAAATAACAGACAACAATTCGAGAGAAGGCAAAGTCTTCTTTATCAAGGAACAACTTTAGCCTTAGAAAATATCAAAGTTGCGTACCTTACAAAGTGTAGCGTGCAAAACCAAAGACCTTTTGTGAAACATCATAAAATATAATTAACGGAGCAAGGGTTGAGGGGTACACAGCAAATTTATGAAACTTTAAACTATTTGTATCCAGAAGATCTTGACATATTGAAGCCTCTCCTAGCCTGGACTGTGAGGCAAATTCCTTTAATATTTTATAACAAAACGTGTACCAGTCACAAACATTAATATTTCTTTCTTCATGCAGTGATTTGGTCACACACTAACTTATCAGCTTCCAGGGCGCATTAATTTCTTCCGTTCCCTGGGGATTTGATAACAAAGGTAAGGATAAAAGAGCAAAAACCACCAAAAAATGTTTTATAATGATAACGCACAAGTTTCTCATTAAGTCTGACAAAAAAAAAAAACTATTTCTATCCCTGTCATTTTCTAACCAGATAATTAGAAAAGCTTTATAGATGTCAGTCAAAAATATATAACGATCCATCCTAAACTTTAGCAGCAATTAAAACATACCCATGAACAGGTTAACTCCCAGATACACACAGTCATTTTATGAGAGTCACCTACCTGTTTCTGAATTTTTGAGATGGGGATTGATAATTTGTATTATTTGAATTATTCAGACTACTGTTCTCATCTTGAGTGTTATTCTCACAACGTTTCGGCCAATGTAACCTCCAATCTTCTTTAGATGTATCTTGTTGAACTTGGGAATCTTTCTGTCAAACTCGAGAATCTGTACGGAATTTCGAATGGAACCCTTTATTTAATCTATGGGGGTAGCATGCTCTCGTTCCGTCAGCCATGACCGGATAGAAATCTTAAGTAATTCGCAACTGTATTCTTAGTATCGCCCGCACTGAGGATTGAACCTTCAACCTTCAGAAGAGTGTCACTGAGAACTGAATTTTACTTAGTACTTTATCTGTTACACCACGAGACTTTGCGGAAAGATTCCCGAGTTCGACAAGATACACCTCAAGAAGGTCGGAGATTACATTGGCCAAAACGTTGTGTGAATAACACTCAAGATGAGAACAGTAGTTCGAATAATCTAAATAATACAAAGTCACTTACATATTCCACAAAAACAATTTATAATGTGTAGGAATGTATCTGTTCTCCATTATAATTAAAATTATAATTAAAGTAGGCTGTAATAGAAGGTTCATCTGATTCCAATATGTCTGGTCCAGACGATGTACTTGCTTCAACTGGTGCGAGCAGGAAACGAAATCGTGTGGGTTCTGTAAAAAGTGGTTTGATAGTTTGTATTCCAACGCCAAAGCTTCTGATTGTCTGGTGAGCCAATCACTTCAGTGGTGGATCTGTCTATTTACATCAAAGAAAAGTAGTACATAAAACAATTCGAATATGTGACAGCTACAAATTAATCACTGGTCCTCTAGAGAGAAAAGCAATTACCAAAAAAGAATGATAAAGTCGATCCGGTACTACTCCAGATGAAGCACCTAATTTCTGTGACTGCTCGGCGGCAACGAAAACGAGGCTGAAGTAGAGCTGACCGATCAGGTTGCTGCCAATCATCTGCACTCAGTACAACAAAACAAGTGGTAGGAAGACCTTTCGAACCGGCCGCAAACGTATCCGTAAACCCTGACCCTCAACGAGAAAATATATGAAATTCCCCCCTCCCCCCCCCCCCAAAAAAAATATACAAAAAAAACTTGCCTAAATATCCTAAAAAGTAACATGCTTCTTTGTTTTTATGTACAAAAAAACAAAGACGAAAACAAAAGTTGCCTAAATATCGTAAAAGAAATAGCATTTACTTCTTTGGTTTATGTAAAAAAAGACAAAAAAAAATTTAAATGGTTCATTTGGCCCACGAAAAAAATTACAAAATAAAAGTTTATTTATAGTTCTTCAGCTATGGTTTGTTCAATTTTTTATTTTTTTTTATTTTGTTTTCAAATATATGTATTTCTTTCTTTTGTATTCTTCGTCTTATATTGTCGTCTGCCACTCTTCCATTTTTACGACTTTCAGTTTTGCTTCAGCCTCGTTTTCGTCTCGGCAGCTCTCGGGCGCTTCCGCGACCTGCCCGATCGTTGCTGCCGAGCAGTCACGGAAATTAGGCGCTTCATCTGGAGTAGTACCATCGATCCATACAAAAATATGTCTATAAGAAAGAATCTTGGTGTACAAGACCTTCCTATAATTAATAAAAAGGAAAGTAATCACATTGGATATTTTTAAAAGTGTATTTTCATAATATTAGAACATTATTTTATAATGCACAAAAGTTCATAGAAAGCTTGAGAACGGAGAATGTTGGCTGAGCGTGTTGTTGACTGGCGCATAGCAAACTGGTGATAACAGTTCTTAGAACGTTCCAAGTGAAAAGAATTATTTAGTCTGTGTAGTGTAGACATGTTTGTTCTGCTGTCACTGTGTAAGTTTGTGTATTCACAAATTGTGATAGTTTTTTGCTTCATTTGCCACATGGCCAGGGTAAAGTTTTAGTAACATGCTTCCGTGTGTCAGTTCTGAAAGAAACTGGAAAGTTAGAGAGAGGAAACTGATGCATTTGGTTTTTATATTAGGCACAAAATATTGTATTTTTGAAATATGCGGAGGCATATATTTTTCACGCTTCTGATTGGCTGAAAGATGACGATCATTAAGATCTTATCCAACCGAGAGTCGATATTTTTAAACAACATTTGCTGGCTGCTGCTGTTTCTATAGCGTTACTCTTGTTGAGTCTTGCTCATCTGTATTCACAATAGGTCTGTGATGAATCCAAATATAATGTCTGAAATCATTAGGATCAACCTGTATTCTTTCAATGAAGCCTCAATCTTCTTAGTCCAAGAAAACTTGACAATAATCATTATACAAACCCTATTTACTCAAGTGGGTAACAGCATCATCAAGTACACTTAACGTTACATGATGATTGGAGGAAACTGAAGGTAATTTACCATCAAATTCATATAATAGTAATTATCTCAGTACAATATCAAATTGCAGAACGAAGCTATTTTATCTCTGTCGTAGTCACTGACAGTTTCTCTAACAACACCTAAAGCTTCAAAATTAAAGAGCTTATCCACAGATCTCTTCACTGAAGATGCGGAAAAGATGTCCAATGAATCAAAGTATTCAGATTTTGGGTCCAGTAAAAAATAAACATGCGTCACAGAACACTGAGAATATTCAACAATAACCTGACTGTAGTTGATGTCGCTCATGCAAGAATCTGTTGCCTCAACAGCAGAGCACAGAAAATCTGGCACATCTTCAAAGGCTGAGCCATTCATAAAACGAATCATATGCATAATTCCACGTACTTCAATACATCTGTATCTATAAATCCATATAACCACCATTGAGGAAGCCCTACATGGCAGGGCCAATCACTCCACTCATCTCCATGGCGATTGGTTGAAATAAAAATCTGTTGAGAAGACAGGTGTATTTTGATCATAATAATAACTGATTTTTTAAAAATAAAATCTGCACATGTATAAAGAGAACTTTGTGGCCGATGCTAGCATTCTGCTCGATAAAATTATTTGTAAACAAAGTTTCTAAGCTAAACATACGGTTTTAGTAAAAAAAAAAATTAAATGTAATTTTATATTATACTAGAAGGGTTACCCAGCATCGCCCGGTGTTCTAATTTTAAAAAAATATATAGATTACAGAAAAAAATAAAAGTAAAACTAAGCAATCTGCTTAATATTGTAATTTGAAATCTTTAAGTTCATTTTGTCACAGGTGAGGTTCGAACCCACAACCCCTGTCTTTAAGTATGGTGTGCTAACCGATTGAGCTACCGGGGAAATTGGGAAATGATGATGCTATTAGCTATATAAACCAGAACAGAGGGCTGCTGCTGTTTTGACTAGAGTTCTTTCCTTTTCCCCCCTGTCACTCTTTACCTTCTCCCCCCTCTTTTCTCCTTTACTCTCTCTGTCTCTCTCTTTCTTTACAGTCGAATGTAGGTCAGCCGGTGAATCTTGAAAAATTGTCTGCTATTAAATTTGTTCTCTGACAGTGGGAAGACTTCTGGTGCAAGTGTAAAAGCTCCTCTACCTTCCTTTATTTATTACTCATCAAAACTAAAATATCGATCAGGATTAAATATTAAAATATTAAAATAGAATACCATCATCAACATCACCATATTCGGTTTAACGTCTGTTTGACATGCTGGCTTTTAGAAATTGATTTCTCAACTAACCTATCTCTGACCATATCTTTATTCATCCCTCTTTCTCTCAAATCCATCCTTATCACTTCCGGAAATATAATATTTGCCTCATCTGACTGACGAAACATATTTATCATATTATTATACCTTTTGTTTAGAAAGCTATTTACGTCAATGAAATTGAGAGAAAACTATTTTTATTTATTTCTTTATATAAAGTCTAGGTGTGTATATATGTTTATATATCTGTATATACAGGATTCACTCCTAAATTAATTAACCGATAATTATGAATTTTGGAACACAGCTGCTAAGCTTAAAGTTTTGTAATGTGAGCTATATTTAGTTTCATTTAGTTTTATGCAATGGGGGTAAAAAAGGGTGCAAGCTCTTTGTGAAAATTCAAATACCTCCGATTTTTGTGAAATTTTAACAACAGATATTAGACATCAATCAATAAATATTCCCAAAATTTCAGTTTCTTTGATATTTTAAAGGGTTTCAGGAGGCATAATATGGGCACAATTCACCCCTTGACATTCAAATATTTCAGATTTGTATTTAATTTGATTCATAGGCATTAGACACCAATTAAGCAAGATTCCTTGAATTTCAATTTCTTCTTAAGACCCATTAAGCTTAAATTTTAGAAATTTTCTAGAATTAAAATCATATAATAGATTTTGATCAAAATTGAAATAAGGATTCTAGACATAAGATTTAGTATCATATCTTGAATTTAATCTTCGTAAAGTGGTACAAAACTGTTGTGTTTGGAGAATTAATCTTACTCGCCCTGGGACGGGTATTCTTCTAGTATATATATAAGAGAAGATTAATGAGAAAGGTTATTTTTGTTTTATGTCTCTAAAATGAGAAAGAAATATAGATCTGAGTCAGAGCGAGGTCAATTACAATTGATGTATTAATATACTGAATTGAATGGTGATACGTTAAAAAATAATTTGTCACAATAGTAACGTTTACCCTAAATTTAAAAAAATAACTAGAATAATTATTGAGGAAAATAAATGTACTACCCAACAAATTATTTTCCTCGTAAAGTTGTTCTTAATTACTTGCCTCCCTACAAGGACGAAGTTAGAACCAAGGTCTAAATCCAGCTCCCCGAAAAAGGACAGTCTAGATTAGAACAAAAATTTAAATTGCTTCAGTCTAGAAGGATTTCTCATTCACTGACTGAGGACAGAAAAGATGAAGTGTAGCATCAGAACAGATACTTCACTTTTCTCCTAGCCAAAAGGTTAAGGAAACTAGAATTCCCTGTAAAGTTGTTACCTCATTGGCAAGAAAGAATTCAAGTAAATTGGTGGACCAGTGCTTAAACAAACAAAAAGGAATAACAACAAACAACAACAAAAAAACGTTTGCGTGCATGAATTATTAGATCATAAAATAAACAGAAAAGAAAGAAAAGTGCGTTGAAATATGGTTTCAGGTAGCTGGTTTATCGACGACGACGACGACGACGACATGACGCGAATTGTCGGCTCACAAAGTCCAATTGAGTTCTCAAGTTTCGCCGCCGACAGAGTTGAGTTTATTGTTTGCCGTTCACACTTCTTAGTATCGTTTTTCTGGGAAAAGGAAAAACGTGAATCAATCTCAGCTTCCCCACTCAACCCCAGCTATATGGGTTAGGGTTTGTAGGGCAGACTAAACTCCTGAGCCTTGAACGGGGAACCAAGCTAAGAGCAAGAACTCCTATGTAAAAACACTAAAGCAGTAAACACTTCTGGACGGGCGGGAGGGGGGGGGAGAAAAACCTGTAATCAGCATTTTCTCTTGGGGGTGGAGGTGTTAATGCTGCTTGTCATAGTTCGGAACAGTGGCGTGCAGAGGGGCGGTGGCTCAAACATCCAAAAATTGGCATCCAATCATATTCAAACTATTTCCCTTTCTCATAATATTTATTAGTACTAGGCTTGTGTTTGGTGCATACAATCAAGGAGTTAGCCTCAGACATCACACAACCTCTGCATGCCACTGGTTCGGAGTAATCTCACTTCAAAAAGAGAGCTCTTTTCTTGCTAGTCTGAATAAAGTGGGCATCCCACATTTATTTTAACTTGGCACCCCCCACTTTACGGTCATCAATAATGAAGTTATATATGCATGTGTTTAACCGGCCCCCCCACACTTTTTAGGAGAGCCCTCCCCCACTTTTATAACTGTCCCGCCGGTCCTGCATTAAAAACTATCAAAAGTCCAACTCTCAAATTGTATTAACAATTCTCCAAAACACACAAATCCCGTCAACGGAATAACCTGACACAAACGACGTCAACTCAATCTTTCTCTTTTTCTCTCGCTGAACACTCGATGTGATCGTAACTCATCACATCAACTTTTCAATCTGCCCTGGAAGGAAAGTTCCTCCTTGTTTTTATCTCAATGAGAATTCGCCCATGCAAAACAATGCTCATTTGCAGAAATGAACTCTCGTCATTGCACAAAAATAACAAGATTCTATCTTGTAAGTGGAACGCTTTAGGTTCAATCCCCGATGGACGACACACGATGCGACCCTCACTCTTTTTCCTTGTGAACCCGCATGATGATTTGATCACACATGATGCATGGTGGTGGTGGCCTTTTGATTTGTGCGCTTCTTTGAAGTGAAACATGCACCCCAACTTCCACTTCTGAATCATCCGACGAAGTTTCCACTTCTGAATCATCTGACAAAGTTTTTGCTTCCGTATCGTTCAAAGTTTTCACTTCCGAATTCGCAACTCCATTCTCATGAGGATCACTAGCGCTGCCCATTAATAATTCAGTGCCAGACGACTTTCCTCATCATTTTCCCCAGTGGTTGAATCGTCCACTTTGTAAAAACTTAAGGGATGCCGGAAATCACATTTTCTTGTCTCCATCGCAGGGTGCCATCCTCCCTCCTACGTCCAGACCCAGCATGCATGCTCTGTCTCCAAGCCGCTCTGAATTCTTCTGCTTTGAGTGTGTCGCTGACTCGACATCTTCATTGATGTAAATGTTGTCGAGGTATGGCAATGTTGTCTTTTCGACGGTCTCCTCCTGGGATAACACAGCACTGATGATAGTCTTCATAATATGCGGCGTCACATCCAACCCAAAACCCAGTCTGGTTAGGCAGTATCTCTTACCATGAAATACCAGTCTAGAATGGCCATGAAGTTTTGTTGAACTGCACTTGCAAGTAAGCTTTCCTCAGATCGAGCAATGATACATTCGAGCTTTTCTAGCGGCACTCCTTTAACTTGCTCGCACATGCATCGGCATCAGGCGTGTAAGCCTCTATATATTGATTGAGCTTACAGTAGTCCATGAGTGATCACACCTTTGACTTGTTATGTTGTACCAATGCCATTAAAGAGATAAGACCTTTGGGAGGTCCAAGCTCTTGGTTGGGGTACCGAATAAACCAGCCATCTTTGATTCAGGAGTTAAGCTCTTGTTCATATGCTGCCCTAACATTCGCGACTATGGGGTACCCTGTGACGCCATTCCATAGCTTGGTTGGTACTTTATTATCCATCCATTTCCACGACGCAGTCCAGATCTTTTGGTGTTGATCGATCTCTACCTTAGAGTCCAGCCAATCAATACAAAGTGCGGCACATATTGGTACCTTAGGGAATTTCACAGTCCCTGCTGGTGTAATGAGAACACCATTTAGTGCCTTGATAGCATATTATATAAGCAGTAGGTCAAAGCCCAATATGTCTTCCCATGTTACCAATTCATTGACACCAGAGTCCATGCAAATTTTTTACTAACGCTACTCCACAGTACACCTGCTCCAGGTACGGCATAACTTTGCTCTTACTATGGTGCGGGAGCAACCTGAATCAAGAAGCGCTGAACAAGGTGTTTGGTCAACATGCAATCGAATGATTGGCTGTGCCTTGTTTACATTTTGGGAGCAGAGTGGCATTGACATCTTGTCTTCTGACTCGTTTCCCGGACAGCTTGAAGCCATGCATCTGATCCTGCCACACTGGAAGCACCATATCCATACCCGTTTTCTGTCCATAAGATCCTTTGCAATATGACCAATCTGCCACAGCAAAAGCAATTCACTTTGGTGGATTTCACTGCGGATATCTAAGGTCACTCTGATCTGACTGTGTGGCCATTACAACATGCTCCCCAAGTTCTGCTTCATCCCTGATGATTGCTCGGACACACGCAAGAAACTGTTCAATCATGTCGCCTCCATTCTTATGGATGCTCCCAGAAGTTGCTTCACTCGAACTGGGAATCCGGCCACAAATGCGTATATGAAAATCTGTTCAGGCAACCCTCCAAACAGAACGGCCAGCTTCTTCAATGCTGCAAAGAAGACATCCACTCTCTCGCCTGCCAATAGTTTCCTGGTGGTAAAACGGTTGTATGCTGTGCAAGAGTTCATCGCAAAAGCTCTGTACAGTCCACCTTCGTCGGCTCAACATAGACTATAATTAAAATTTACTTAAGACTTCTACTCGGTCATGGTTGACGGAATGAGAACAATATACCCCTGTGGATTAAATAAAGGGTTCAGTTCGAAATTCCGTACAGATTTTCGAGTTCAATATAAAGATTCCCGAGTTCGACAAGATGCACCTGAAGAAGGTTGGGGGTTACATCGGCTGAAATATGAGAATAACATACAAGAAGAGAACAGTAGTCCAAATAATTCAAATAATACAAATTATCAAAAAATCCCTATCTAAAAAATTCTGAAACATAAAAAAACACATTTTTTTTTTTAATGAGAGCATTATCCGAACATTGAACCAACAGATTTTATTTTTTAGTTTAGGTACTTAAAATAAACAGCATTTATTTGATATTCAACAATAATTGAAATCAGTGAAATAAACCATGTTACGGCATGTTTTCGGTTGTCAACACACTGACATGATAAATGAGTGTATGAGTGATTTTACAATTTGCAATTCAAACATACGATTTTACATAAAGCCACTGCACACGTGAACACACAAGAGTGTCATCAAACGACTGTTAGTTTAAGCAGTGTCCATAGTTAAATTATGAACGATGAAGAAAAATTCACAAATGTATTCACGTTATTCATAAAAGTTTCATATTCATTTTTATCAAGAAATTCATTATTTTGAAAAAGGGGTCAGACGATTTCTGATATTATGCAAGCTCACTCTCCAGTTCACACTGTTCAGCGGGTCAACTGTCTTCAAATTCCACTCTGTGCTGTCTTGTCTAATCACTTGCTTCCAAGTTTTCCTTGGCTGGCCAACCTTCTTGCGATTCAAGACATCGATGCTTCTGCAACGGTTTATCCAGGAGGATGAACGCTCTGCATAACCATATCAGCGTAATCAATTCGTCCTTAGGATAACCTCTATGCTGGGCAAATGTAGTGCTTTCAGCAAATCTGACTTGATGTGTTTGGTTGGATTTCACATTGATATATATATATATATATATCCACTACAAATCCGCACTACCCCTCAAATCCAAAATTAGTTACGCACAAACCGAAATCACCCGCATACAGGACAAATGCTCTTCTACTTCCGATAAAACAACACACACCGAAGCCTTCCACCAAACCCTATTAACCAACGGTTTCCCCTAACTACCATATCCAGCCTTAACAACACCAGAAGACGTAGACACCACATTCTCACCAACACTTGCTTCCTTAAACTCCCCTTCTTTAGCGACCGTATCACTTCTGCTATCCGCAATGCCATACGTAGTGAGAACCTTAACATACAACTTTCTCACACAGGCACTTCTCTCCGACAACATTTATCCAAAAAAAGCCACTACACCCCAGACCCCTGCTCTCTAGCTAGTTGCCCCATCCCCAACTCTGGCCTCTGCCTCCGCACCTATACAGTATACAACCTACAATGCGCTAAGTGTCAAAAGTTCTACATCGGTAGTACCGTTAGGCCTCTACACTAACGCATTAAAGAGCATCTAAACACCCACATTTCTTCCTTCCATAAACACTTAATATCATGTGGCAACACACATCGCTCCATTAGTGTCCGCATCCTCAACTCCGTCCGCAATATAGGTCAGCTTCGAATTTCGGAAGCTATTCTAATCTCTAAATTTCGTCCAGCCCTGAATAACAGATTCGAGTTGTCTTCCCCTTTCATCCTCTGATTCTTACATCCTCACACTCCCACCCCCAACTTACCCAACCCCAACTTACTTGCCTTTGTCTCCTCTTTATTTGCCAACGCCACCCACCCCACATTTTTGCTTGCCTTTGTCTCCTCGATATTTGCCAGCGCCACCCACCCCACATTTTTACACTTTACATATTATAATTGTGGAATGGAATGATATGCACTTTATTTACATGTATTTAGACCTAGTGTATGTGTATGCATATATACATGAATGTGAATATGGGTGTATTCTCATGTGTGTGTATGTGTATGCTCAATAAAATAAAATAATAGTAAAAGAAAAGTTAAGATAAGAGAAGTAAAAAAAAAAATTAAAATTAATAAAAAAATGAATTATAGTAATAAAAGAATAAATTAAATATATGAATAGATCATAATAACAAAGGAAAATTAAAGAAATAATAATAAATGTAAAATAAATAAATCTATAAATCAATAAATAGAATGAATTTATATAAATTTACTTCTAGGAGTATTATACCCTTGGAATACTCTTAAATTAACTTTAGAAGTAAAAATGAATGGATGAATGAATGAATAAATAAATAAATATGTATTTAGATATTTACACTTTATGTGTGTATGTATATTTTATTTATTTATTTATTTTAAAAAATATTTTAATCCCTAGTTCCCCCCCTTCCCCAACGTCTCTTCTTATTCCTCCCTCCCTCTTCCCCTGTTCCAACGGTTCCCTCCTTGGCTTTGATCCATTTCATAATTCAAATTCCTTCTCAAATTTCAAATCTCATTTCTAAATATATTTTTCCATAAGTTATCTCCCTTTGATGACGCATATTACAATAATAACAGCCCACACGTAAATTTAAATTTGAATTGAATAAATAAAAAAATTTAAAAAATAAAAAATAAAATAAAATAAAATTAATTAATGAATCATATAAAATAAAATATTATAAAATTATAATAATTAGTATATTAATAAGCAAATGTTTATAGTATTTTAACTTTAGTTGATTTTGACATTCTCTGCGTTCCTACTACTTCCATTTGTCTGCTGCCGTATTTCTATGTTTTGACACCGGTTTTTCCCGTTTTTTCGACCCACTCGGTCTTTTATTGTTGTCTTCTGAAAATGAAAGTTTTTCTTTCGAAAATTTAAGATTACCCTTTGCCGAACTGTTACTTACCAGACAGTATTTAATATTTTGGTATTTAATCAGTTTTTCGTGAAATTATTAATAAATCGTTTTGAGTTTCACTTTCTCTTCGTTTATTTCTTTTCACTGTTCCATCTTACGGCAACTACATCGCATTGCTATAGCCTCGGACGACTAATCTGCACTTATATATATATATATATATATATATATATATATATATTATTTTTATGCCTCGTTTATTCCTATATAATTTTATATGCTAACTGCCATATCACGTTTTAATTGTATTATTATTATTATTATTTACTCACTGGTCATCGTCAGTGATCGCCCACTGCCGACAACCTGTGGTATTCCCTGGAGTCCGAGTGACAACAAGTCTCCTCAGGCCTCCAGTATGCTCCACCTCTTTTCGTTCATCACCGCTGATGACCTTGCGGTAATCGCAACAGCCACCTACCAACGATTTCCCGCTGATAAGGGCCATTGGTCCCCTCTGGGGCCCGAGTGGCAACAAGCCTTCCCAAGGTCCCAGAGCCCGTCCGCGCTCTTCCAGTGGAGGTCTGGTTTGCGCTTTCCCTCCTCGACCCTCTGTCCATAATTTTCGTGGCGTCAGCCTATGCTTGCGCCTCTCTCGTGCGGTTGTATTTTCCCCGGTTCTGTTGTTTTGTGCTTCCATGTGTTTGTTCTCCATTCGTTGCTTATGTGGGTTGGTTTCCACATTCGAGGACATTTCTCAGGATTGTAGCTGTTTTGATCATTACTGTCCTTTGTATGGTCTCAGTTATCCCTTTGATTCCAATTTCTCCTAGTCTTTTCTCCATGTTTTTGGGGACTGTTCCTAGTGCTCCTATGATTATTGGTGTTATACTGACTTTCTTCATGTTCCATATTCCTTTCAATTCTCTGGCAAGTTCAGTATATTTGCTTCTTTTTTCCGTCTCTTTGATCTTCACTCTGTGGTCTGCTGGAACGGCAAAGTCCACGATTTTGCAGGATTTTTCTTTCTTGTTGATTATTATCATATCCGGTCTCCTTGCTGTTATGGGTTTGTCTGTTTGTACATTCATATCCCATATGATTTTGTGTTTTTCGTTTTCTAGTACAGTTTCTGGTTTGTGTTTGTACCGTTTTTTTGCATATTCGAAATTCAGTTGTTTGCACATTTCCCGGTGTACTTCTTTCCCCATGCTGTCATGTCTGTTCTTGTATTCCCTTTGTGCTAGCTTGCTGCATTCACTTATTATATGATTTATCGTTTCGTCTCTTTGTCCACACAATCAGCATTTGCTGTTTTCCTGGGTTTTATCTATCTTTGCTTTAATAAAGTTTGTCCTAATCGCATTGTTCTGTGCGGCCGTCAGCAGAGATTCCGTTTCTCTGTTCAGGTGTCCTTTTCTTAGCCATGCCCAGCTGTTTTCATTCCATTCATCGCTTGTGAGTCTTATAAAGCGTCCATGTAGTTGTTTTTCTTCCCACTTTTCCTTTCTTGTCTTTTTGTTTCTGGGTTCAGTGCTTCCGGGGTTGTTTGTTGGGCTGGTGTCTCTTGCTGTGGTGATCAGTCTTTCCGTGTTCTGGGTTACATATTTCTCCAGCTCTTTTTTGGTGTCTTCCACACAGTCTTCTATACTTACCAGTCCTCTACCTCCTTCATTTCTTTTCACGTAGAGTCTGTCCGTGTCGTCTTTTGGGTGCAATGCATTGTGCATAGTCATTAGTTTTCTAGTTCTTTGGTCAAGGTGCCTGAGTTCTTCTTTGGTCCAGCCTATGAATGGTCCAGAGTATCTTATTAGTGATACAGCCCATGTGTTTATCCCTTTTACTAGGTGTCTGCTATATAGTTTAGTTTCTAAGAGTTTCCTTGTTCTTCGTAGATATTCTTTTCCAATCTTCTTTTTCATTTCTGTATATTTGATTGTGTCTGCTTCCAGAACTCCCAGGTATTTGTAACCTACTTGTTCTCCTAGCGCCCTCATCTCCTCTTGGTTGGGGAGTTCTATACCTTCTGTCGTCTCCAGTTTTCCTCTTTTGATCTCTAGCAGTGCACATTTTTCTATTCCAAACTCCATTTGGATATCCTGGCTGAATATCCTGGTTGTGTTTATCAGCTTTTCCAGTTCTTTTTTGTTTTTTGCAAACAGTTTAAGGTCATCCATGTACATCAGGTGGTGTATTCTTTGTTCTGTATCCGTAAACCTGTATCCGGCATCGCACTTTCTGAGTATGTAGTTGAGTGGCATCATGACTATTATAAACAGTAGTGGTGATAGAGAGTCTCCTTGAAAAATGCCTCTCTGTATTTTTATCTCAGACAGGTATTGTCCTCCGGCTGTCAGTTTTAGTCTCCATGTTTCCATTGCTTTCTGGATGAGATTAATAATCCTGTCTGGTATCTTGTATATTTTTAAGCATTCAATTATCCATGTTTGGGGGATTCTGTCGTAGGCTTTCTTGTAGTCAATCCATGCCATGGTTATGTTCTTTTGTCTGCTCTTCACCTCCTTCAGGGTCTTTTGATCAATGTATAGTAGATCATGTGCCCCTCTTTGTCCTTTCTGGCATCCTTTTTGTTCCTCGGGGAGCAGTTCACGTTTGTCCAGGGATTGGTAGATTTGTTCTCTCAGTTGTGCTGTGAGAATTTTCCACATTATTGGTAGACATGTTATCGGTCTGTAGTTGCTGGGGGTCGTTCCCTTTTTGGGGTCTTTTTGTATTAGTGTTGTTCTTCCTTCTGTCATCCATTCTGGTACGTCTGTTTTGCGGATACATCCGCTCAGTTTCTGTGCTATTCTTTCATGCAGGGTCGTGAATTTTTTGAACCAGTATGCATGTATTCCATCGTGGCCTGGTGCTCTCCAGTTTGCCATTTCTTTTAGGGTTTCCTTGATCGTTTCTTTGTTGATTTCTGTTTCGGTTCCTTCTTCGATTTCCTGCAGTTCATCTTTCATGTTTTTCAACCATTGGGCATTCTTGTTGTGCTTTTTTGGTTCTTCCCATATCTTGCTCCAGAATTGTTTTGTTTCTGTTGGGTTCGGTTGCTCTGTTGTTGTTTTTTCTCCATTTACGTTTTTGTAGAACTGGCTTTCATTGTTTTCAAAGGTCCTGTTCTGTTTGCTCTGTTCTGATTTGTACCTGTATCGTCTCAGTCTTCCTTCTATTGCTGCTATCCTTTGTTTTATTTCTTCATGTTTCTCATTTAGTTTTTTCTTGCGTTTCTGATTTTTGCTTCCTAATTGTTTCATGTCCTCCTTCCTTCTGTTCACGGTTTTAGCTTCTTTCCGAAGTTTGGTGATCTGGGTTTCCAGTCTGATTTCCCATCCAGGTTTTGTCGGTCCTCTCTTTTGTCCATTCTCTTCGTTTCTTAGTTTCATGCTTACCGATTTTGCCCCTGCATATATCAGGTTGTTTAGGTCTGTAATAGTTTCTGTTGGGATGTGTGTGAGGAGTCTGTTTACTCTTTCTGTTTCTGCTTGTAACTTCTTCGCTACTTCATTCCTGAGAGATGGGAGTTTTGTTTTGTTTTCTAACATGTATCGTCTAATGTTTTCCACTTCACTTGCTTCTTTTCCGTTGAGTTCTATCTCAGCAGGTTCTGTGGTTCCGCAGTTTTCTATCTCCCCTGGTTCTGTGATTCCGTAGTCTTCAATCTCTTCAGTTTCAGTGTGTATGTTTTGCCCGTCCTCTTCCTGTGGTCTCTCCTTTGGTGGGGGTTCTTGCTCCGTTTCGCCATTAGCCTTCTGTCTGATTTCCGTCAGTTCCATCTCCGAGAACCATCCTCGCTTGAGGATCTGTCTTGCTTGATCTGCTATCCTTTGTTCCGTTGTATGGTAGTCACTAGCAATGTCCCAGAGATGTTTCATTCGTTTTCGGTAGCCTCTTTCTGTAGGGTAGCGGCTTTTATAATAGCACTCCATCACTAGTCTGTTCTCTTTCGTGGTCTATTTCTTTCTATATCCTTTCAGTTTGCTGTTTTCGCTCTGGTTTTTCTGTCTTTGGTCTGTGTCCTTGTCGTACCTGGAATCAGAGAGGTTACTTACCTGGTTCTTGTCCGTTGTCTTGTTTCTGAAATGAGAAGGGCCAACATTCGCAGGATGCGGACCGGGTCCCCCATGTTGGCTAATGACACTCAGGTCTTTCTCCTGAGTCCCACGGCTTGTATTTATATTATTGTGCATTATTCATATTTTTGGTGTGTGTGGCCACACCATGCCCAGGCTTATTTTGCCTGTGGTCCTGTCACAGGGATAGTGATTGTCACATTCATTTTAATGAGTGATATTGTGCACTACCACACAAAAAAAAAAAAAATGATATATATATATATGTTATGTAAGGACTTAGTATAAGTTTTCTTGGCTACTCCATGGCAGCAGATGCAGGGAGACGATAGGTTCCCCTCCACTTTTCTGCTTGTGTATTACCGATGTATTCTTGATTGTAGTGCTAGGAGATGGGGGGTTCGATTTCCGCTTCTACGGATTCTTCGTTAATTAAGACTTAATTATGTTAATTAGGGGCCGGTTTTTATCCAGAAGTTTGAGCAACAAATCTCTTTATTATTATCATCGGGTACTAAGGAGCTGTCCTTATCATATTTGGAATTTGATGGGTTACCTACCTGTTTTTTGTCCGTGGTCTTGTTCCTGAAATTAAAGGAGCCAACATTCGCAGGATGTTGGCCATCGAGGGAGCACCTGCCCATCATGACACTCAGATCTTTCTTCTGAATCCCACGGCGTTTATTTGTATTTATATTATTTATTATTATTATTATTATTATTATTATTATTATTATTATTATTATTATTATTATTATAATTAGTATTATTATTTGATATGCAAATTAACATTACATTGTTTTCTTAAGGGTAATGTTTTATTATTATTATTATTATTATTATTATTATTATTTATTTACTTATATATATATATTAGTGAAGTAATAACTGAATTGTTTCTACATTTGATTATTGGGGAAGTGGTAATTTGATCAGTATCACTGGAGAGCAATGAATTTTATAGCTGTTCTGTTTTTAAATCTCTGAAACAGTTACAGCTGATGATACCCGTTTAATATTTCACAATTTAAGTTAAATGCTCCTGTTTTTGTTTTACTATTATATACTTGCATCCCCTTTTGTATTTGTAAATCGCTAAGTCTGCGATATATATATATATATATATATATATATATATATATATATATATATATATATATATATATATATATTGGCAGACCCAAGTTGTCTTGGGAGGACGTGGTCAAATTTTAATTTGGAAAAGAAATATGAAAGCTAATTTTTTTTTACCTATGGGTACAAGATTGATTATATATGAAAGATGGAAAATTAAAATTCGTCTTTATTTTTACTTTTTGCCTTCAAGAATCTTTTAAAATAAAACTGGTTTCTTTCATCTCCAATCAATTTCCTCATATCAAGTTTGTCTATTCTTTTCATTATCAGAAATTATGAAAACTAAAAAAAAAAACATTAAAAAAAAACAACGCTTTAAGCAAAAGTAAAATAATTTTTTCAACAGATTCCGATTGTATAAAATATTTTCTTCCTTCTTTTTTATGCAACTATTGAAACATTGTTTTGTAATTATTTAGATGAGGATTGATAATTTGTATTTTTTGATTATTCAGACTATTATTATCAGCTTGGTTGTTATTTTCACAACATTTCGCCCAACCTTCCGACTTTCTTCAGGTGCATATTTCCAAACTCGAGAATCTTTGTTAAACTCGGGAAAACTATACTGAATTTCGAACTGAAAGCTTTATTTAATCCACAAAGGTAGATTATTCTCGTTCTGTCAGCTATGACAGATTAGAAGTTTTAAGTATTTTTTTAATTTCATAACTTTTTTTCTTAAAAGAACACAAAAACGATGGTAGAGCCACTATTCAATTGCTTCTCACTGCAGCAAAATTAGTTTAACGTCATCATCAATCATCAGCTGTCCAGATAGGGCACTCTGAGAAGGTCCAAAAATAGCCCAAAATTAACCCATCAGCATTTTCCAGTATGTGCGCAATAAACCAACTCCATTCCAGATGGAGGATGTAATGCTTGGGTAGGTGAAACCATGGCTAGTGATGCAACCCCAAGACCTAGCTGGACCATACTTCATCTTGACAAAGAAGGGTCTGATAGTTCAGGATAGACTCGAGGTTGTCAGAATGATGTTAAGGAGTACCCCAATTAGTATTACTGCTCAGAACCAGAAGTCAGGGTATGAAAGTCATACAGTCATTGGCAGCAGGGTTATTTAACTGCCCTTACCACTGTAGCAAGATTATCTCCTTTAAGTCTAACCCTTCCTCACTGTTGTAGGGCGAGTGGAAATGTGGTTGCGTCAAAGAGTAGAGGCCTGGACACCATACTCTAACAGCAGTCTAGAAATGGAGACATAAAAATGTCAGTGACTTCACTTTAAAAAGCAATCTATGATTGAATAACTATGGTTTATCGGGCATGTAGTGTTCAGAAATAACCTAACCCCACATTAAGCTTGACCTTATGTCACATCTAGCTCACCTAAAGCCCAGATAAATAAAAACTATAGTTGAATAAAAATGTTTATATTACACTCAACGAAAATGAGGAAAGAAATGAGGCATACAAACTGTAAAAGAAAGTTCTGATTATACAATGAGCGTTCAGTAAGTAATGCCCTTGACCCATTTCCCATAGCAGTAGATTAATTAAACTTGGCACAGTTATTAGTCTTTCTCTGCATAGGAACCACCCAGAGTTATGCATTTCTCCCATCGTTTGATGCAGGTCTGGACACCGTTTTTGTAGAACACCCCAGGTTGGTCCTCCAACCACATCATAACTTCAGAAATCAAGGCTGCATCATCTGGGAAACGCTTTCCTTTCAAAAACAACTTCATGGCTGGGAAGAGATGAAAGTCAGAGGATGAAAGGTCAGGAGAGTAAGCCACACGCCCGTGCTTCTGATCTGGCGACATGCGAGTTGTGGACCGGAGCGTTGTCCTGCAGGAGGAGGATACATTTGCTGATCTTGTCCCGCCTCTTGATTTTGATAGCTTCTCTTAATTTCATCAAAAATGAAGCGTAATAGGCTCCTGTAATTGTGGTACCATTTGCCAGGAAATCTGTCATCACTACTCCGTCCTGGTCCCAGAAGACTGAGCATGACCTTGCCAGCGGAGAGCTGCACCCTTGCTTTCTTTGGAGGCTGTGAGTCCAAGTGCTTCCACTACATTGACTGGGCTTTGGTCTCTGGATCATAGTGATGGACCCAAGTTTCATCCTGTGTAATCAGTTTTTTGAAAAACTTTGACTCATCTTCTTGGCACATCTCCAAATTCATCCTCGAGCACTTGATGCGTTCTTGCTTCTGGAAAGGTGTGAGTAACCTGGGAATCCATCTGGCAGACACCTTATGAATATGCAAATGGTCATAAATGATAGTTTCCACAGACCCTGTACTCATCCTGACCTCTTGGGCTATTTGGAGAATAGTAATGCGTCGATCTTCCAAAATGGCAGCCTCAACTTGACGGACAGATGCCTCATCAATGGCAGAAGAGAGCTGATCAGATCTGGGAGCTGTTTTCACAGACTTCCGGCCATGTTTGAATTCACGATGACAGCATTTTACAAGGTCATATGATGGGGCATCATCACCATAAGTTTCTTTCATTTTATCAAGTCTCCTTTGGTGTGCGTCCTTTCAAATATAAAACCGGATCACTGCGCGACACTCAACTGGCTCCATTTCACACCTGACTCAGTTCAAACAATGCAAGCAAGTGTCCGATTGCAAAAAAATCCGGTATCAAAAAGTCCAGCGGAGAAAGTGATTTGTAGGAAGATTGTTAGAAGGCACGAGAAATGAAATAAGAGGTTTCAAAGAAACTCCAGAAACCAACCTCATCAGGTGCGGCCAAAATAGATAGAATCAAGAGGGTAAAAAGTTCATTCGTGGATGCAACAAGGCTCAGTGATTCGTGAGGTGGGGAATATTAGCCATATTAAAAAAGTCTTCCTGGGTTGAAAATCATAAAATAAATTGAAATTGACGAAGAGACAGCGAATCTATATTTAAAAGCTAGGCCAAGATGCCAATTGTCCGTTGGTAAATAGAACGTCTGAAGAATGGCAAATACTCATATGAAAACAGCAGGCAAGATAGGAGAGTGTGAGGGGGTGTGAGGGAAGAAGAGGGTACGGGTGTGATGCGTGAATGTGATTTAAACTTAGATTGTGAGTAGGAAGGATGGGTCGCTTAAAGATGAAAGTAGACGCTAGTGTGAATTGGGGTTCAACTAGAAATGCGGTAAGGGAGGGGGAAGTAGGTCAATAGGTGCGGGAGGGGAGAATTAAAAATACTAAAATGTGTCTAGGGAATATGGACAAGGGTGGGGGCTAGATGTTCAATCAGATGACATTATTTATAATGAGGCAAAATAGGTTTGAAGGAAAGAGTTAAAAATAAAAATAAATCTTAGGCCCGCAAGGAAAATTGGGGATTAACAGATAAAGAAATACATAATTGAGGGAATAGTTGATAAAATTAGAATCCGGAAGTAAATATTTGAATAAGGAAATGGTAATTTGACGTTGAGTATTGAATCGGAGTGGTATTCCCCAGAGTGGGTGAAGATTTGGGTCGAAGTAAAATATGCTGTTTCGGGATGTTAATGGTTTTTGGATGTAGGAAAATTAAACTTTGAATCAAAATGAATTCCAGAATAAGAAATATGGAAGTTAATTATGCATAATATTAAGCAGGTAATAGATGGCACAGAGTATTTAATTCACACTTTAGTTAAAATAGTGAAAATAATTTATTCCAGAGTGAGAAGGGGATGGTAGTTAAAAGTAAATATTATGGGGGTTAAGAGATGTAGATGGTGGGGGTCTGGATTCAACAGGGTCAGAGAGAAGTGAACGAGGGGAGAAGTAATCAAGGGGGAATAATCGATGCTATTAAGAGAGTGGGAAGAAAAATTATTTAGAAGTTTAACAGGGGGGAAACTGTAATTAGAGTGCAAAGAGAAAGCGGTAAGCAGTTCGAAATCGAAGTGTACAAAGGGGTTAAAGGTAGATAAGGCGAATCATCAAGTAAATAAGAGGGTTGAGGTCTACTGCAATTGTGGTGGGTTAGTTATCAAGTTGAAAGGGAGGATTAAAAGGTTGGATATATTGATAAGTATCGAAAGTTAAAAGAAAAAGAATTGATATCATGTAAAGGTTATACGATTAAGGAGGTTGAGTACAATGATTTAGGGGGTATTGGGAGAGAGGTATAAAAACTACGGGGATTGTAAAGCTAAACGGGATTTATGGGTAATTTTTTAAATTAAGAGAAAGGTTAAAGGAATGAGGGAGATTTATGCAGAGTTATAGACCAAAACGGGATCAGAACTATCAGAGAGTAAATCCGAGATGTAGGGGGTAGTTACTCAACTGGGGAGGGGTGTCGGGGGGATTAGTATGGTTGCTATACTTAAATTTACGTTTATGTCTGCAACTGGAGATAAGTTCATTCTTAGAGTTAATAATATTTTTAGATTTAGTAGCAGTAACTATCATAAAGGTTTCCAATGTACAAAGTTGGCAGTGGTGTGAACCCGGGGTGTAGGATCTAGACTTTTTAAGTATTGACCAATGTAGTGAGTAGGGGGTATTTTTAAGATTGAGATTTCTAATTAAATTGGAGAGTGAAGTGCCAGTGGCATTATCGTTGCTATTTTTAAAGGAGTAGATATAGTTAGAGATCCGAGTCTTTATGGGGAAAGTGTTCCACCCAATGTAGGTGTGTATCTTAAAAGGTGATGCTATAGTTGTATTCAAATTGCTAGTGGTATTAGAGGAGATTTGAGTTTGGGAGTTCAAGTTATGTGAGGGAGTTTGGTTGGAGTTGTAGGGTGGAGCGGTTATGGGGGAGATGTCTGTTAGCCCAAGGACACTATCTATTATTGGGGGTGTTTGGTTAGAGATATGGCTGTATATACAGGGGTTCTGAGGAGAGAAGGATTGGGGTTGTGAAGAGATATGGAATCCTGTGATTGCCAACAATATTGGTGGAACGGGGGAATTGTTTCACAGTACAAGCGTATATTACGTCCTCCTGTACACAATCGTTGTTTAAGGGACAATCTCTGGGTTTACGGCAGTTGCAACTAGTGAGGTGGTTGTTGTTGGATATGCTTGATTTTCCTATTGTTAGAGGTTATGATAGTTTGTTCAATATTGGGCATTATAGAGTAAAATATTTTAATAGCATTTTTGTTAAGAATAGTGCTATATCTGTGGGGGTGCTTAAAAGATCTGTCTATATATATCTTATATTTGCATTCCATAGACACTAAGTATATATATATATATATATATATATATATATATATATATATATATATATAAATTTCTTCTACTTAGTAGCTAGTTTGTTAGCACAACAGTTGCAGTACTCTGACTGCTAGTTGCATTTGGATGTGACTGGCCGTTTAGGTTTCGCATCTCATCGTGAATACACTCACTACGCCTAGACACACTGATGAATCGTATGCAACAAAACAGCTGTCTGTAGATGATTATTTTATATGCATAATGTATATTTTCTCAGTTCGAGAAAAATATAACAAAGTTGCCTCTTTTTCCAACTCACCAATTTTTTTAATTGCCAAGTGAGAAAGAGAGGGCAGACTTTCTTTTATGAAGTTACTATTAGCAGAAATTAAAGACACGTCAGTAAATATACAGATACAGTTTGAATTACCTACTAGACACCATTTTCGAGTGTCTTCGTTTTCTCTGTATAAGGGTTGGTCAGCACAACCTGGCATGAGGATACTTACCCCTACAAGTAAACCCTGACCAAATATTCAAAATAACATAGTATTCACAGCACAAATAAGATCCCCTCAGCACGGCTATACACTTGCTCATACGAGGAATAGTGCACTTTCTCCAAGTGATGTTACCTCAAGTAACAACACTTACTTGGATACTCCACCAGACTAGATGAATTCTTGTCCTGAAATCCGGTAAGACCAAGAGACTACAAGAAAGATATACTATAACATAGTTAACTGGTCAATTGGGGAGATGAAAATTATGTTCTTAACTTCTTTACTAACTCAGCGTTTGAGTAATAAGGGAGAACTTTAATAGAATATTCGAATATCTATGTATCTCATATAGAGATCAAGTGTTAGCCCCAGGAAACGGCCCCTTGATTTCTGAGAACTTCAACTGAAGTAAAATGAAACAAAAAAATACACAAAGTCCAGTATTATAGTAGGAAGGATTGTTTAACTCTCACTCTGTCCTGTATCTGAATATTACAACAATTTTACAAAAGAAAAAAACGTTTAAATTTAAAATATGGTATCTCTGTATGATTTATAATTCCAGCAAATAATTTTGTGGTTGGGAGCGACTATTTCTTATCTACCGGGTCCCTAGGTGGTGGATAGAGGAACGGCCTTCAGATATGGAGGTTAGCTGCGAATGCCTAATAAGCAGTCCCAGACCAACTGGCAGTCTACTTGTAGGGTGTATGGTGGATATGCTCTAGTCAACTATATCTCCATGAAATGAATACAGATGGCCGATGTAAAGTGTAGACTCTGTGATGATGATGATGATGATGATGATGATGATGATGATGACGACGACGACGACGACGACGACGATGATGATGATGATGATGATGATGATGATGATGATGATGATGATGATGATGATGATGATGATGATGATGATGATGATGATTGTTTAACATAGCAAAACACAAAGAAACATTCAAATGGAATTAACCTTGACTCAAACAATTAACACACAAATTGCACTGTTAATCAGATAAGGTTGACCTTTAAAGAGATTAACTTAGAATAATCTGTCCAAAAGCTACTGCGATGAAATCATAGCTGGCTTTTTACTGTATATTGATGACTGAATACTCTGTATGTTTTAAAGATATTCTAGTACGAGCAGTAAAGCAATTGAGAAAGTTATGCTCCTACTCCCATAGCTATAGGTAAAATAGCACTTGTGTTCATTGAATTGTATACACTTTATCGTTTATAATAGGCATTAAGTAACTCAGAATGCGTTGATATGCCTTAAACAAACCAGTTAAGCTTTTTATTGTGTTTGCGCATTTAGTAAAGCAAAAAGAGTTGTTATGCTATAAAACAGTGTGTTTCAGCATAAAAATAGACCAAAATGAGATGAAACAGACAAGTGAAAAGTGTTATTGTGTTTCAGCATTTAATAACAAAGAAAGGGCTAATATGCCATAAAAGAGACAAGACAGACTCGTTATTGTGTTTTGGCATGAAATAACCCAAATGGGCTGATATACCATGAAACGACTTTTATTGTGTTTCATAATCAAAAAAGGGTTGATATGCCATAGAACAAGCAAAATAAAGATTTTATTGTATTTCAGCATTAAATAACATGAAAAGGATTGATATGTCATAAAACATACAAGACAGGCCTTTTCTTGTATGTTTTACTAAATAACCAAAAAAGGGTTGATATGCCATAAAACAAACAAAATATAGATTTGATTGGATTTCAACATTAAATGACACTTTTATTGTGCCTTAAATAACCCCAAAGGGTTTATATGCCACAAAGATTTTGTTTTGTTTCAGCCTTAATAACCCAGAAAGGGTTGATATGCAGTAAAACAGACAAAGCTAACCGACTTTGCTCTTGGGTCACTGCTCTTATAATCCTCTGCTCTTGAGTTATTGATCTGCCTAACTTTATTTCTAAAAGGTCTATTAAAATCATATGTATATTAATACCATCATCATTATCTAGCTACTTATCTACGTCATATTGTAAACTGAAACACACAATATAGACACAAGAAGTGGAAGCTAATACCATTTGACTCTCAGCCACACTGGGAAAGTGAAAATATAAACTAACGAGTTTTTTTTAGTCATAGTCTATATAAAGCTGTATATTTAGACAAGATGGGCTACCCGGCATTGCCTATGCATTATATCAAAAATAATACCAGGGGTTAGTTTATTGCTAATCGCCTGAGGCGCCCCTACCGGGGAATGCCGAAGGGGCTGCCCAGGCAATTTTTAAACGACCAGAGTGCTCAAATTCTCGAGCGCTGGTTTTTTCCCACTTTCCCGACCTTGTGTCACATCTTACCTTGTGGGAGGAAGATAAATAGAACCAGTAATATATCAAAATATATCTAATTGTTAACATTAGAAAGCCAAGCAGAAAAATATAAAAAATTCCATCCCTCCAGTAATTGGCTAATTCCGGATAAATCCTTTGCAATTTAATTTCTTTACTATGTTTTTTATTTAAATAAATATATTTCACATGTATATTAAAAATAGCATCCATAACATATAAATACAGGATTAAAACATCTAAAATATATTTTTTTAACTTTTGAAATGATATTGTCACATTATTTTATTTATTTGTTATTATCTTATATAAAAATTAAAGACGAGAATTCATCTCGACCTTTTACCGGAATAGCTTCAATAACAAAAGATAGATTTTAAAATAGTCTGTTTCTTCAGCGACTTTTGGCCAATTATTGGTCAGTGTTTTTAAAAAACAAACAGTTTGATTTTTATTAAAATTCTTTGCAATTTAATTACTTTGCTATGATTTTATTTAAATAAGTATATTTCGCATGTATTATCTTAAAAATAACATGAGCAATATACAAATACAGGATTAAGAACTCTATAATTAATAATTGTTGGGAAAGGTAGGAATCCCCTCATTCTGCTCATTTATGGGTTAAATAGTCCAACTACTATTCTTCTAACAATTAATTTAAATGACTGCAAAGGTTAATATGCTATTAAACAAAAAAACCTAACCCTTTATCATACATTATTAATTGTAGTTACTGTAATATATTAAGACAAGATTGAAGTAAAAAAAATAAGAGAAAGCATATAGTGGTTGTTAGGGAGATCACTCTAGGAACTTGTTCCAAAGGCTCATAACTCTTTTTATCTTAATACAAAGGGGGATAACTTAACATTGCTGGTGTCTTCTTGTGAATATTACAGTTCCATAAAAAATAAAACAAAAATAAAACAACGAAAGTAAAACAAGTTCTCATTGCAACAAATCTCTCAGAATTTCAGAAGAGACTCCAATCTTCGTCAGACAATCTGTGACCTGTTCTTGGCCCCTGATTCATGCAGTTTGAATTTCCTTCTTCACCATCATTTACTTCACTCTAGTCACATCAACTCTCAGAAGCCGATCACTCACAAGATTCGATGAGTTTAAAGTCTCTAGCAGAGACGCATTGTCTATTTTACAAAGAACTTCAGGCAATCTAGGTAGTCTGAATATCTCTTGAAGCATGGCGGCTATCAATATACCAGCATCAGCTGCTTCACTAAGCACAAGGGTCTCTGAGGCTAGTGGACTTTTTTGTTACACGGTTAAGTTATTTTGATGACCAGCATATAGGAGCCATTCTGTTCATCTTGCCACAAACAAAGAGGATAAATGAACAAGTCAATGCAACATCAAAATAAATGCGGAACTTTCTTCTTCTTCTGTTCGCTTCTTTGAACGAAGTAACACAACGCTTCACCAAAATAAATGTGGCACTCTCTTCCTCCTCCGTTCGTGTCTACCTCCCAACGCATCTACGAAAATCACGTTTTTTCGTGCTTTTGTATAATAGCGACATCTCACATATGCAAATGAGCATGCCAAAGCCGCCCGTCGCCCTTTTCGTCTTTAAAAAAAAATTAAATTAAACTTTTTGTGAATGGACGTTTCTGGGTTCGCGTCCGCAGCTTTCCTCCACACAAGCAGCAAACCAAATGTCTTCTCTTCGACCGCCGCAAACAAAGTCGGCTGGAGAGCTCTCCGCTACAATAAAACCACCCTGTGAAGATCCATTCTCCAAACTAAAATAGGTGGCATCTGAATAACAAACAATATTCAGATTTCCCAAGCTGGAGAAAAGATATGGAACCTGTCCTTGATTTTAATTTTATTAGTGACTTGTTTGCCTCGAAGAGTAACTTCATTTTTGGAGATTTTCCAATATTACTCGTTCTGCACACATGGTCGAGTCTGGATGGATACCACATCATTTGACCTGTAAATTTCTTTAGCTCTGTCTTCTCCTCTTGACTCAAGTCATCATTTTTCCTTAATGATCTCCCTTTCTTTGTCTATTGGCGATATAGTTGAAGCATATAGATTTTGATCTATAATGATCTCATTTTTTGTTTGCTTAACATTTAATCCTAAAAATTTAAATGTTCCACTTTCATGCTTTCCAATTTAAAATATTTTTTTCAATTCTGCGATCACATTTTTCTGAAATAGATTATTTTCATAGAATATGAAATCATCTACGTGTATTGCCAGAATGCCTATCAAGTCACCAGTGGCATCATGCCAAAGAAACAGTGCATTGTCGTATGCATTCACCATTCCTTTAAAGCGAGTTAACTCATAATTAACTCGCTTGTACCATGAACGAGATGCATCATTTAAATCATAAATGCATCTTCTCAGCTTCCGCACTTGTGATTCTGGACACACATCAAATGGTGATCTAAGAAATACCTCTCTCTCCAGCATATTATCTTGTAGAAATACTGAGGTAAAATCAAGAGTCTCCACCTGCCACATCATAAGTGAGGCTGTTAACAATACAAGACGCATAGCCACACAGCTGCATGTTGGAGAATGTGTTTTTAAGTTATGGGAATCTACTTCATAACCACATGCAACAAGACGAGCTTTCATTGTCTGTTTGTCATTCACAAATGTTTCTGTTATCACCCGTCTTGTTAAAATACATTTTTACCCCATGACAGGTACACATTCATATACTTCATGAATTTGCATATTTTCCAATTCTCTTTTCTTTGCATCAATTACATCTTCTCCTTGTTCTTGTTCTGAAGAAAGCAACACTGCATGTTCTTGATAACTTACTCCCTCTATTGCTTGAGGAAATTCTCTCCATTGATCAACATGATCCCAATTGATACATAGAAGATTTTCATCTTCGGCTTCAGGTTTTGCATTTAGTCAATGGCTATATTTTCCCATTGACTTTGGTTGTGTGTTCATAACCATTCCTTTTTTCCATTCATCACTCCCTTTCAATTTATATTCTACAACTTCGTTTCTACTTGGTTTTATACTGTTATTTTTCACTTCCCTTCTATCGCTATTTGAATTGTTATTATATTGTCCTTCATCTTCCTCCTCCAAGACTTCATTAATCTCATTTGAAGAATTTGTATTTTCTTCATTCCTTGGACTTCGCAATTCATTGTCTACCTTCATCAAGTGACATGGAGGCATCCTGAAAAATGCTCCTCCATGCCTGATCAATACATATTGACTTTCTTTCCCCAAAACTTTAGCAGAACCACATCATTCTTTTGTAGTGTTGTCTTCTATAGTAGACACAGTTACTTGTCACAAATCGTTCATCCGTATACATCCTTACATTACTATACAGACTATTCGAATTCTTTCACTTGATTCGGCTTCCATGAAGCTTTTCCTCGCTGCATGTAGGGCATTTAAATTTATTCTAACCATATCACTGGTTGTTGCAGTTTCCAATGCAGGTAACCAATCATTTAAAACTGAGGGGTGTTAATATTTGACCCAAATACAAGTTCATTTGGACTATATCCAAAATGATTCTGAAATGCATTTTTGGCACTAACAGCCCAAGCCAAAAGTATTTCTGGCTCACATTTTTCATCATTTAATGTTTTTTTTCTATTTTCTTTTGATACATTTGCTGCATTCAAAACAAAAAAGCCTGGGCTCCTTCTGGCAGAGTAATTCCAAATTTCCATAATTTTTTATACAGAAATTCATATCGCGCAAAAAATTAATTTATACTCCGGCCACCCTTTTGTAGGAATAAAACTCCTTGGCATCGTATTTTCATCTTGTAAGTAAATTTTGTCCAATTTGTATATAATTATATTCAATCCATTTGCCCCCCGGATATCTGTTATTGCCAAAGGTCCAACACATTCTCTTATATTTTGTGGTAGTGACAAAAATACAGCCGGACCCTGTTTTTCTTTAGATAAATCTGTAAATATAGACCATATTCCTATACTTTGCTTCCATTCAGCATATGCCTCTCCATTTAGAAAAATAGGTGACTGTTTTGTAAAATAACCCATCTTTCTTTTAAATGTGTTTCAACGTTTGCTGAACAAGATAATTTCTCATCACACGAAAGGAGACAGCTTTTGAACTTGGCTTTATCACATAAATCCAATGATAGACACACATTCGTATGTTCCAACCACCATCTTGGTTTTCCCAGTTAATAATCAACAACAAGCAAGGGAGATCACTCCAAGAACTTGTCCCAAAGGAACAGAACTCTTTTTTATCTTAATACAAAGGGAGATAACTATGGTTCTATTAACTATGTTTTTTACACCTCTGAACTGTATGTTGTTATGAGAAATTATCAATTTTGTCAGACAGTTAAAATCTATTTTAAGGATTATCTCCCTTGTTCCATTATTATATGGGGATGACATTAACCCTGTAAGAATTGGGGTTATCTGCCCCTCTTCTCTTTTTCTGTTTGTTGTTGTTCTGTCGTAGAAAAATAAACGCACGACTTGCGTGGAAACCTACAAAATGTGCCTGTCTTGTTAACTGAATTGTCCTGCCATGAAGAATGTCTGAATGTTGCTGAGATCAAAAGGTATGTCTCACATTCGTGTGAACTTGGCTTTATATCGATAATAATTCTTAACAAAAGGGAATGTTGTCTTGTTTATATTTCTGGTGTGACGTCAGTGAAGAGTTCTAATAAAGGAAGATAATTTATAACTAACTATTACATTTACATCCTTAATTTTGTTAATTTCTTATTTTATAAGTAATCTAATCTAAGTAACAGTTTAAGTTTCTTTCATAAGTTCATTTTGTATGGTGGATGTAATTTCTGAGCAGATCGTTTCAGTTGTCCTGATGGGTCTCATTGCATCTTTAAATTCTGCTTTTCAGCAGGAATGGCTGTTGCTTGTTCGGCTTCAGTATCTGATAGTTGGTCCTGCTCTTCCACTCTCTCTTATTGTGGAGATGTCAATGATGTTTTTTCGGGTGTGTTATGCTTGCATATTTTTAGCAAGTTCCTATGATAGTAGTGCACCAAAGCTTGTCAACACCGTAAATGAATGTTGGTGCTACTTTAACTTTTACAATACCAGTCTCACTCCACCTTTTCTAATAGGGTCTTAAATTTGTACTGAATCTCTTGATTTTAACAGTTCCAATTCTTTCTACCTCGTCTTGATTTCTTTGATTGAGGTCTACACTAATCTTGCTTTGTTTGGTTAGTGCTGGGAGATTCTATCTTCATTTTATCCCCATCAGCATTTCTGAATGTGATAATCTATGCTCACTCGGCATAACCCTAACAATGGAACTTTACATTTCTAAAGACTATCTTTGATTGGTTAAATGTTTTCCTCCAATTAGTCCATTTGGTAACAATGTCGTCCTTTTGAAGTCCCACACAACTGGTACTACACATGTTTATCACATAGCATTGCCAGGTTTTCACTTTTCTGTTTTCATGACAAAAGAATGATTTGGTTGTTGTTTGCCGTACGTTGGAAAAATGCTGAAACAGAGTGTAGAGAAAAAGTCATGCAAGATAGTGAGAAATGATATATAGGTATTAAATTATGATACAAGACATCTCTTTGCAAAACTGATTGTGTTTTGACTGAATGTAGTTTTGACTGAATGTAGACACATTCAAAAGAGGACGAACAAAGGTTTTTAGCCTTCATCCTGCCAAATTAAAGTGACTGTTGATTGGCCAACGAGAATTATCTTGCCTAATCAGATGGGGCTAGTTTAGAATACAAAGAAGGTAATTTATTGTCAAAATAGACAAAGGGAGATAATTATTTTAGGAGAAAAAGGGAAGTAACTTTTTTTATACTTTCAGTAGTGCAGTCAGGTTTATGATGAATTATAGTTTATGTGGGATATTGTTCTGAAAATGTTGTCAATGCCTGGTGTAGATTGTTGGAGTTCATTGATGACTTCAAAATCATATTTCTTAAAACAAAATGTTCAATTATAAATATTGTATCAGGTTGGAACGAAAGTACTGTTCATTTTTCTTCAAATATGTCTAACTTCTCAATTATATTTGAAACTAGCAGGTTTCACGTGCTTACTATTGCTTCGCAATTTAATTTGTATTCATTACTTGAAATTATTGAAACGAAACTAATGATGAGGAAAAGAAAGACACAACTCCTTCTTTCTTTCTCTCTCTCTCTCTCTCTCTCTCTCTATCGATAAAAAAGGAAACAAAACTAATCGATAAGAAGACAAAACTAGTCAATAAAAAAAAGACAAAACTAATTGATAATAAAAACATGGACGGCGGCACCGGGGGGGGGGCTCAAGCCCCCCCCTCCCACACACACACACACACACTTTTTGACTTGGCCCCCCACTTTACGGTCATCAATAATGAAGTTATATATGCATGTGTTTAACCAGCCCCCCCCCACACACACACACACACTTTTTAGGAGAGCCCCCCCACACACACACACACTTTTATAACTGTCCCACTGGTCCTGAAAAAGAAGACAAAAAATATCTCTCTCTTTTATTTCGTGCTGTTTTAATAATAATAATAATAAAAATAATAATAATAATAATAATAATAATAATAATAATAATGAAGGAAAATTTTTGTGTCTATATTCTTTCCTTTCTTTTTATTATTACCGAATATTATTAAGATTAAGCCCCTCCTTCTTTACTTATAGAATTTAAATTTGCATGAGTTATTATTCTTTCCTTTCTTTTTCATTCTTATCAGTTACGATTAAGATTAAGCTTCGCTTTTTTTGCTCATAAAAATTAAAGAATAAAATAAAATAAAACGTATAAATCGGTAAAGAAAGCAGAAAGGGAAAAACGAAAGAAAATGTCTCATTATGGAAATAGATTTGCGTTCTCCCTTCCCTTATTTTGTGTGATGGTACGGATATATATTTACAAATAAATACACATTGCGCTTTATTATTGAGTGGAGGATTGGATTGAGGAAAATGGATGCAGAAATTTGGTAAAATGCTTTGTTATTTGAAATGGAATTTTCTGCTCTTTAATATAGTGCTTTTATTTTATTTTTTCATTCTATTGACTTGTGGGTGCTTTTTCGGTAGTTGACCCACCACTTGTTTTGGCATTTTTTACGGACCAGTTTTTTTTTTCTTTTTTCTGTGTACACTTACCTATTTCGTTGCTAGAGAATTCCGTTTGATTTTTGATTTTTCAGCCAATGTTTTAGATTTTAGAATGGGGATCGCTTACCTATATAAATTTAACATAAAATAATCACCTATTTTTTGCCCATCATCAATTTCCGGAAACTTATTGCAGAAAAAAAAAGTGTAACCATGTTTTTATTATTTTTTAAATTTATTTCCATCATTTTTAAGGGTGGTGTTGAAGTAGATAAAAACGCAGACTGACGACCTGAGTGTGCCAAGTTTGAATCAAGTCGGTTCCATAGCACCATTTTCACTTATGGATGTTGGCAACCTTCAACAGCATTTACCTTTATTTGGGGGGCTGAGGCATAAGATTACTTTTGAACTAAATTATTGGAGCATATCCTATGCTGTTAAGATAGTATTGTGTAGCTACTAGGCTGGGAGATAAAGTATCGTTTTTTTTTCTATTCTACAGGTATATACGAACACATATATTTACTTGCCACTTGGAAATTATATTTTTATATATAAAAATAAACTCAAAATATCTTATGTTTGCTGAACTACAACTATCTTATCCCATAAATTTACATGTCATCTATCAGGCAAAAGTGCTACAAACCACACATTGGTAATGTACACAAGAATTACAACAATATTAGACGGTTTTTAATAAAAAATACTACAATTGCAAAGTAGGTGCGCATGCGCATAAAAAAGCTTTTATTTCCGAGATGTCAATGACGTTTTTCTATCGAACAATGTTTACCGAAGACGATTATTTTGTGTAACTGTTTAGTTTAGCAAGGATATATTTTCGAGATTGTAACGTTTTTGTTTTTGATTTTGTATTCAAATTAATATTGTGTGCTTAAATCGTTGTAATTTGAAAGACAGCAAACATTAAATTAATACTTAATAATAAAGTGGTGTTGTAATAAATTTTTGAATTTAAAAAAAAAGAAAGTTTTTCTTTGAAAAATAATTTCTCTGACTAATAATTTCATTCTTTAAATAAGTTAATTCTTTCCAGATTATTGATAATGTTTGAGTTTGTTATTATGACACTCTGGTTCATATCGAATGAAAAGACTAACAGTTATATTGCAATGATAGCTAATACATTAGATATCCCTCCTTCAACATTCAGCTACCACATAGCAATTAATCCACTTAAATATAGATCCCCCCATAAATATACCTTTTAAAACTATAAATAAATAAACAAATAATAAATTAAATTAAATAAAACACCTAATAAAATAAAACACTTAAAAAGATATTAAACTATAAATAAATAAACAAAAAATAAATAAAATGAAAAACTTAATAAATCCCACTCAGAACCTAATCAATGAACTATGTCATACAGTTATCTCTAAAAATAAACACACCTTTGAAGCGGTAAAACAAGCAACATCCATCATCAATAATTAAATTATTTTAAATAAAACTTAATTACGATTAAGACCCATATATTAATATCGAAACGCTGAAGATTTCTTATCGACTATAGACGTTTTTTTAAATACAACATTTTAAAATACAACTTTTAAAATACAATTTTTAAAAAATACAAAACTATAAATAGATAAAAAAAAAAAATTAAATAATTAATAAAATAAAATAAAACATTTAAAAAAATACATCGTCAATAAAAAGGCACTGATAACTATAAATAAATTTTTAAAAAATAAATAAATAAAATACTTAATAAATCTCACCCAACAAAAGTATAACTCTGATACCGGTACTTTCTTCAAAAAGGACACTTTAGCAAGGCAAAAACAAAGAAAAAACAAAGAAAAGAGCAAACTCACATGTGGGGAAATTCACTAGTTTCCCCACATGTGAGTTTGCTCTTTTATTTGTTTTCACCCAAAAATGAACCACTGTATAGTGTAGGTTTTTTTCAAGATATTTTAATCCAAGAACTTAGTATTCTTTGTGGATTTTTCTGATGATTTTGTAGTGTTGCAGAGACGATATTGACATAAAAATGTTGTTTGGCTCACGGCAAATGAAACGGACGTAAAAAAATACATCTCACAGAAATGTTATGTTGTTTTGAAATGTGAAAAAAAATCTTTTGAAAATAAAAACATGATTATTGCAATATAAAATGAACCTGACTTATATATGCTCTGTTGTTACTGATTGACAATCATCGAGCTGAATCTTTTACAGAGACTGCAAAATAAAAAGGCACTGATAGTATATGCGTATTAGCATATACTATCAAGGTTTGAATTGTGGTTGGAAACACATCCGTGGAGACCTAGTTACGGTCGAAATAACTTATAATGTGTACAATCCGAATGTATATCTAGTCTTTTTCAACCTCATAACTTATATATATAATATTAAATTGTTTTTTATATGTGCAGGGCAACCTCCTAAACTAATTAATGGCTCATTGTGAATTCTAAAAAATACGGCGAGGTATAACATGTGCACATTTTTCTTTTCTTTTGTAAATCTTAACATTTAGGTGCATATATATATATATATATATATATATATATATATATATATATATATATATATATATATATATATATATTATATATAAAGTTTTTTTTTAAATTAATTTTTTTATGAATTTTGAAATATATATTCTCGGTAACCCGGTGAGTAACATGGGCAGATTATACTTTTTTGTAAAATTTACCATTTATTGGGTGCATTCACTCACACTCGTATCCGCCCCACCCCTAAAAATATTTTAAAATAAGTAACATACAAAATTGTTTAGAGAAAAGAATTGCTCTACATCAAATTTATATTAAGTAATACATTTTTAAAAGGATTGGTGATCGTCAATAATATGTGTGTACTTGATAAAATCTTAAACTATTGAACTTATTATGAATTATGGAATATGTATTCTAGGTAACAGGGTGAGTAACTTGATCACAGTATTATTTTTTTTAAACTTTACTATTTAGGGAGGTGCCACCGAAAAGAAAGAAAAAACGTTAAAATTCTAAACTAATGCTATATTTATTGCTTATACCCGGATTGTTCTTTTATATATATATGAATCTGCCATAGTTTTGATTTGTGTCCCAAGTACTTGCAGACCCATCCGGGTCCATCTTCAGGGGAATGAGCATAATCAGGTACAGACCATGTGTTAGCATTATAGATGGTTTTGGCGGGAATTATGTAATAACTACGAAACTATAGTTAGAATTATAAACATTTTAGTATATTATTATATTATATTATTAAAGTTAATTCTGTTAACCCCCCCCCCGAAACTAAGATTCTGATTCAGAGTATTGAAAGGATCTACCAAAGGATATCCAGACATAAGTTGTCTGTTATATTCAACAATACTTGCCTGCAAGAGAAGATGCTGCCTATATATATATATATATATATATATATATATATATATATATATATATATATATATATATATATATATATAACAGAACAATCCGGGTATATATTTTTAAATATTTTTTTGCATTCTTTAAATATTTTTTCATATATTTTTTATGCTCGTTTTAATAATAAACTCCACTATAGCTTATGGACCTTGTTTGGATATACTGATGTGATTTATCTAGTGTGTTGTCTAAACTTAGATTAATCCTTAATAACCTACTGTAGAAAATTCAATAAATCAATAAATAAGTAAACCTTATACTTGTCAAATTTAGATTAACTCCTTTATGAGAACTATGTTGAACTAATTAAATTGAGACTTATAATTAACATTCTTCTGACTTCTTAACAATTATATCTTCATATAATGATTCTATAGATTTACAATCGCTTAGCTTTGTAAACCCTCGAATTATTTTCATGGGTCGTCTAGAATTATGTCGTTAACCCTGTAACCTATACACGCTCAATCCTTTTTACCTGCATGAGATGTACTTTTTGAGACCCTTCACATGCGCTAAGAATGACATATTATTTTTCTTTAAAGCAAATTACTCTTTTATTTTACCTATATGATTGAAATCGTATGTACTTTAATTTTGAATTCAATTTGAATTTTATTTTGATTATGACAGCTTTAAATTAGTTTAATTATATCTAATTTAAATTTAATAAATTTCATTTTCTAATAATATTCATTATAATTTTCTGCTGTAGATAAGCTTAGATACTAAAGATATCTTAAACCTTTTATTTTTAACGCTTTTAAATTTACGATTTTTACATTTTTAATTTTTAATTTCTAAAGTCATCCTTATATATGGTCTAATCGATGAATCTTCTACTTTAAATGTAATTTTGAGTATATTGTATTTCCTTTTGATTTTTATTTAGTTCTATTTTATGTATTTTTTTTTCCTTTATTATTTATAATTTTTATTTCATCCGGAAGTCACCTAATTTACGGATATAAAAAGTATAATGTAAGAAATGGAAATATAAAATAATGAAAAATCGATAACTAAAACCCGAAGAAAAGGAAATAATTAGACGAAACAACAAAAGACGGTTAGTGAAAATATATATCTTAATTTAGGAGTATTTAGGTCAATATTTAAGCTGATGATGAATGATTAAAATACAAACAGTGAAAAGCATAAGATGCGTATATGTTGCGACTAGGACACATTGAGATCATAGTTCTATTTGGAAAAAAAAGGGATATGATGCTTGATAGGTTTTGCTTGCCTTGTTTTTCATTATTTTTGTTTTGTTTTACATCATTAGCACTGAGAATACACACCAATAAATAAATGCACAGGAGCATTTTACATATATCTTGGTGTAAACCGAAACAATTGTATGCTGAATAAAAAAACAAGTTTTGTGAGATGATGTGAATCTGTCCTTTATAACATTGGAATTGGTATAAAATTAAATAAAAAATATTTAAAATATTACAAATAATTATATATATATATATATATATATATATATATATATATATATATATATATATATATATATATATATATATATATATTTATTTATTCTGGTACAGAAAAATTAGTACAACATTCGTACCGTCGGTTTCAAGCACGGAAGGTCTTACCCATCCGGCTCTCTTCAGCTTCTGTTGTCATCTGTTTTGGAAATGTGAGGTCACATGACACTCTTGTTGGGACGCGTTATTTGCTCAGTGTGTTGTGTGTGTTTGTTTAAATTTGAATTTAGTGTCATAAGACCGTTGAGATTTAAAACACGGGAGAAGAAAGAGAATTCGAGATTAAAGGGAATAAAAAGGGGAATAAAAAAGGGGGGTAAAAAAATAAAAAAATATATATATGAAAAAATATATATATATATATATATAAATAAATATAAAAAAACATATATATATATAAAAACATTTTAATACTAAGAATAAAGGAATAAAAAAAGAAGAAAAGAGAAAAAGAGTATAAAAAGGTATAAAAAGAAGAAAAAAAGGGGGTTAAAAAATATATATATATATAGAGAATAAAATGTAGAGAATAAAAAAGAGCGAGAGAGAAAGAAAGAATAAAAATAGAAAGAATAAAAATATATAAATAAATAAAATATATAAATATATAAATAAATAAAAATAATAATAATAAAAAAATAAAAAAATAAAATTAAAAATTAAAAATTAAAAATTAAAAAATTAAAGATTAAAAACAAAAGTAATAAAAATAATAAAAAAATAATAAAAATAAAGAAAGAAAGGGTTTCTCTGAAATTCCCGTGAGCCAAATTATGAATTTGTATCATTAGCCGTTATATTTTTGAAGGTATGCGTTCTAAAAACCGTTGGTGTGTAAGAATCTTTTCTCCAGAATGGAGTGATTTTTAATGAAGAAATTCGGATCTAAGGGAGGTAACTAAGATGGAAATATGAAATATTTGAGTTTGTTAAAATGGGTTTGTATATTAATCTGGTGGTTGATAAAAGATAAAAAATAAAAAATTTAATATTTTTGCATTTTGGTGAAAGTCGAAGTTTTTGCTCTTGGAATTTATGTGGATATAGTTTGTTTAAATGGATTTGTAGAGTAATCTAGTGATTGATGATTAATTAAATTAAATATTTTTGTATTTTTGTGAAGGTCGGAGTTTTTGCTCTTGAAGTTTAAGTGGATATAGGTTGATGAGGTGTTTGTTCGTTTTTATTGTGTTTATATTAGTAGAGGGGGGGTAGTTAGACATTATGTGAATCGGTCAGACCAGTTTATAAGCAATGCTTGTCTCTTGTGTACACATCCCTTGAATATTTCATCGCGGACATTTAAACAGGCTGTATTCGGATCGATGATGGCTTTTGAAATGTGGTATTTTTCAGCGTCACATAGAGGACATCTGTTTATGGCTGGAGAGAAGGATGGTTTTCTCTCAATTATTTTCCATTTGATGGTGAAGGGTGTGTTTTCTTCTTTAAGCTGCCATATTCGGGTCGCGAGTGCCGTATTAGCCTTGTTTTTGTATCTGAAGGAGTTTCTGTGTGCATATAGCCTTTGTTTGAAATTTCCCTTCGTCATCCCAATATATTTTTCTGCATTACTGGTATTCTGGTCTGTGACGGTTGCTTCATAAATGATTGAATTGATTTTGCAATTTCCCTCCAGGGGGCAGTTGTTTTTGTCTTGGCATGAGCAGCCTGCGTTTGTAATTGTTTTGGGTTCTGCAGAGATAATTTTTCTTATTGAAGGGGCAGTGGAATAGCTGATCTTATACCTTTTTATACTCTTTTTCTCTTTTCTTCTTTTTTTATTCCTTTATTCTTAGTATTAAAATGTTTTTATATATATATATGTTTTTTTATATTTATTTATATATATATATATATATATTTTTTCATATATATATTTTTTTATTTTTTACCCCCCTTTTTTATTCCCCTTTTTATTCCCTTTAATCTCGAATTCTCTTTCTTCTCCCGTGTTTTAAATCTCAACGGTCTTATGACACTAAATTCAAATTTAAACAAACACACACAACACACTGAGCAAATAACGCGTCCCAACAAGAGTGTCATGTGACCTCACATTTCCAAAACAGATGACAACAGAAGCTGAAGAGAGCCGGATGGGTAAGACCTTCCGTGCTTGAAACCGACGGTACGAATGTTGTACTAATTTTTCTGTACCAGAATAAATAAATATTATGCTCTTAATTTTTAACTTTGATTCTTAATTAATCGAGCACTCTGCTGGGATTTTTCCTACCATTCTACAAAGAATTTATATATATATATATATAGATATATATATATAATTAACTTGTTACAAATATCCAGGGGGTATGAATCCGAAGGAAGTTGAAACCGGGTTTATGAGAGTGCTCAATGAAAATATATATTTTTTGATTTTATTCCATGGAATAAAATCAAAATATATATATATATATATATATATATATATATATATATATATATATATATATATATATATATATTGTGCACGTGTATGTAGATATTTTTTTTTCTAATTATTATTAATATTTTTTCCAATTACTATTTTTCTATTTATTTTTTTCTTATTTTTTCTAATTATTGTGTTTTATCTTATTTAATTTTGAATTTTTTCTATTTTCTATTTTGCTTAATTAATTTTTTCTACTTTGAATTTAAATTTTTTTGTTCCTCTCTGGTATTTTTTATACATACATTTATTCCTCTACTCATCCTCATTATTATTTTACTTTTTTTCTAATTATGATACATTTTTTCTTATAATTAGAATTACATTTTCAAGTTATATCTTTATTTCTCGGTATATTTCTATATACTCTATTATAGACTTTTTATCTTCTAATTATTTTAACTTTTCATTAATTTAAGCTCATTTGAGCACAATGTGATAATATTTTAGGAAACAACCCAAAAATGGACTCATTATACATGTGTTGCACATTTACTGCAAATAAAATACTTGCGTTTCATAAAATATCAATATAAAATTGTCTTTTTCCTTCAAAATCCTGACTCCACCCTATTTATCTATATGTTTTAAAATAATTTAAAAGCAGAAAAAAGCTAAAATCGAGAAATTAAAAAAATTATTCCCCCCCCCCCCCCCCATCCTAATATTTTCTACAGTATTGTTATTAGTGCACGGTAGAATTCTAAATAGTTTCCGCACTTTAAATAATGGACCCCCTGTAACTCTGATGGGTGTGATTTTTTAAATATTGGGTAAAGCACATAACAATCGAGACCTCCAAAAATAGAATTTGTGCTTTTAGCTTTTGTAAGTATGGATGTCCAAACAGACAATAATCAGAATATTGGTGAATCTCGGTATAAATCTAGGTCAACACATAAGGAAAAGTGGAAAGTGATTTCTTTGTTTATTTACAGTGAAAAGAACGTCTTTTTAAGTAATATTATATAAATGCATTACATAAAGTTAACATTATGGGATTTTTCAATTTTACAAATGCTCAAATGAATTTATTTTTAAATACAATATTTTTTTATTAATATTAAAGAAATTAAATACAATCAATGTCATGGAACTTTTTCATTACATATATATTTCTTGAAGAAAATTTGTATGTGTCCAAAAATATGAATTTAGAAAACTCAAATAATTTTTTTTTTACATACAAATTTTTTGCTGCTTATATAGATGAAGGCACATATGAAAAACGCAGTTACACAGGTGAAAATCGCAGTTCCAAATAAATTAACCGAAATACTCTTTGATACACTTATGTATCAAGCAAAAATAGGTATCTATAGCAAAAATTATCGAATAGAATTTTAATTAAAAATAAAAAGAAATTATAGCGTTTTTATGGGTTCCGCCATTGATTCGAGCGAAAAACGCGAAATTCAAAGGTGATAACTCAGTCTGTCATATTAACAAGTAATAAATCGACAAAATACGATGAAACTAATGTTTACTTTTAATTAAAATTCTACTGGATCATTTTTCCTCATTTTTGATGAGAATACTTCTTCTGATACGTAAGTATGAAAAAGAGTTTTTATTTGGTATTGCGTTTTCCATATGTGCCCGCACTAATTTTTTTTATTAAATGAATAAAATCAAATTTATGAAATTAACGTCATTGAATTTTTTAATTTTGTAATTAGAAATTTAGTAATCTTATTTTTAAAAAAGTCTTGGAATGTTTTCTTATTTTCTTTAATAAATATGTGTGTAACACACATATTTATTAAAGAAAATTTGTTTTTATCCAAAATTTATGTATTTCTTATGTGTTTACAAATAATTTATTTATTTAAACTTCATAATACAAACGATATGTGGTCGTAATCTTGCGTGGGAAATCAAAAACACAAACTGGTTATATGTGTGGATGAAATCGAAAACACGATGAAATTGACGATTATTGTCTTTTTGGACATCCATACTTACTAAAGCTAAACGTACAAATGCTCTTTTTTTATGTCTCAGTAGTTATGCCGGATTACCGAATATTGAAAGGTGAAATATAAGTTAGCGATATTGAATGTTCTCGCCCACACACACCTTATTCTGAATGTGTGTCCATTGGCCGCTATTATTGAAATTTATTAACGTCCCCCTCACTGACTGGCTGGCTTAAGGGTCTCACGGATTGGCTGTTAGGCATCCCAACCCCTACTCCCTTAGGGGTCACGTGAGTCAGCCCATAAAAACGCTTGCACGCTGTGTCCCGGCCTCTTTTCGACCCACCTTTTGAACCTGGTAGGACCGTGGCTGGATTATTCTGAGACAAGGCCCACGACGGCAGTCGCAGAGAGCCCCCACTCTTTCCTGTTACGAACCATCTTGGACTGAGGTGACTACATCTCGACAAGAGCCAGAATTGGAGGCGTGTGCACGTGCAACCTGTTACCAGAACTCCCACAAGATAAATTCGCAAAGCACGTTTTCGTAAATCTAAATTAACTTCCTCCTTTCTGAACTTTGAACTCACCATTTGTTGTATACATATATTTGCCCTCATGTTTTCTCACAAGTAAAACTGTTTTAAACTTATATACGATTGTTGTTGTGTTCCTTCTCACAAAATCTGTTGCCCTGTTTCTATTTTGCACTTATCTACATAATTGTTATTGCATTCTCACGTGCGAGAATTGAACTTTCTTCCAGGGATATTTAATCCCAACACTATCAGTGGACTATTTATGTTGTACAAAAGATTCATGAACGATATTTAAGTGTAATTTAGACGATTTGAAACCGATCGTAATGATTGCCTACTACTAATAAGTAAAATGTAAAAACGACGTTTTTTATTTTTAGAATTATTTGATGGTTTTCAGTAATCAAATCAAAATACTAATTTTACTTGATTTTCAATGTAAAGTTTAAAAAGTATTCCATTTCAAATAGAAAATTGGATTTTAAAACTTAATAAGGGGTCTTTTGTTTTGTTGGCTCGAATCAAGACAAATAAGTAACGAAATTTTCGATTTGTAGTTTTAAAATTACATTGTTTTCATCGTCCTAAATTATCTTTATTTATTTCTTAATATTAAAAGACGTCATTCTATACGATAACGAATGTTCGATTTCTAGTTTTAAAATGTAAAGAAAGAACCCTAGAATGTGATTTACATGTAAAAAAAAAGAAATAGTTTAAAAATTACATTGTTTTCAGCGTCCTAAATTATTTGTTTTTTATTTTGTTTTTAATATAAAGTCTATACGATTTGTTTACTTCTGAATGGAATTTGGGACGCTAAAACCAACGCAACTTATTTAATGTGAATAATAATTAAAAGAAAACGGCGTGTTTTTTTTTTCAGTGTAAAAATGTTTATAACATATTTTAGAATATCTTAAGGTGTTTTACATGAAATGAAAAGAAAGAGTTAGAGAAGATGTTCTTTTTTTTATTCCTGCAAACTGTAATCTGGATTGTCAAAGATAACTGCTTAAATAAAAAGATGTCCCAGTGATTGATGGGGGAGTGGTAGTAGATTATTGTGTTGGAGTAAAAGTTGCTCCTACCTCCTCTAAGTATTTTTTTGTAGAAGTAAGTGTGGTAGGATATAATGTAGGAAATTATGTAATCGGATGAAAATGAGTGATACTTTCCTGAAACACGCATCAGTTATTTCAATTCCAACTTGCTCAAGCCTCACTACAGTGAAGCTTGAGCAAGTTGGAATTATATGTGGCGCCTGTGTTTTGTCTTCTATAATGTACAAATGAAAAATCGACATTACTTTATATAATAGATGATGAAAATATTGGATACTTATATTTTAAACAATTTTTCTAAAAAAATGTTTATAACTTCTATTATAGCTACTAATTTAAAACTTCACCTGAATATAGTAAATACTTAAAATATCCTATATGCAAGATGTGTAAGGATAATAAAAGTCAAACAGTGTTTGAAAAAACTTCAGGATTATGTTCTACATGTGCAAAGAAGCCTCTTTGTATGGTGCTTGGTGCTCCATTACTAATTTTATTTTATTTGGGTCAATTTCTTCCTCTGCATGTTCTTTGGTTTGTGCTGATTACAGTTATTTACCTTGGTCTGTTGTATTCTGTTACCTTAAATAAGAAAGGCCAACATTCGCAGGAGGCTGACCGGGTCTCCATGTTGGCTATCAAAGAAGTCTCTGCCGATCATGACACTTAGATATTTCTTCTGAGCCCCACGACTTTTATATTTGTTTGGTGTCATTTTTTCATGGTGTTGTTAGTGTATGTAACCATACCCGGTCCAGGCTTATTTTACCTGTGCCCATGTCATAAGGATAGTGTTTATCTTCCTATATGGAGAAATAACAGTGCACTATCAAACATACTGTACATGGTCATTGTTTACAATAAAGACTGTTGGCCTATAACTTGAAAAGAAAGCGTTTCCAGACCTATCTACATATACGAGGCCTGTCTAAAACGGAGATGAACACCATTCCAAAAGAGGACTTCCAGAGGTGTTTCCGGTAGTTGATGGATCGGTGGGCTAAGTGTGTGCAAGCACAAGGGGCCTACTTTGAAGGGGATTAGGGTCCCAACCCCGTCACGTATTTGAAATATTTTTTCTGGCCTAAGGTCGGATACTTTTTAGACAGTCCTCGTATATAACATAATCTTGAAATTATGCCATCAATTTTCCAAACACCTTGTATTTGCATATCTGTGGTGACGGTGGCATGATCAATTATCTAGTGGGGAGTAAACTTGTGGAACTGACCTGAGTTAAGATAAGGGCTTTTTCCTGCTTGGAAATTATGTTGAAATATTTAGACATGAAGATTCCTTCTTTGCTGAACAGGACTCAACCGTTGTTAATTCAAAATCAATAGAACAAACTCCGAGATGATTTCTCAATGGACAGCTTATTCTGTTATTTATTTGCGTATCTCGTAAATAAGTTGACACAGTTAGAGGGGAGAAAGAGAAACAGCTGTAGTTTGTTTTAGCTATTCTTTTTTAGGAGTTCATTTTCACACGTCTACTAAGGTTGCTTCCTAGCGACTTTTTGATTAATTTAGAAAGTTCACGCGTTTTTTGACCATCTACCTTTCTGAACAGTTAAAAACATTATATGTTGAACATTGTATATTTAACCAGTATTTTTTTATTTGGGTTTGTTATGTGCAAGAAGTATAAAACAATATAGATGGATGATATAGTGTTCTCGCTTGTCAATTGTTATGTGAATCTATTAGTATTCGGCTCTCGACGTAATAGATGCATATACATACAATGCGAAGCAGAGAACGTGGAATGAATAAGAGAGAGACATGGTTGATGTTTATGCTTCTGAGACCATCTACCAAAGAGAATGATCTACGTCAGCATTCGTTTATATATGCATGAGAAATATACAAGGGAGATAATTACACAATGTAAGGGAGGTAACTATGATACATTGTTGTTGTTTCTAAATGTAAGATACTACACCTCTCTCCACCTTAATTAAGTGTACGCGTGCGTATGATAAGTGGAGGGAGTACAGTCCATTATTGCCCATCACTTATGTATGCAATATGTCCATGGTGATTCTCTGATTTCAAGGGGGACCCTCAAAGTACATTTCACTGATTATACAATTGTCTCAGTCAAGGAGGAAATCGTTTTTTCTTTTTTTTTCTTTGCAAGATACATAATTGAAGACTAACTTACGTCGTCTGCAGGATGAGGGGGGGGGGAATCGACTTTCGACTCTTTTGAATCAGAATCTGTTTCTGATTCCTATTCTCTCTTCTTCAGGGGAGCTGTCTGAATTTGTCCGCGTGAAGAGTTGTCTTGGGTTGGACGTCGAAACTCTCTCCTTCTTTCTCTGTCTGCATATGTCACTGCTTTTCTTCTTTTCCTTTTTTCCCTTTCTTCGCGCATTGCTGCCACGTGGGAATCAAAGGTGTTAGATTCCGGTTTTTTTAACTGTGCGCTACACCGATAAATCTGGTTGTTTACGTTTTTTTTGTTTTTTTTTAAGGAGTTTTTATCCCAGTTACGTTGTTTTTTTGGTTTTTTTTCCTTCAGTGTTCTTGGGTTATTTCGTTTCATTCGAAGTGTTGATAGCATTCCCTGCTGAATCACTAGTCGTTGTCTGCACGTGGGTTATTTCGTTTCATTCGAAGTGCTGATAGCATTCCCTGCTGAATCAACTAGTCGTTGTCTGCACGTGGGTTATTTCGTGTCATTCGAAGTGTTGATAGCATTCCCTGCTGAATCAACTAGTCGTTGTCTGCACGTGGGTTATTTCGTTTCATTCGAAGTGTTGATAGCATTCCCTGCTGAATCACTAGTCGTTGTCTGCACGTGGGTTATTTCGTGTCATTCGAAGTGTTGATAGCATTCCCTGCTGAATCAACTAGTCGTTGTTTGCACGTGGGCACTGTATAGAGACTATCTGTCCTTTCTGCCAAGGTACGTGGCACCTTTTGGGACTTTGCCAGCTCTCTTCTTATGTAGTAGAATTATGTCTGGGCTTGAATATCTGAAAGTTTTTTTGTTTTTTTTTGTGTGTAAAACCTTCTTCTGTTCTTTGTCTCTGATACTGTGGAAATTTTGGTATATTTTCTAGTAAGTCATGGGTTACTTCCCTTTGTTTGAAACCGTTTGAGGGTGAAGGCTTTCAGTTTTTGCTTACGTGCCAGGTTGAAGGTCACATGGATTATTTTGCGTAGGAGTTGGGTTAGGTTGACGCCATTTTGTGTCACGTGGTTTCTATTTTTAGAAATGATGCATTGGTTCTGTCTTGATTTGATATTGGCGCGAAGTTTAATCAGAACAGAATTGGGCGCCTGACAGGCGACACCTGTTAAAACTGTTTCTCCGTCCATAGTTGGGACGTTAAATTTTGAGAAGAATTTCTACTTGAAGAAATTTAAGAAATAGAGTATCTCTTGGCAAGAATTGCCTTTTATGTATGAAATATTCTTCCTTCGGTCAACGAATATTTCCCTTTGAAGATGTTTCAGGTCAGAGACTTGGAATGAAGAATTATGGAGAATTTGAACGAGATAAAAAATATCTCCGGGCACGAAATTGCCTATGTTGAAGAGCTTAGCTCCCGGGAACTGAAATACTTTGCTGTTGAGAAGATTCTGAATCAGAGATTAAGAATCGTAAAGTGTGATCGTCCTTGCAACACAGATCTATTTGAAAGAGATAACTTTGAAAATTGGATCCTCACATGATCGCGTGTGATGCTATTTGGAACAAACTGTGAAAAAATCAAGTATTATGTTTATTTGAAATTTGGACTGTTCTAGTGACGTATTTCTTACGTTGGGTTTGCTATAAGAAAATTATAGAAGAAAAGGAAAGAAAAAAGAAAAAAGGAACTTTGTGACAGACGTTTGATAAAATTAAAAAAAAGGGTTATTTTACCATGGAAATTATGTCGGCATTCAGCACGGGTTGTCAATTTTATTACTTTTGATTGTAACTTTGGTGTAAAGAAAAAAAAGAGACTATTTGATTTTTAAGATTGTGTATATTTTTGTTGTATCTAACTTTAATGTTAAGAAATCCTGATGTTGTATTTTTTTGATTTTTATTTTTTTTGTACGTTATCTAGGAATAATTTATTTATTCCAGCTCTGGAAAAAAAGCAGTCCAAGCTACCTTTTTTTTGTAAATAAAACTTTATTTTAACTTTTATGAACATCTTGTACTCGTCCATTCCTTCTCTCTTGTTATAATTTTTTTGTGATAATTCTCCTAGGTAACATGACTTTTGTTTAGAGCGGTTTTCGTTAACGCCCACGAAAAATCCGACATTACGGACTCTTCGAATGATTTGGGGCAATATCAGAGTTTGGCCGCATTTGTCTGTTTTCCTCTTTCGTTTCGGCCAGGGACCTGTTTCTTTCTTGCCTTTTCAGTATCTGAAGGTTTCCGTGCAAAACTTCACCGTTTTTGTTTTGGCACGGGCTCTTCGAAAAGTTCTGGAGCAACATCAAAGTTTGGTCAAAATTGTCTCTTTATTCACTCCGTGTGTTCTGTTCTTTCGTTTCGTTCTTCGTATCGTTTAGTTTTCGTTTCGTTTCTTCGTATTTCGTTTCGTATTTTTTTTTTTTTTTAAACATGAGTTTGTTTAAAATTCTCGTCGCCTTGTAGCGACTTTCATTCGAAGTGTTCTTCTTTTTTTTTAAACGTGAGTTGTTTAAAATTCTCGTCGCCTTGTAGTGACTTTCATTCGAAGTAATAGACGTAATAGATGCATATACATACAATGCGAAGCAGAGAACGTGGAATGAATAAGAGAGAGACATGGTTGATGTTTATGCTTCTGAGACCATCTACCAAAGAGAATGATCTACGTCAGCATTCGTTTATATATGCATGAGAAATATACAAGGGAGATAATTACACAATGTAAGGGGGGTAACTATGATACATTGTTGTTGTTTCTAAATGTAAGATACTACAGATGAGAACTCGGATGTGGACAAACTATATCTAGATAGTGAAGCTATTGAGGTTGTCAAGAAGTTTTGTTACCTTCGTGATACCATTGGAGCATAGGGTAGAGCAGGTGCTACTATAATTGCTAGAATTAGGAGTGCATGGATTATGTTTTTTGTTTTTTTATAAAGTTGGGAGTTCGGGGAACTTTTGCCATTACTAACCAGCAGAGTGTTACCATTGTCGACCAAGGGAAGATTCTATCAGGCATGTGTATGCAGTGTGATGATGTATCAAACTGAAACCTGGCCAGTGAGGGTTAAGAACATGCGTTGCATGGAGAGAAATGATATGAGGATGATACAATGGATGTGTAATGTGAGTCTTAAAGACAGGCTTAGATCCGGTGATCTCAGAAGAAGATTAAATCTGGATAGTATAGAGAGATGCGTGCAAAACAGAAGATTTCGATGGTATGACCATGTTGAAAGAATGGATGAGAGTTGTTGGGTCAGTAGATGTAGAACAGTGATAGAGGAAGGCCAGGGAAAACATGTGAGGAAGTGATTAAAATGGACTTGAAAGAAAATGGTATGAATAAAGATCTGGACAGAGATAGGTTAGTTTGGAAGTCAATTTCTTAAAGCCGTCCAATGCGTAACAGCATGTAAAACAGACGTTAATGATGATGATGATGATATTGTTCTGTCAGTTTATTTTTCGTTCCAATTTTTTTTTTGTGAACAAATACTTCTGTATTTTCTTCAGAGTTAAACAAGAATTATCCAAAATTCGTATTTTTTAAATGAATAAATGCAAAAGTTGTGCCCATTGAACTCAAAACGCTCTATTTCAAGTTAATTCAATTTTACACATTAGCAGCAACTTATCTTTTTTATATACTTCCTGTGTATATGCGATCTGTCGTAAGGTTAATTAATTTGCATATTGCTTTAAAAAAAAGACATTTTATTAATAAACTATTCTTTTTATTATTTTTTTTTAATTCAATGATTGTTTTGATTTTAATATAGTTTTGTTTAGGAATATTTTTTATTTTGTCGACAAATGTCAAACATTCATGTTCAAATCTTCCTTTACAGCCTTTTTAGGACGACTGACTTGATTTTCAACAAGTTATGATCTATTTCTAAATTGTAAATTAAAAACAAAAAAAAAACTTTACCCCCCCACTCCCACCCCCTCAGATACACACAAGCCATCAACCAGGCAAATTTATTTTTTCTTTCTTTTCTTTTCTTTTCTTTGCAGTCATATTTATAAGATAAATATATTTGTATCAGGGTGAATGAAGTGTTTATTATTCAAAATTTTTGTTTCAAGTATTTTATGTAGCGAACTTTGACCGGATGTGAAGTTGGGGGGGGGGGGGGGGGAGAAAAAAAATAACAGACACAGAAAAATTTTGTGTAAATAATTTATTTTCTACCCAGAAATTTACAAGACAAACTGAAAACAAATTGTTAGTTTGTTTGTTTGTTTATTTGTTTGTTTGTTGTTGGTTGAATCATAAAATTCCATCACATGCATTTGTGATATGGATTATGACATTGTCTTCGATGTTGATAACTGGGTGTTTTTCTGAAAAAAAGAGAAAGAGAAATTTAGTCAAGCGTGATTGTTCATACCAGTCGAGGATTTGTAGAATAGAAAGATAAAATCTCATTCTGACATTTACATCAACTTTATTGGACATCTTCGTTAAACATTTATAATAATAAAGAAGGGGAGAAACTGTTAGTAATAGAATAAGTCCATGAGTCTGGAGATGAAAAAGGTTTGAGAGTTCATAATATAAAGATAAAAGTCCTAGTTGTAGGGAACGGAGAAGGGTTCATAACAGGGGAATGTTCTTAGAAGAAAGTCTGTATGTACGTATGTATTAATTAAAGGCAGATCAAGTTCATATGTTGTTTGTAACTATGTGTGTGTTGCAATTGTATAAGTCCACATGCAGAAGGTCAATTCATGTGCGGAAAGGTCGACATGTTGGATATTAAAACTTTCTTCTTGACGCGAGAGCTCAAGGTATTTGGTTTGCGTCCCAAGAGAGAAGTTTGTGGATTGAACTGAGCGATGTGGATGAGTTAAACAGCTGTGACTTCTTGCGGCTAAAGAGGGAGGAAAAGTGTCGAGCACTCCCTTAAATAAACTTCGAGGACAGTGCTCTGCTCGCATGAGAGCTTATTTATGATTGGGTAAGTCAGAATCGAAATTACGTGTTTGCTCCAATCAGCGCCTAGCTTAGAAGTCAAGCAGATATTTCAAACATCATTAATGGCGACTTTTGCTGTTGCTGCTGCTGCTGCTGCTGCTGCTGCTGCTGCTGTTGTTTGTAGTACTAATGTTACAGATACATCCTCGACAATCTGTGCGACAGAGTATGGACCATTTTGAAAGTTGGTGGGCTTTCTTCTGTCAGGCTTAGATATGGTTCTGTGCAGTTCTAGGAGGTCCACCCTCCCAGGTTTTACCTTCTCCTGCTTTAAGAAAGGGTTAGTTTATTGCTAATCGCTTACAATGCCGACAGGGCTGTTCAGGCATTTTATCACAGTTTGAGTATTTATATTTCTATATTAATAAAACTATAAGACAAGATCTTGTGCATATATGTTTCTAGCCTATATGTAACTTTGATAAATGTATATTAAATTATTTTTTATTTACTATTAATTGAATCTTTATTCAAATAAACAATAAAATAAGGAAAAACTAAAACAAATTTTAAAAAAATGCTATTTAAAAAAGAAATTGTAAATATTTTGAATTATTTTCCTCAAAGCCCTTCACCCGGACAACGACGGGTAAATACACTAGTAGATTATAAAATAGTAACTCAAATATTGTAACAAGATCAGAGACAGGTTTGTAAAATTAATGTTGAGAACAGTAGTTTTCCACACGAGGCTAGAGTAAGCAATTATGGAAAATTCCATTAGAAGTTAACAGACTTTAGTTATGATCACGTCATAGGATATTACGTCATGAGAGAAAGTATGTGGCAGAGAAGCAAGATCAATTCTGCTTTCTTTTGGGTTTACGACATAAAAATAAGTAAACGTCTTCTTTTTTTTTTCGAGGTCCACCACCCCTATGGAGATAGGGCAGGAAACATCTATATGTACATTGCTATAAATTGCAAGGTAAAATAAAATAAACCCCAGAAACAAGTAATGGCTTATTTGTTGTTTTTAAATAACCACCAGAGATGTTTGTCGCAGTTTGAAATCGAAGAAGACCCCATCCTATTATGATATTATATGAGTTTATTTGTGAGTATGAACATCAATGTTCGGTAATTGAGTAGTGATTGGGTAAATTTGCCTGTTAGAATGAAACAAGTAGCAAACTAAAAAAAAAATCGATGCACAACTTACCGTGTCTTCTATCTACAACATACAAGTTGGTACCTGGAGGAACATGATGTCTTCAGTTGGATCTTTCATTAAAATGTCAACCTTAAAAAGAAAAAGAAAAGAAAAAAATCATTTTTCAGCAATTCTTTTCATATAATAAGCTTTATATCTAAAAAAAAAAAAAAGCAAAAAAAAACACTTTCAGTGTTGAGAGCCAATGCATATACCCCCTGTAAGGGTGTCTTCACAGGTAGTCTATGGTGAAGCAAGGGTTGCGTATAACAACTGCACCTCTCCTGAATCGACATCGCTTGTAAACAAAAGGCGACTGAAAACAAAGAGAAAGACTGGTATAATTTCAAAGTTGTCTTTCTAGACTAGTTGTACAACCAAGGTGTCTAGTCTAACCATTATAATCATATTCGGTTTAACATCCGTTTTACATGCTGGCATGTGTTGAACGGCTTTAAGAAATTGACAAGTCTTTATTTATCCCGCTTTCTCTCAAGTCCATTTTTATCACTTCCTCCCATGTTTTTTTTTGGCATTCTCCTTTGAACTGGACCTGCCACCTCAACTGTTCTACATCTACTGACCCAAAAACTCTCATCCATTCTTTCAGCATGACCATGCCATCGAAATCTCCTGTTTTCCACACATCTCCCTATACTCTCTAGATTTAATCTTCCTCTGAGGTCATCAGAACTAAGCTTGTTTTTAAAAAAGACTCACATTACACATCCATTGTATCATTCTTATATAAATTTCTTAAATAATTTCTCTTCATGCAACGCATTTACTCAACCCTCACTATCCATGTTTCACTTACATACACCATCACACTGCATACACATGCCTGATAGACTCTTCCCTTGGTCGACAGTGGTAATGCTCTGCTGGTTAGTAATAGCAGAAGTTCCCAAAACTTACTCCAACTACTGGTAACTCTTGCAATCACACTTGCACCTGCTCCACTCTCTGCTCCAATGGTATCTCCAAGGAAACAAAACTTCTTGACAACCTCAATAGCTTAGCTACCTAAATATACTGTTCAGATCTGAGTTCTCATCCATCTCCATTGTCTTACACTTCTTGCATAGGGTTATCCTCTCTGGACCTACCAGTAATTCCACTGCACTTCTTGTGTACCCAATGCTTACAAATATCGCAAACGATTCAGTTGGGCTTCACACTCACTCAATAAGCTAATTAATGCCACATTAATAAAATTCCTTATGTTTTGAACTGAAAAAAGAAACTGACTCCTTTGAATAGTCTATCCTACGATTTAATTCATAGCTGGAGGGGGGATATATGGATTAATACCTTTCCCAAGAGTATTAGTGAAAGTGATGCAGTAGTCCAGAGAGAACTGGAACTCAGCATGCCGAGCCCACAATCTGTGTCTATAACCACTACATCATGCCACTTCTACAAGTTTATATCTATGTCTTAGATAAAATGAAACATGAAATATGCTATTTTATACTAGGGTGGAAATTTGATCTGCCTAGTGATACAAAAACACTATATATGTAGGAAAGAAAATTATATTCATAAATTAAAAAAAAATCTGAAGCAGCTGCAAATCTAACACTAACTGTGTCAGTTAAAAATCAAAATCCCAACAACTAGACAACATGATTTCATTGTGAAAATTCATAAAAATGAAGTTACTTAAATAAGACAAGGATTTCTTTTTCTATCAATCTACACCACTACATTATTATTTTTGATTATAGGGTGACTAAGTAAAAAACGCCATCCATCCATGGAACCGTAAATACAATTCACAATCCTTTCTACAATCCAACCATATTTGGTACAAATAAATTTAAGTCTATGCATGGCTTGTCCACCAAGTTTCAACAGCCATTGTTTTATCGTCATTCCATAATGTGCTCCAAATGTGAACCTCTGCAATGCAAATAAACCTGGATATAACTGCGTTTTGCTGTCATGGCCCTCTTTAGTTCAGGAATAGTCTGGCGATTGTTTGATATACATTATCTTTGAGATAATCCCACAGATACAAATCTGGTGAGTGTGAAGCCCATTCAGGATCACACCTCCTACTGATGAAACGATTACCAAAGCGTCATTGAACGGCGATAAAACAAAGACTGTTGGACATTCATGACTTAAACTTGGTGGGTAAGTCAGGCAAAAACTGAAGTTTATTTGTATCAAATGTAGTTGTATTGCAAAAAGAATTATGGATTAGATTAACGATTCCATTTAATTGGAGGTCACACTCTACTTTACATTATAATGTTAATTTACTGAAAGATCCGACTTTTTTTTTTTTCAAATAAAATAAAGTACATCTATGGGTAGCTAATCTTGATATAAACTGTAAGACCAACTCCTATAATAATTTGTAATAAAATAATCGTTAAATGAAAGGATAACAACGCCCTTCAAACGATATATATTTATTTATGTGACCTTCACCGTTGGGTGTAGGTTGCCAGACGTTTAGAAAGTGATGAAAGGAATAGTAATGATGAAGGTCGTCTGCCGAAAGTCTTTGAACAGTATATCTTCCAGTGGAGATAACCTTTGGATATCAAGTTGACGGGGGGGGGGGGGTAGGAGAGAGAAGGTCGACATCTTTCTTCATTGGTGCATGGAAGCTATCTGGATTCTTTGCAAATCTCTCAAGGTCTGGAAGTAGTCCTTCAAAAGACTGTTGAACGTTCAAGACTGAAACTTGGTGGGCAAGTTAGACATAGAATGAAGTTTTTTGTACCAAATATGGTTGGATTGCAGAAAGGATTGTGAATTTTATTAACGATTTCTAGGGTGAATGCCATTTTGGGTAGGTGGGGGTCACCCTATATCACGTTGTAACAAAAGTACTCTCTGGTTTTTATATTTTAAACAATTGAAAGGAAAACAATATTAGATTTATTGCTAATGTAATCACCATTATTCTCTACAACCTCTTTTCGTCAGTCAATAAGCTAATTAATGCCACGTTAATAAAATTGAAAAAGGAAACTTCCTTGAAGTAAGTTGTAATTCACTGAAATGATTTTGCAAATTTGTAAAGAAATAGTAATCTGTTTGGCACGAGATCTAGAGAATATAGCAGGTGATGCAAAACTTCTAAAAAAATAGTAACTGGAGTCTAAAAACTGGGATCTATCTCCTCCCTCCATATTAACAATACTTGATCAATATAACTGTTCAGTTAGAAATAGCAATAATTAGCATAATAAAAAAAACGATAAACATTTGATATAAATACACACCTTTTTGCTGTCTCTGCTGATGAGGGCTCTGATGCATTTGTTACCTGGGCACTCAACCTTAAGAGATTCCCTGTTTTCCTCTGGGATTGGAGACTCGAATGGAATTAAGGTGACCTTTACTCTTTCGCTCAACTTGGCCAATTCAATCTTGATATCCTCTGGGATTTTTCCCTGAAATTTCAAAAATAAATTTTCCATTATTGGTGCATGATATGGATAGATGATTTCAAAAAAGAAAGAACTTGTTTTATACTAGCGGACCTGTGTCCCGGTGTTGCCCGGGTAATTAGAGTAAACAAAAAACTCTTCTCCCAACATTGAACTATTTTTTTGTTTTTACTTTTATTCGACCCAAACAAGGCACATTGTCATTGGGTTACTATAAATCTGGCACCAGATTTATAGAGGTATCCTAAGTGGAGAGTTGTGCAGTGAGATCTTTGTTCACATTACATTTAAATTTCTGCATGTTAGTAAATTCGGGGGAAACAGGGAGCAGGGAAGGAATTCTAAAGGCAATCTGTTCGAAGAAAGAAGCTATTGGAGTAGAAAGCTTTCCAGCATCTTGGAATTTCTACAGTGAAGTGGTGGGATTTTGGTCGGGGGTATTTACGTTGAGGGGGCACAAGTGAAGCAAGTTCGTCAGAGCGCATTCCGTTGAAGTACTTGTAAAATAAGCATAGGGATGTCACATTGCAGCGATGGGACAGGGGTTGGGTCTTGGTAGACAGTATGGGATCTATTAGGTTAGAAGCTCTTTTGCAATATAATTAAAGAATAAAATGGCTGACTAGTGTAAGAATGAACTGAAATGCATTATGGTGGAATTTAATTTCGTAAAAAATAAATTTTGTGGGTGAAAGGATACTTGCTGACTTTTTTTGCTCGGTCGTGGTGTGTTTCAGATGAAGGCTTTGTTTGTAATGTACAATTTAATAAAATAATAAAATAACTGATTTGTGTACGACTGAACCTAAATTTATTAAGGTGGAATTTGATTTCGTAATCAAATTAATTTTAGGAAAGGGGCAAGAGATACTCACTGACGTTTTGTTTGACTGCGGTTTGTGTTTGTGTGTGTATGTGTGTTTTTGTTGGAGGGGAGGGAGTTTTTGTTTACCCCCAGAAGTAAGTTGACCCCCAAAATAGTCAGAAATACACTTCTACACCAAAATACTAATTTTCTATCCGCAACATAAAAAATATGCGTAAATAGAACTCTGTTTAATAATCAATTGAAAACAGTCATTGAATTAGAAAACACTAATAATGAATAGTGTATTAATGAGATGTCATTTTGTAAATCAATATGCAAATTAGGTAAGCCGTGTACGTGTATAATTTAGTGTATTTTTCTTCAATATTTTTTGAGGATCTAAATGTCTAATATTAGTAGTATTATAGCTAGCTAGCAGTAGTAGTGGTAATAGTATCATTTTGATCCTCCTCATTCTTCTCCTCAATACCACTTTTGTGCAATTCTGTCAAGTAGTTTTAAAGTCTGAACATGTTTATTATTTCCAGTAGTAGTAATATCAACATTTTATTCCATTATGAAACAGTCAGCATCTCAAGTAGTTTTCAAATCTAAAAATGTTTATTGTTCTTAGTAGTACTAATATGAACATTTTTACCCAACTATGACACAGCCAGCATCTCAAGTAGTTTTCAAATTTAAATTTTTTTATTGTTCTTAATAGTAGTAATATCAACATTTTTACCCCACTATGACACAGCCAGCACCTCAAGAAGTTTTCGAGCCTATAAGTGAGCAACAGACAGCAGGCAAAAATGTTTAATTAGAAAAACTGTTTACTGTTAGATTAGAAGAATTTCTTAAAAAAGAAAGTTGAAATACCAACCTCAACGGAAAGCATGCCCATGACATCACGATAAACGTTCAGTTCGAAGAGAAGAGGATCCAAGTAAGTGCTCCTGTTAAAGAGTTCACGGGTCAATGATTTTGCCATATTTTCAGTTTTGGTCAGTGTAGATTGTTGGAGTTCATTTACGACTTGAGAGTCAGATTTCTTGGCAGTGATCTGTTAAAAAAAGGACAATAAACATTAAAAAACTGTTTGGCAGTACATAACTTTTTAATAGTTTTAAACTATTTTTTCCTACTATATAAAATTAGCAAGAAGACCCGCGGTTGCACTGGATTGAATGAGGATCACTACTATGTACTCTTTGATAATGTTCAATGTTGGAAAACTCTCTGAATTAGTGTCTTATACATATGTACATATAGTTTGAATTTCATTAAAATCAGATATACGTATTTGAAGTTTTAAGGGTTTCTGCTCCCATGGGTCACTTAGGGGTGGGGGCACATAGATATTCGGCACATAGAAGGTAACATAGAGATTTAGAACCACCTCCATTGTCTTCCTCAGAGAATTTTATACATATGATATAAATCTCATCAAAATAGGATATATTTGAAATTTTAAAGCTCTCTTAAGTTAGGTCGGCACTTAGAAATTTGGGATCACTTCAATTGTCTTCCCTAGTAAATTTTATATATGTGATTTAAATTTTATTAAAATAGAATATATTTGAAGATTTATGGGATTATGCCCTCATAGCCCCCTTAGGGATGCACTTAGAGATTCGGGAACACTTCCATTGTCTTCCCCGATACATTCTACATAAGGATGCACTTTTAGATTTTGTGTAGATTTTCTAACCTTTCTTTCTATAAGGGAACACACAAACATCATACACACACAGACATTAAGTTTTATATAGAGAAAAGATTTCTTACTTAAGACATAAATAGAATCTAATATTAAAAAAATCGATATTTGATTTAGCCTAGCTTTCTTCTTTCGTTGATCATTGGTGCATGTTATTAGGAACAAAAACGAAACGAATTATGAATTTTAAAAATATGAAAAAGATTTGGATTGTCCACCTGACAAGCATTTATTTATAAAAACCAAACTTTTATTTAGATGTGTCCAAGTGTCTCTTTAAGAGGTGTGGTCAGTTGGTCATTCAGTCTTTCACACTTTAGTTGGAAATAGCATTCTCATCGCTAAACAAAAAGATTTAACTTATGCATCTTATTATAGATGCATTGAAGCATCGATGTATAAGGCTTTTTGCGTCAGTCTGGCATGCTTATGGTTGAAATAACACATTACAGTGTTTTATTGGATTACTAACTATTTTCTTATATACTAGCAGATAATACTAAGTAATTTATTATATACTAACAGAAATTACTAACTAATTTATTATATACTAGCAGAAATTACTAATTTATTATATACTAGCAGGAATTACTAACTAATCTATTGTATATTAGCAGAAATTACTAACTAATTCATTATATACTAGCAGAAATTACTAATTTATTATATACTAGCAGGAATTACTAACTAATTTATTATATACTAGCAGAAATTACTAATTTATTATATACTCGAAGAAAATACTAACTAATTTATTATAAACTAGCAGAAATTAATAACTAATTTATTATATACTAACACGAATTACTAACTAATTTATTATATACTAGCAGAAATTACTCATTTATTATATACTAGCAGAAATTACTAATTTATTATATACGAGCAGGAATTACTAACAAATTTATTATATACTAGCAGGAATTACTAACTAATTTATTATATACCAGCAGGAATTGCTAATTTATTATCTACTAGCATGAATTACAAACTTATTTGTTATTGTTATAATTACTAACTAATTTATTATATACTAGCATGAATTACTAACTGATTTATTGTATACTTGCAGGAATTACTTACTTTTTTTAAATTATATACTAGCAGGAATTACTAACTAATTTGTTTTATACTAGCAAGAATTACTATTTTGTTCAATACTAACAGAATTTTAGTGACTTAAATCTTTTTAACAAATTATTTTTTGAAACAGGAATTTTTAAAAAGTTACTTTCTTTTAATTTATACAGAAGTGAAAGAAAATATCTCGTGGCATGATTACTTCCCTTTAATGTATAATAAGATTTGGTGAGTAAGGGAAAAGTCGCTACTGTAAAGCATTTCTTAGCCGGAATAAGTATTTTCACATGGACACCGATACAAAATAAAATATATTCATGCAAATAACATAGTAGAGGGAAAAAGCGAAAAAAATAAGCTAGTTCAAATCAAGTATTGTTATGTCAGACGGATTACTGTTTAGGTCTGACTTTGAAAATCCAGCAAGATAAATTCAGGTTTTACTGGAGATAAATTATGACAAAATCTAAGTGTCATATATTGGATGAGCATTTTGCTAGATTAGACAGAGATGCTTCAAAGAAAATGAAAATGATCTCTGTGAGAACTTAGGACATAAGAAACGGAAGCATAGACAAAGAGAAGGAGTTACGTCAGCTGAGAAAAAATATCTCTATATAATGGGCATGTGTTTTTCAGGCGGTATCTGTTGTTTCTCAAGATGTAAGAAGAACAATAACAATATTTCTTTTTATTGTTTTGAAGTATTTTGTAGATCTGACCCTCTTTTTTTATTATTAAAGGATACTAGGGTGCCCGAATGTTATAAACTCATCCTGAGACCGTACACCTGTTAGTTTTTTTTATATCTATTCAATAAATGCCATTCTGTTTGTTTGTGTCGACAAAAGATCATTGTGAATTATTTATGTTGATATAAGTAATTGCTATTTTCGATACTAGTATTTTGTTCTAGATTACTCTGTTAGTACAAAAGTGAAACATATATGATACATGTCTTCGTGATGACCTTCAACTACATCTAGGGGTGATACCCCAGCTTTGGGGGGATTTAAGCATTGTACAGTCACCTCTTAATTGGCATTACTCGCAGGTACACTCTGAATTGGAGTAGTAGTACCAGTCTGGGTTTAAATAGAATCTATCATTTACAGACTATTTATTTTTTAAATATATATGCCTACAAAACAAATTCATCTGTAAATATTTGAAGATATTAAGAATTTGAAGCATAAAAACTTTTATCAAAATGACTGAATTTGGCATTAAATAACCCCAAAAGGGTTGATATACCGTAAAACAAAACGACCTGTTGTGAAGTGGTGTCTGAATGGTGAGACACAAATATGAAGAAATAAATGGATTAAAACGAATCTATGGTGACCACCAATATATATTTTGAATTCCCCATGTTGTTATATCGCCTGATTAATCCAGGGCAGATAATCTTGCCTCAATCTCTCTCACCAAGGGCAGATCAATCATGCTTCAAAATATTTCTTGGCAAGGAAGATCATTTTAGTGTACAAAAAGTTATCTCCCTTTAAACAGATTTTTGTAGATGGATTTATTTTATTCATTGTATTAACAACCAAACCAAATCGACTAGATATGATACAACACACATAGAGAGGGCTGGATTAAAGTTATACATATTTTTTTAACCTTAAACAAACAACAACAAAAATACTTACAGTAACATTCAACTTGACTTCTGGCCACTCGATGGAAGCATTAAGGCTTACTCTCCTTGGCATACATGGGACCATTCTTGAACTGGAAACGTAGTCACCTGGTTGAGACTTCAGCACACCTCTCTTTAATGTTGACATTGGACGAGAGCTTGCAATCACATTCTTCAGTATCCAGATTAATTCCCACTCAAACTTGTCTTCATTGAATTCTAATCCTGCAGAAATGGCATATTTTGGTAGCTTTTTCAATTCCAGAAGGGTTACTTTGTGCAGAGCAATCACTTCAGTGATAAAGATCATTGCCATTGGGTCTAATGTTTCACTTGGTGATAGAGCTTTCAAAACCTCCATACTAACATTTGTTTTCAGCACCAGATTGGTTGCTGCTTCTTTCAAATGAGGGAGTTCTGTATCATCGATTACGCTGGTACGTAACCATCTGGTATAATCAAGTGATGTGATTGCCTGGCTTATCAATTTATTGACTTGCACTCCGTCATTAAATGTGTTATCACCGAGCAATCTACAAGACTGAATCAGGAATCTAGCAGCAACTGATATGAAACTAACTCCAAGATCTGTCTTGATGGTATTCTTTTTGACACTGACTTTGATGTCAGGCCTACCGACAAAGTGCCAATGATCTGCAATGGATTTCAACATTTCAAAGCCAACTATCTTCTCCATAACATGTAAAGAATTCTTCATTTGATTAAAGGTGAAAGCATTCATCTTTGTACTGATTCCGGTCAAAGCTACAAACAACTGTTGGTACTGATGATTAAATTCATTTTCTGATGTCGCCTTGATGATTGTCATCAAGATATTATCGGTGTTATAGATGTCAGCGATGAAGACCTCCAAGGTATTATTCGAACTGTTCTTAAGGGCTGTCCTTACAACTTCTTTAGATTTTTCATAGAAGGTAAAATATGTGGGGAAAACGTTTGTTTTAACGTCAGCAATGAATCTGAAAAAAAAAAAAAAAAACAATTATTAAAGTATTCAACAAATGTTTAAATTGAAGACATGATATTTACATTATTATGAGGATATGTTGGTTGTTGTTTTGTTCACAAAATTTCATACATTGTACTCTTCGTGTTTTGTTTTCCTGAAATTTTGAACTAAACCCTTTATCCAATCCACTGGCGTAGTAAGTAAAAGTAAAGTGGTCGACTATAGTCAGAGGCGACCTGAAGGTTCCCTGTTCATTGGCTATTACACCTAGGATTACTCCATACCTCATAATGCTGAGTGTTGAGCAAGGGGGCATCAAATACCATTTTTGAGTCTTTAGTATGATTCGACCGAGGAATGAACCCCCTGTCCCCAAGGCCATTAGTGAACACTCTGTAGCAGTCACCAATAGGGACTACTTTTGAATGCGTAACCATTATGCCAAATGGGCTGGTTGAAATAATTGGTATCAGGTAAATATTCCCCAAATTTTAGTTCCTTTTAAAGTGTTTATGGGGACATAATATGGGCACAACCTCCCATTTGAAAATTCAAATGTATCAGATTTACATTGAATTTGATCCATAGTCATTAGACAAGATTACTTGAATTTCAGTTTTTTTCTTAAGACCACTTAAGCTTAAGCCTTAAATTTTAGACATTTTTTAGAATCAAAATCATGTAATAGATTTTGATAAAAATTGAAATAAGGATTCTAGACATAAGTACTCTAGACATAAGGTTTAATGATAGCATTATATCTTAATTTTAATCTTCGTAAAAAGTAGTGCAAAATTGTTCTATTCAGGGAATTAATTTTACCCGTCCTGGGACATGTATTTTTGTAGTATATATATATATATATATATATATATATATATATATATATATATATATATATATATATAGGGAAAGGCTATTTTGCCGGTCCCGGCAAAATAACGACCCCCTCGTTATTCTGCCGGGACCGGCAAAATAACGAGGGGGGTCGTTATTTTACCGGGACCGGCAGAATAACGAGTGTTCGTTATTCTGTCGGCTTATGTTTTTTTAACCTGTTATCGTCTTGTGAAAGAAAGGGTAATGAAATAAATAAGGAAAAATATTTAATAACAATTTATTTTCATCGTCATAATCAGTTGTTATTCTGTCGGTTATTTTAATTTTTTGAATATAAAAGAAATATCTGCTTTTAATACAAAAAACATTAAAAGTAAAAATTAATTAAATGAACGAAAATATTACAGACAATTAGATTCTTTAGTCGGATTTAGAAGTAATTTGCGTCGGATAAAAATGTTTTAGTTATTTAAGAAAAAAAAAAGTTTTCATTCCTTGATATAAAAAATAAATAACTCTTGTTAAGAAATCTGATTATTAAAATAATTACAGATAAGTCCCTAAAGAAATTAAATCAGATATAATTTTTTTAATTTCAGTTTTATAAACAGTCTAAACAGCAATTTTAAAACTGATTTTTCACTATTCGTTTTTATAAAGTTTTAAATTATAAAAAAAAAATAACTGACTATTCATCTTATAAAATGTTACATTATTAAATAATTATTTATCCAATTAAAAAAAATATTTCTTTTTTATTGGAAAAATGTTGAAATAAAAATTAAACAAAAACATAAATATCAAAGATTTGTTTATTTGTTCAGTTTCATTATCTTCGTTTAATTATTTCTTTTTTATTGGAAAAATGGTGAAATAAAACTTTAAAATGTTGACTCGTGAAATCTTCGCTGTAACTGTAACAGTAAGGTTAACTAAACATGAGCCGACAAAATAACGACCCCCTCGTTATTCTGCCGGGACCGGCAAAATAACGAGGGGGTCGTTATTCTGCCGGTCCCGGCAGAATAGCCTATTCGATATATATATATATATATATATATATATATATATATATATATATATATATATATATATATATAAGTACTGTCTGTCTGTCTGTTAACTACCTTTAGGTTATTAGAACATACAAACTTCAAATTCGATAAAAATGATCCTCTCCCTATGTAGATTCCCCTATTTATCTTTTTTTCTTAACAAAGTTCCTGAGAAAACATGATCTCCTCCTCCATCATCATCATCATCATCATCATCATCATCATCATCATCATCATCATATTCAGTTTAACACCTGTTTTACGTGCTGGCACGTGTTGGAGGGCTTTTACAAATTGATTTTCAAACCAACCTATCTCTGTCAAGTCTTTATTTATCCCTCTTTCTCTCAAATCCATCCTTAACACTTCCTCTCATGTTTTCCTTGGCTTTCCCCTGCCAACTGACCCTGCTACCTCAACTGTTCTACATATATTAACCCAACAACTCTCATCCATTCTTTCAATGTGACCAAACCAACGAAGTCTCCTGTTTTATATGCATCTCCCTATACTGTCCAGATGTAATCTTTCTATGAGGTCTTCAGATCTAAGCCTGTCTTTAAGACTCACATTACACATCCATCGTATCATTTCTCTCCAGGCAACGCATATCTTCAAACCTTACTGGCCAGGTTTTACTTCCATACATCATCACATTTCATACACATTCCTGATAGACTCTTCCCTTGGTCGACAGTGGTAACGCTCCGCTGGTTAGTAATGGCAGAAATTCCTTAAGCTTACTCCAATCATTCTAACTCTTACAATCACACAAGCACCAGCTTCTCTCTGTGCCCCAATAGGTAACAAAACAATCTCGATAGCCTCTCCATCCAAATATACTTTCACATGCACATTTTTGCCATGCATGGAGTATTGTTGCCACATCTGGGCTGGTGCATCATCTACTAGTCTCTCCCTCCTTGACAAAGTCCAAAAAAGAGTCGTCAACCTAATAGGTCCCTCACTGTCAGCTAAGCTCCAGCCCCTGTCCCATCGCCGCAATGTAGCATCCTTATGTTTGTTTTACAAATACTTCAATGAATTATGCTCCGATGAGTTGCCCTCTCGACGTAAATTCACTAGACTAACTCGACATTCTACTAAATCTCATTCATTCACTGTGGAGGTCCCCAGATGCCGGAGAGCATTCTACTCAAATAGCTTCTTTCCTCGTGCTGCTGGCCTCTGGAACTCCCTCCCTGCCCCCTGTTTCCCCGACAGTACTGACATGCAGAAATTTAAAACTAATGTAAACAGACATCTCGCTGCTCAGATCCCAATTTAAGCTGAACCACCAATCCTTCTCCCCTTTTCCTTTTTCTCAGTAGCCCCTTACGTTTACAGTGGCGGCCTGCCTTGTTTGGGGTGAATCATGTTAAAAAAAAAATTTTTTAAAAAGGGGCTAATGAGAATTAGGATGAAAGTTTTGGGGGTCATCCTAAATTGGGAGCTGTCCAGCGAGATGCTAGTTCACATTAGTTCTAAATTTCTGCATGTCGGTACAGTCGGGGAAACAGGGAGCAGGGGGCAGGGAGGGAGTTCCAAAGGCCGGTAATACTTGTAAAACAAGCACAAGGATGCAACATTGCGGCGATGGGACAGGGGCTGGATCTTGGTGAATAGTGAGGGACCTATTAGATTAGCAACTCTTTTTTGGACCTTGTCTAAGATGTGGATATGTTCAAAAAGTAAAATAACTAAGGATGTGTGTGTGTGTGTGTGTGTGTGTGTGTGTGGGTGTGTGTGTGTGTGTGTGTGTGAGAGAGAGAGAGAGAGAGAGAGAGTTTAATTCTTCTATCTTCTTAGCCCTGCTAGTATTTATTAATGAACCCGTTCTGGGATGGGTATTTCAGTTCTTTAATATATATTTATTAGTGTACACCCCCTGTTAAAAATGACAGGAAAAAAATTATGCTTCGCCAGTGTTCGCACTAAGATAACATCATAGAATTACGTTAGTAATTTAATTTTTCATATATAAATTATCATTATCATTTCTGATCACCTAAAGAAAAAACACCTGTCGTTTTCTTTTTTATTTACAGTGGAGGATATTTTCCCGAATTCACTTCAGACGGTGGTGGTTGTCTGACTTGCTATTTGCTTTCTAATTTAAGTCTTTCTTGTGCCTTTTTTATTTCAATAGGATAATTATGGACTGAACTATCGCGAGTTAAAAAATAATGCAAGTCATTTCTGATGACCTAAAGAAAAAACACCAACCGTTGACTTTGATTATTTTTTTTTTCTTCCTTTAATTTTATTTCTTTGATTATTGGGAAGTAGGTGGAGGGGCGGCTAGACATTAAAAAAATGACGTCGGACTTTTTAACATCAAAGACGTTGGCAGAAGTTACAAAAAAGAAATAAGAAAGAAAACGTCTCAAACCGGAAAATTTTTAAAATGAAAAGGGAAATAAAAAAATGTATATATCGGTAAAGAACGTAGAAAGGAAAAAAAGAAAGAAAACGTTGCATTATGGAAATAGATTTGCGTTCTCCCTTCTCGTTATTCGTCGGGCAGACTTTTGTGTGACAAGACGGACATATATTTATAAATAAATACACAGTGCTCTTTATTATAGAGTTGGGGGTGAAGAATCGATACGAACGATACTCCATGGTCATGGAAACTTAAAGATAAATAAAAACAAGAAGATGTAGAAGAAGAAAACTTATTGAAGAGATAGATTAAAGTCAAAATTGTCTGCTCATTTTGACTTCCGGTTTCTACTCCGCAGACGGGACGACGGTGACAACCCAGTTATGGTCCTTTCTGATTAATAATTAGTACACAATCTTTACCATAAACGTATTTTTTTTTATTACAAATATTTTTCTTATAATTGAAAATGTAAGAAGTTTTTTTTTACCAAATATTAAACGAATTCGTCTTTTTGTCAGAATTTTTTATTTTTGATAAAATATGTTATAATAATAATAGATTTTGTTAAGATTTTTTTTAACAAATAATCAACCAAATTGGTCTTTATTTTCCGATCAGATTTTTTTTTCTAAATAAAATATTTTATAATAAAATTTATTTTATGCTCCAGACAAGTCACTAGATGTAAGGAGCTAAAAAGGATAAAAGATGATTAACATAAAGACAGGAGATGCCTATTGACCTTAGTCTTGAAAAGACTAAGGCTATAGGTAGGAGGAAAACAGTCAACAGGACGAGAGTTCCACAAGTCCGCAGTTCTTATAAAGAAACCACTGGAATAGGAAGATATGTTTAAACGAGGTATCTGAACAGCGAATTGATAAAGACCAACGAATCAAACGAGTTGGAACAAAGGCAGCAGGGAATAAATCAGACAATTCTGAAGAACACATGACATAATAGTACTTATAGAAGAGACTGAGACTAGCAACATCACGTCTGTGAGAAAGAGAGGATGCAAAGAAGAAGGAACAGTGGGGCCAATCTAATTACAGATATGCTTTGTAACCTTATCAAGAACCTTTAAATTAGATGGAGATTCACTCACTCAAATATGATGACAGTACTCAATACAAGGTCTTATAGTCTGTTGAACTAGCCATGGTATAGGCAGCACCAATACTGCTACCAGTTATACACACATAGCTCATGAACATGTATTAGAAGATGATTTACAAAAAAAACTGTGAGTAAAATAATACCAGACAGTTTATAAAAATAATTAAATAGAAAAATACAATATTTAAATGATCAAACGTTCTTTATTATCAATATGCCTTTCTTCAGGGTATATTGTCAGCAATTATTTTGGGGGATAAAATACAGAATAGTTAACAGTCGAGAACTCGTAAACAAAAAATAAAAACAACAAATAATTTATAACAAACGCACTAGAATTAAATTCTTTACCAACGTGTATACTTTTAACTTGTGGAAACTGTTTGTAAGATTTTTTTATGTCAGAATTTTATTTTAATGTTCGTGTCTTATTGACTCATGAATAGCAACATTGATTTTATTATTGCATAACTTCGCCAAACTTAGGAAATTAAGTGTGGTTTTATGAGGGGTTTTGTTTGATGGGAAGGGCTTGCCACTCGCACTTAGGGTTAGTGGTAGGGAAAGTAAATTTTTTTACTATCTTTCCTGCATGAAACAGAAGTTAAGCTATCACTTCGTTTTTGTGTGTTTATCGACATCGAAATAAAATTCTGAAATAAAAAAAAATCTTACAAACAGTTTCAACACGTTAGATGTATGTGGGTCGATAGAGAATTTAAATCTATTGCGTTTGTTATAAATTATTTGTTATTTTTATTTTTTGTTTACGAGTTCTCAATTGTTAACTATTTTGAACTTTTATCATTTTTTTCACTCATAATTTGGCTCTCATTATTCGTCCAAATACACCAGGAAGAAGGTTGTATTGCTTGAAACGTCGTTTATGAGACAATAATGGACTTTTAATAATCTGAATATCTTCTCTTTCTATTTAATAATATAAAAATATTAGAATAATACCTGTCCCAAGACAGGTAAAATTGATTCCCCAAACAGAACAGTTTTGCATAACTTTTACGTCTCCTTACGAAGATTAAAATAAAGATATAATGATACTAAACCTTACATTTAGAATCCTTATTCTAATTTTGATCAAAATCCATTAAATGATTTTGATTGTAAAAAATATCTAAAATTTAAGGCTTAAGTGGTCTTAAGAAAAGACTGAATTTCAGGTAATCTTGTTTAATTGGTGTCAAATGACTATGGATCAAATTCAATGCAAATCTGATGTATTTTAATTGTCAAATGGGAGATTGGGCCAGTATTATGTCCTCTAAAAATCCTTTAAAATACTCCAAAGAAACTGAAATTTCGGGAATATTTATTGATTTATTTATTGATGTCTAATACCTATTTTTAAAATTTCACAAAAATCGGAGGTATCTGAATTTTCTCGAAGGTCTTCCACTCCCTTTTTATCCCCTTTACATAAAACTTGATCAAAGTAAATATAGCCCACATTCAGACCACTTACGCCTAGCAGCTGTGTTCCAAAATTCTT